>OZ030025.1:49484079-49966579 GCA_964023405.1 Apodemus agrarius
TTCCAGCTGGGCAGTGGTGGTTCACGCCTTTAATCCCAGCACTTGGGAGGCAGAGGCAGGTGGATTTCTGAGTTCGAGGCCAGCCTGGTCTACAAAGTGAGTTCCAGGACAGCCAGAGCCACACAGAGAAACCCTGTCTCAAAAAACCACCAACCCCCCCCCCCCAAAAAAAAAAAAACAACAACAGCAGCAAAAAGATCTCTTCCTGGTCATAACTTGTAGTTAAGATCTTCTATCTCCCAACTATGAATATAGTTTAAATAGGAAAATGCAAGCATCAGTTTTCTAGAAATTTTATGGCTATAGACGAATTATTTCCCCTCCCCCAAAATTGGAATAGAAAGGCATCCTAGAGATCGGCATGAACCCTGGAGTCACGTCTTTGAAGGATGCAGGTAAGAGGAAAAGGTACTTGAGTAAAGATACGCCCACTTCCCCCTCGGCCTCTGAACATGTGTGTAAGGCAGGTGGCTCTTCTGGGCAAATGCCTGGGACGCCTCGGTGTAGACAGGTAATGCAAACCAGTCAAGCTGCTGCGAGGACTGTGCTATGACTCAGCTTCTCACGTGGGACATGGCTCCCTTGGAGCGCGATAGCCCCTCATGGGTTTTGGTTTTTGTTTTGTTTTGTTTTCAGATACTCTAAAGTGGTTTAGATTTAAGGGGCAAAAACATAATTACACATAATTACACGGTGTAGTAAGGGACATTGAGTCTTCCCCTAACCTGGAGGTTTCCCTGTGGGTCTGAGACTCAGGGACCAGGTGACCTCCCCACTCTCCAAAGCTAGTTGTCGACAGTGGTAGATTCAGGTAGGCCAGTCCAGTGACCTGTCAAATTGCTGACTGTGACATTCCCCTAGAGCCTCAGTGCCAGCCTGACATCAGGAAGCCTGGGCAGGCGGTTGGCCAGAGTGGGCACTCTGAGGCTTAGATTCCTAGCCAGGAGCTGGGCAGCTGAGAGGCCCGGGTGCTTGCTGGAGGCAGTGATCAGCCTGCTCCTCTCCCTCGCTGTCTGTCATGGCGGAGACACAAGGAAGCAGCATTGCAGGAGGCCTGGGCTGTGTGACACTCCCAAACTCGACGACAGACGGACTCTTGGTCTTAGTTCTCAGTTCTGTGAGCACGCTGACCCGCGTCAGGCCGGCAGGGCACCTGACTTGTCCTTCTGGGAGGTCTGTCCAAAGGCCCCCTTCCTGGGGAGGAGCAGAGTCCTCGCCTATTCAGATAATCTCAGGCTGTCTTTATTTGTGCGTGAAGGTAATGCAGAGATACTAGTGTGGTGCCGTCTGTGGGGTGTCACACTGCTCTGAAGACTGGTGTGAGTCCCAAGGATTATAGAAGTCAGACTGGATCTCCACATTTAGTTCTCCGTGTGTGTGTGTGTGTGTGTGTGTGTGTGTGTGTGTGTGTGTGTGTAGGGAATAGGTGGTGTGGCTGATCCGATCCTTACTAGTTTTCCAGGTTGACCTTGCACTCACGACTGTCCTGCCTCAGCTGCCAGGTGTTGGGGTTGCATGCACACTGCCGTGCCCAGCGCCCAGCGCTCCAGGATATAAGCCTGCAGCTAGCACCTTCCAGTCCCTGCTCCTCTGCCACTGACGGCCTTTCTTTTTTCTTTCTTTCTTTTTCTTTTTGGTTTTTCGAGACAGGGTTTCTCTGTGTAGCCCTGGCTGTCCTGGAACTCACTCTGTAGACCAGGCTGGCTTCGAACTCAGAATTCCTCCTGCCTCTGCTTTAGGATACCCCCCGGGATCCCCCCCAGCCTCACTCCTGGGCATTAGCAGTGTCATATTAGTCTTCCAGCGCCAGTGAGGGGGGGTCCTAATGCCTAGGAGTGAGGGGGGTCCTAATGCCCAGGAGTGAGGGGGGTCCTAATGCCCAGGAGTGGGGGAGGGTCCTAATGCCCAGGAGTGGGGGAGGGTCCTAATGCCCAGGAGTGAGGGGGGTCCTAATGCCCAGGAGTGGGGGAGGGTCCTAATGCCCAGGAGTGAGGGAGGGTCCTAATGCCCAGCAGTTGGGGGGGTCCTAATGCCCAGGAGTGAGGGAGAGTCCTAATGCCCAGGAGTGAGGGAGGGTCCTAATGCCCAGGAGTGAGGGGGGTCCTAATGCCCAGGAGTGGGGGAGGGTCCTAATGCCCAGGAGTGAGGGAGGGTCCTAATGCCCAGGAGTGAGGGAGGGTCCTAATGCCCAGGAGTGAGGGAGGGTCCTAATGCCCAGGAGTGAGGGAGGGTCCTAATGCCCAGGAGTGAGGGAGGGTCCTAATGCCCAGCAGTGGGGGGGTTCCTAATGCCCAGGAGTGGGGGGGTCATAATGCCCAGGAGTGAGGGAGGGTCCTAATGCCCAGGAGTGAGGGAGGGTCCTAATGCCCAGGAGTGGGGTGGGGGGTCCTAATGCCCAGCAGTGAGGGGGGTCCTCATGCCCAGCAGTGAGGGGGTCCTAATGCCCAGCAGTGGGGGGTCCTAATGCCCAGCAGTGGGGGGTCCTAATGCCCAGCAGTGAGGGGGGTCCTAATGCCCAGCAGTGAGGGGGTCCTAATGCCCAGGAGTGGGGGGTCCTAATGCCCAGCAGTGGGGGGGTCCTAATATCCAGGAGTGAGGGGGGTCCTAATGCCCAGCAGTGGGGGGGTCCTAATGCCCAGGAGTGGGGGGGTCCTAATCCCCAGCAGTGGGGGGGGGGTCCTAATGCCCAGGAGTGAGGGAGGGTCCTAATGCCCAGGAGTGAGGGAGGGTCTTAATGCCCAGCAGTGGGGGGGTGTCCTAATGCCCAGCAGTGGGGGAGGGTCCTAATCTTCAGCAGTGAGTTTAAAGGCTGATGCCCAGTCGTGAGGGCGGGTCATAAGCATGCAGCCACAAAGGTACATCCTGTTTGTGCCACGGGCACAGCACAGACCTATGGTGGTCAAGACCAGAGACTTCAGTGTTTGCAGAGTCGATACCCATGCGTGACGAGGGATGTCCCGGGGAGATTTCTCCAGCACTGATCTACCTAATTTGAAGGAAGACTGGCGGTACCCAGCACTGGGGTTGGGATGACTGGGACTCCTTGTGGCCAGCTCTGTGCCTCCTACTGTCTCAGACTCACCTTCTGACAGTCCCTGTAGAGTGCTTGGCGGAGAGATTTTCTTAAACTCCACACGTGCAAATAACCATGAGGGGTGTGTCCTGGAGAGAGGGCAGGTGAGCACAACCCTTGAGGGGCTTGTTTTGTTTTCCGGTGAGGGAGCGGTACGAGGCACCCAGGAGTGGGGTGCAGAATTGAGGTGAAGATGGTAGAATCAGGACGGATCCTGCAGAGGAACCTACAAAGGATGGATAGAAATGTGGCGGGTAAGGAGGTAGGGAGGGGCTGTTCCAGATAGAAAGGCAAGGAGAGACAGGGTAGGCAAAGGTAGGGTGCCCTGAAGAGCAGTGAGTTTGTGGGGCTCAGGCCTCCCCTGGGCCCGCCTGAGAGGGATCCCTGAGTGTGGTTAACAGCTGTCAACACCCAGCCCTGATCCCTGATCTTTTTTTTTTTTTTTTTTTGGTTTTTCGAGACAGGGTTTCTCTGTGTAACCCTGGCTGTCCTGGAACTCACCCTGTAGACCAGGCTGGCCTCGAACTCAGAAATCCACCTGCCTCTGCTTCCCAAGTGCTGGGATTACAGGCGTGCGCCACCACGCCCGGCTTAGTCCTGATCCTTTTAATGCTACGTAGTGAATACCGCTAGTGTTTCCCAGGAAGCTGTTATGAAAATGGATTAAGACTCTTTCCCAGAAGAGCTGAAAGTTCTTGGGAGGTTTTCCTTGACCATTTCCAATTATACTGGAACCTTGAAAGCTACATTTTTTTTTTCCTGTGAGAAGATACCAGAGATTGGGCTAAATGGTTGAGAGACTCGTCCCATTTGGGCTGTAAGGTAGAGAGAGTCCAGTCTCACAGGCCGTAGGCTGTCGTCCCCAGCTAGATAAATGGTCTTGAAAACTACGGCTCAGTTACCGCCCCCCCCACCCCCGCCCTCTCAAAAGGACCTGGGCGTGTTTGTGTCCGCTGTATGCAGCCATGGCTTCGCTGTGTGCTATTGATTTGGTTTAATGCTCTTACGCACGCTGTCCTCAGGGCTTTTCTGAGAGTGCAGCTTCTCAGCCTGAGTTAATATTTTATGAGATCCAGTCATAACTAGAGGCTGTGATGGACGCCGTGGCAAAGGCAGCCTCGCCCTCTCGGGGCAGCTGATCTGCAGAAGCACACACTGCTGTCTGCTGAGGGAATGATGGATTCTGATAACTATTTTCATTTAGACCACTGACCTCCGGGGGCTCTATTGATCCGTGTTCTCACAAACATTAACAAGGCGAACATTCTATTTCCCATACCGATCTAAGAACTTGGAAATCACGTATGCCTCCTAAGAACTTGCAGGGTCAGCGCAATCCTAACTGGTCCTATTTCACCAAGAAGTTAACTGCCCTACCCAGTCACGCCGCTAGGGGGCAGCACAGTGGGACCCGGTTCCTGAGCTTCTCTGAGCTGGCCACTGGTCACGTGGCCTGTATCTCGTAGAGACGTACGCGTGGTGGCTGGGTACAGAGCACCTTGCCCTGCCAGCACCGCCTTCCCCTCAGGAGCAGCCTGACACAGGCCTGCCCCTCATTGATATGACGCTTGGAGGATGGGTCCTGGCCTTGAAGGCAGCGATGGCAGGAAGGGAATTCGGGCTTACCTTGCTATGTGGGGACTTTGTCACACATCTTCAAAGTCTACTTTACACAAACTTGCTTTTAGGACCAATGAGCTAACAAGAACTCTCAGGAGGCAAAGGCACTTTCTCCAGTTGCAACAGTCAGAGCTCAGTCCCCAGGACCGTGCGTTGGATGGAAAGAAGCAACTTCCACACAAATGCCCTGGAGCGAATGCACAAACACATGCACACGCACATGGGAAATATAATCAAGGGGCTGGAGAGGTGGCTCAGCGGGTAAGAGCACTGACCGCCCTTCCGGAGGTCCTGAGTTCAAATCCCGGCAACCACAAAGTGGCTCACAACCATCTGTAATGAGATCGGGTGTGGCTGAAGACAGCTACAATGTGCTTACATATAATAAATAAATACATCTTTTTTTAAAAGTAAAGAAAAAAAAGAAATATAATCAAAACTCGCGTGTCTCTTTAGGCGGTACGCTGCCCCCCCCCCCCCCCGTCAGGCACAGTTCACGGCAGGGTGGGTGTAGCATGAGCTTCCGGTGGGTGAGCGAGTAAATGAGTTGTCTCTTTGCTCACATATCATCCACAAAGTCCCCGGGGGCCTGCTTTCCCCAGGGCTGTTTCTCCCACGTGGCACTGCCCCCTGATGTCTGCGATCAGTCTCCGTCAGTCCAGCAGGTAGCTCACCTTGTGGGGTCAGAAAACAGAATTTCAGGTCGTTTTCTGCGCCGTCGAGGGCCGCCCAGGGGTCGGTGCTTTCAGCAGCTGTCCTTCTGTCCTTCTTTACAGCCCTGTCCTCGCCGCAGCAGCGCGCCTCGGCCAGGATGAAGCCGATCGAGGAGGGGGTGGAGGACGACGACGAGGTCTTCGTGCCGGTGTCCCCGGACGTGCCTTGAGCGGCGGCGGCGCCTGGGTGTCCGCGAGGGCGAGCACAAGCCCCACTCTGCCGCGGTGACCTCCGGGGGTTCGTCAGCCCTGCCGGGTGGGAGTGAGGGGGCGCAGACAGGCCTGTCCCGGCAGCCAGCTCTCGCCTTAGCTGGGCCTTCTGGCTGGACCTTGCTCTATTTTGAGATCCGTATTTTTGCAGTAGATATATTGATATTATTTTAGTTACTCTTAAAGCTATCAACACGAACACCTTTTCGCGTATTTTTCTAAGTTGTGGCTCTTCTCTCACGTGTACCCTTCCCTCTACCGTGGGAATCTAGAACGAGTTGTTCTTCTGATCATTTTAACGATGTAAGTCGAAATGGAGGCTGACATGACATTAAAGAGTTTACCTGTTGTTCAACTGACTTTTTCATGGCACGTTTTTTAGACAAAGACACGTCTGTTCTCGTTTCCCGCCCCAAAGACCAGAAGTGATTCCCTCACTAGGGCCGCCCTCCTTGTTGGGTGCAGATCGCTCGACAGTGACCGCCTTTATCTGAATGGCTGGGAATGACCTCAAGTCCACCATTAACCTGGATCCGCCTGCGTGAGGAGTGTAAGCCTTTCTGAGCTCAGGGCCAGCTCTCAGCTAGACCAAACTCTCTGTCTTGGAATGCGGAGCCATCTTGGCCACAAGCTCAGATACAAGAAAGGCCTCACTTTAGAGATAAAGACAGGCTGAGTATCACAGGCTGGGGACAGGGAAGAGCGCCTTTGCCCTAAAGTCGGCTTCTGGGGTGACAGACGCAGGTGTACTGAGCCCGATGCTGGCTCCCACCTGCAATGCCAGCGCTCGGGAGGCCGCGGTAGGAACAGGAAGAGTCTGAGGTCCACTTGGGGTCACTTGGAGACTTTGTCTCCAAACAACAGAATATTTATTTAAGGGCCAGTTTCCAGAATTGTGGCTGAGAGCATGCCCATGGGGCAGAGGCTTCACCTCAGGCCAGAGGCGTCCAACCAGAGTGTGGCTGGGAGGGCCTGGGCGAGGGGCTTTCTTTCCCATTAGTCATGTTTTTAGGGATGTGCGATACACCAGGCTTTGCCCGAATCATTTGGTTCAGTTGACAGTGGCACGCAGGCCACCCAGCTGAGGCCACTGATTGGCTAGTCATCTTTGTTCACACCAACTGGAGCTGAGGAGAATTCACTCAACAGCCCCTAATCGTGAAACAAGGAAAGTGGTGGTGACTTAGCCTTGGCTTTAAGGTTGTAGCTGGGGGGTGGGGGTGGGGGGACACTTTGTCCATTAGCCCACATAAGATGTGATAAGGTGGGTCTCAATTTCCATTAAACTACTCAGCTCACCCCCACACCAGGCTAATTTACAGCCACTCTGCAAATGGCACGCCCTGAGAAGGCAGGAGTGTCGGGTTCCACTGTGACTGGTCTTCATGTGCGGGGCTTCAGCGGACTTTTCTACCCCAGATAGCAGAAAAGGTCACCTCTGCCGACCGGCCTGCATCAGCTGAGGTATTTATAGTGGTGGGAAAGGTGCTGTTTTAAAGGCACCGTTAAAAGTAGGTAATTTAGAATCATTTAGAAATGTGTGTGTATCTGTGTCACTGATAACGAAGATCAGAATCTTGTGGTGAGGGATCTTCAGAGCCACTTAGTCTGAGTAAGAAACTTGAAACTATTTTTAGAGACATACCTCTAGGGAGGACAAAAAGACCCGGAGAACAGGAGCCCGAGCCACCGCACTCTCCCACGGAGGCCTGACCTCAGGTAGCAGAACAGATCAGAAAGGCGGCCCACGGGTTAGGTCTCCAGACAACTTCAGACTCACTTACCCAGGGGAGCAAGTGTGTTTTTGTACAAAGCGTAAGTTAGTAGATTAAAGGACGCTGTGTCACTCTCCTATGAGAGGCGCCCTCTGATTTTAGCATTCAGTTGCTTCTGAGATGATGTTCAGGAAATGCTCTGCAGAAGTCATTCTGTCTGTATCTTTGTTTAAATGTAACATCAAGTCAGTTGTATGACTCTAGAGTATAATATTTATATCAAAAGGAAATTGCCTTTTAGAATATTCTGGAAGCACTCAGAACATCTCTATTTATAAAACAGCGCAGGTATTATGCAGATGCACAGTTCTATCTACCTTATGTTAGTTGTAAAGGGTGCTGTGTTACATTGTTAATGCTTTCTGAACTCTGTCCCCACCCAGTTACCCTGGCACACTTTGACGGGCACCATTTGTCCTCTGACGCTCAATGTAAGCAAAGGCACACAGCTCTGAGTCTACACCGCCCCGGTGTCGGAGTCTACACCGCCTCAGTGTCTGAGTCCACACCGTCTCGGCGTCTGGCTCAACGCCTACCTGTCTGAAGATTTTGTGGGGGGTATTTGTTGTTGTTCTTTTGGTTTTTGTGTTTATTTGTTGGTTTATTTTATTCAAAGCCACCAGTTTCCATTTCCTGCTCCCTTGAGGCCCTAAACACAGGAACACTTGGATGCTGGAGAAAAGTCTTCAGGAAAAGCCGATGTGACCTGCACACGTCCATGTCCCCAGCTCACTCAAGTTGGGGCACTTTCTCCAGGAAATGCCCCAGTTAGAAGGTGGCGGCTCTCAGCCACCCAGTCCTGCCTTTAGGGCTTCGCGTGCATCTCCCGCAGACCCCCAGGGTGCCACCCTGAGGGCTCCCTCTTCACGGAAAGCCTTTTGTTTGAGCCTGCCTCCTGTCTCCTTGCCTGTCCCTTCCTCGCTTCCCAGCCTCCTTTGCGGCTGCCCACCCTCCAGCTACCGAGCAAGCAATCCACAGCCCTGGGGAAGCTAGAGCACGTGTGGGCTTGGGTTCTGCTATCACCGGGCAGCACCGTCGCTGGCAACGACCACATTTTGTTTGTCACAGCCCCTTGGAACACCCTGGGTGTAATGATCCTGTGTACGGATTATAATTTAAAGAAACTGATTGTAAGCACCATTTATAGGTTTTCTGTTACACTTGCAAGCTGGTTTTAAGATGACAAATTTCACGAGTGCTTTGTGCAGAAGCTTTTCAGGTGTCATCTACATGGATAACAGTCACTTTATACTAAAGGTGTACGTCTGAGTATGATGTGATTGTTCAAATTCACTCCACACATCGTCATTTGATTAAAGAAATGTTTACCGGGCCGGGCGTTGGTGGCGCACGCCTTTAATCCCAGCACTTGGGAGGCAGAGGCAGGTGGATTTCTGAGTTCGAGGCCAGCCTGGACTACAGAGTGAGTTCCAGGGCAGCCAGGGCTACACAGAGAAACCCTGCCTCGAAAAACCAAAAAAAAAAAAAAAAAAAAAAAAAAAAAAAAAAAAAGAAATGTTTACCGGGATTTTCTGTTTAGAGTTTCCGGTACTTAGGGCTCGAACTTACTTCCATCCCCGTGAGCAGGTTTGGGCCAGTTAGCCGCTCTGCAGAGCAGTGCTGAGAGGAGGCACTACTCTGTTGGTTTTGTTTAAATGCTCTTGACTCCCTTTGGCCAGTGGAGGAAAACGCTGCGAGGCAGAGTCAGCCGCTGTGGGCACACCTCCAAACCCAAGCATCCCCTCAGGTACTAAAGGTCCAACAATCCAGGGGTCTCTTGAAAGAGTCAGGGGCCCCGCACCTGCCCTGGGACCGAGGACGATTTTTTGTTCCTAGAGACTGAGTTTATTTCACCATGTCCCCAAGGTTTTAAAAACATTTTTGTCTGAGTGTCTGCATGTCTGGTGCCCACAGAGGGCAGAAGGTCATGTTGGACTTCTCTAGAACTGACTCAGAGACAATTGTGAGTCCTGCGGATACGGGAGGGAGCCCGAGTCCTCTACAAGAGCAGCCAGCACTCAACTACAGAGCCATTTCTCCAGCCCCAAGTTTTTTTTTTTTTTTTTTTATTAGATATATTCTTTATTTACATTTCAAATGATTTCCCCTTTCCTGGTTTATTTTTAATGAAATAATAGACACCTTAATTCTCTACCTCTGGCGTTTCCTGCATCAGCACAACTCTAGACTCGTAATGTACAGTTAACATCTGTGCTGCTATCTACGTGTGAGGAACAGCTTAATTAGTGAGTGTGTACTGTCGCACTCACATGGGTATGCTGAGGGCCCCAGGAGTCCAGGTCTGTGGAGATTTGCAAGGCCTTTCTGTGGTCCAAGTTCACGTGTTTTCAAAGGATTGGCCATTGTATCTAGGAAATGTCAACCACACAGCTCCCTCCTGGGTGACTGTGCGCTCTGTTCCCTGTGGACCCCTCCTGCGGAGATGAAGCAGCTTCCTCCATCAGAACGTCCAGCCCGCCCCACGCCAGCTCCTCTGTCCACACGTCTGTGTGTCTGTCCTTCCTCATCATCCATGCAGGCCAGTTGCTGAACCTTGCAGGTCTCAGCATCAGAGTAATCTGAATTTGCACGCTGAGCTAAAAACTGTTCTGATGGGGCCCCTTTGTCTGCAGGGAACAAGAAGCTAATAGTTTCTCTTTAATTATTTATTTGTGTGTGTTTGGGTGCTTTGCCTGTATGGATGTCTGTGTACCACGTGCATACCTGGTACCTGCAGAGGTCAGGAGAGGAGGAGGTCAGCTCCCTGGCACTGGAATTACAGACAGTTGGGAGCTGTCATGTAGGTGTTGGGGATTGAACCTGGGACCTCTGGAAAAGCAGTCAGTGTTTTTAACCTTGAGTCATCTTTCCAGCTACTCACCAAAGGCTGACACTGTTGACGCCGTCTCCAAGGCTCTTGCTGCACCAGTTACTTCTGTCCTGCTCCTCCGCCAGGCTAATTAGCCACCGCCCCCCCCGCCCCCACCCACCAACCCCCGCCCCCCGTGACGCCTGTGTCCCCCTAGAGTGGGGTTCTCAGGAACCCTCAGTAGCCACAGCTCCCGGCTGCCAGGCCGAATCCCCTGTGAAGTTCCGTGGACTCTTGCTTGCCACGGTTGCCGTCCTGGGTTCACAAACACTATGACTGGTTGTAGGTGTATGTATGTAGATCTAGGAAACCAGCTGATCTTGAATCAGATCTATTTGAGGTGGGGTGATATACACCTTTTAATCCTGATAAAGGGAGGCAGAGGCAGAGGCAGGCAGAACTCTTCAGTCTGGTCTACACAGTAAGTTCCTAGACCAAACAGCTACATAGTGAGATCCTGTCTCGATTTCTTTTTTTAAAGGGGAGGAAACTATGTTCCTTTTGAATAGGTGAAAGTGTCTCCACATCTCAGCAGACCCTAAGATGCAGTGTAACAACTTTTTATACAGCATTTGCTTTGTGTTGGACATTAGAAGCTTAATTATAAGTGCTGATTCAAGTATGTGGATTACTGCAGATTTTGGTTTGTTTTTCCTGCCTTATGTAAGATACTTTAACATCTGCTGAGGTACTAAAACTAAGCCTTGCCAGATGACAGGAAATTTGATAGGCAGGTTTATTAGTAATCTGAACTACTGAGATGTTTACATTGTAGCGGGGGCGATGTAAAGATCACTTTGGAGAGTGGGTAGCGCCCTCTGCTGGTTCTGCTGAGGTACAGCACGGCCTCCAGCCAGAATGCAACTCCAGACCCGCGCTCATTCCTTCCTCCTCTCTCTCCCTTCCTCCCCAAACCCCTGCAACCCAGACCAGATTTGCTAGTCATCTCAGGTGGGCTTCCAACTCATGATCCTCCTGTCTCAGCTTCCTGAGTGCTTGAAGGCATACAAGACCACTAGCCTCCCCCCCTTTTTTATAGTTCCTTAAAAGTCAAAACTTTCTAATTAAAAGAAATTATTTTAAAATGTATTTTTATTTATATCATGTATTACACAGTGTGATGTTTAAATTAATCATGCCTCCGCAAACGTTCATCGTGCAAGTGAAATTATCAGAAAAGATTTAATCTCTTTAGTTTCTGTAACTTTTATTTTGCGTGCTGGGAGAGCCCACGCGTGGAGGTCGGGGGTACAACCTGTGTCAGCTCTCTCCCC
Source organism: Apodemus agrarius (assembly GCA_964023405.1). Classification (NCBI taxonomy): domain Eukaryota; kingdom Metazoa; phylum Chordata; class Mammalia; order Rodentia; family Muridae; genus Apodemus; species Apodemus agrarius. The sequence goes on from OZ030025.1 coordinate 49,495,614, forward strand.
GCCATGGGGCGTCGGAGGGTACGGAACTCTGGTCATCCACTGAGCCACCTCACTGGCCTGAGACGTACAGCTTAACATCGTTGCCTCTAGCCACTCCTGTACACCACAGCATGTAGCAGAACTTCCCATTGGCGTCTAAAACCATGCACCTTCCTCCCGCCCCACCAGGAATGGTTACACTTCCAGAGACAGACCGTGGACGAGCTGCAGGACGATATTCTGAGGAGCATGCTTTAGGTCATGGTCCCCTCACTCCCTCAGGAGAAGCTTCAGGGAGTGGATTCCATTCAGAAACAGTTACTAAAAGCAGTGTGAGTTTTTAGTGCGGGCTTCTGAGACACGGGCTTGTGAATGTGGCTCCCTGGTTATTGTTTGCTTTGTTCTGGGGTGGGGCAAAGAATGGGAGGTCCTACAGAACCTGCAGTGGTTACTGTATCAACCACATGTGCTTAAGGCTGGCCCTCCAAACAGGCCTGGCTTCCTTGATTTCTCTGTTAGGGCCTGACACCAACCACAGAGTCCACTTTGACTCTGACAGTTACCACCGTGCACTAGAAGTGGAGAGAAGCAGAGAATGCAAACACACGCTCAAAGGCGCCAGGCTCTGGTCTTCATGTTATCAGAGACATTCACTACACGGACATGTCGCTCTCTAGTGTACACTCTCACCACACAAGGCAGCTACGTTACAGCTTAGAGAAAGGTGAGAATCCCCTCCACCCCTCCTCAGCGTAACGGGTACACACGCAGCTGCTCTTCTGATCTCATCTCTTCCTGCCCCCCCACACCTGCTGGGTGCTCTTAAGAAGGCAGGCAGAGGGTCTAGGTGACAGGGAAGGGGAGAAGGCAGAGGGTTGCTTTCCCTGGCTGTGAGGCCCTGTCTTCTTTTGTTCACTCGAGTTCCAGTGCACAGTGAAGCTTTGGAAGGGACGTCCATACTCAAGAAAGGCCAGTGCGCAGGCCTAGTGAGCTATCCCTACAGCTCGGTGACGAGCGGAAACAGGGCTAGGATGCTAAGGAAGCGTGTCTGATGGACAACTCACTGTGCCCGTGTGAGTTCTCTGCCATGAATTCCTCTCATAACGAACTAAAACTAAACAAGAGTAAGGCCAGAAGAGAGCCTGGGGTACGGACGGCTGTGAGCCATCACGAGGGTGCTGAGGGCTCAGCTTGGGTCCTCTCGGCCATCTCTCCAGCCCGTCTTGAACTTGTTACTTCTGATTCCTAGAGACCTCACTGTCTTCCTGTGTGCCCCTGCAGATAGTGGACGTCCTGTGCGCGCCCCTGCAGGCAGTGGACGTCCTGAGCACTCCCCTGCAGGCAGTGGACGTCCTGTGCGCTCCCCTGCAGACAGTGGACGTCCTGTGCGCTCCCCTGCAGACTGTGGACGTCCTGTGCGCTCCCCTGCAGACAGTGGACGTCCTGTGCTCTCCCCTGCAGATTGTGGACATCCTGTGTGCTCCCCTGCAGACTGTGGACGTCCTGAGCGCTCCCCTGCAGACAGTGGACGTCCTGTGCTCTCCCCTGCAGATTGTGGACATCCTGTGTGCTCCCCTGCAGGCAGTGGACGTCCTGTGCGCTCCCCTGCAGACAGTGGACGTCCTGAGCACTCCCCTGCAGACTGTGGATGTCCTGAGCGCTCCCCTGCAGACAGTGGACGTCCTGTGCGCTCACTGTGCTGCTTCTGCAGGCTTCTACTGTGTGGTCCCCCGTACGCAGCACCCCTCACTTTCTCTAGCATCCGGATGCATCCTACTGACCCATCTTTTGTATCTCGTGTATGCCTCAGTGTAATTCCTATTTTAGATATATTTTCATTTGTGCATGTATGGGGGGTGGGGTAGGGTGGCGGTGAGACCTGCAGAGGCCAGAAAAAGATATCAAATCTCTTGGAGCTAGAGTAGATGGTGGGAAACCAGAGACCTCAGAAAGAGCAGCAAGTGACCCTGACCACTGCCACCAAGCCTGGTGCCCTGAGTATGATTCTCAGGCCCTACATGTCAGGAGAGAAAAGACCCCTGCGACTTGTCCGGTGACTTCCACAGGTGTGTCACGGCATGCTCTCTCCCTATGTAAATGCAGTAATTATTTTTTTTTTAAAAAAAGATTCTTGGGGCTGGAGAGATGGTTCAGTGGCTAAGAGCACTGACTGCTCTTCCGAAGGTCCTGAGTTCAAATCCCAGCAACCACATGGTGGCTCACAACCATCTGTAACGAGATCTGACTCCCTCTTCTGGAGTGTCTGAGGACAGCTACAATATACTTACACATAATAAATAAATAAATCTTTAAAAAAGAAAAAAAAGATTCTCTATGAAATTTTTGGGAGCCCTCTTCTCTTAGTTAGAAGCCTCATTCTGACATTTGTTTTTTGTTTTGTTTTCTTAGATTTATTTATTATATGTAAGTACACTGCTACATTTTTAAGCACAGTCTTCATATAACAGAAAGCTCTTCAAAGCCTAAGCAAAGTGAATCTATCCATTGCTATAGGACCACATGTGTGGCTTAAACCATGAAGTGTTCACTTAAAATGGCTACGGTTCAATGAAAAAGAAACAAAACGAAACAAAAAAAACCCATGGGCTGGGGAGAAGATTCACTGGGTACAGAGTTGGGGTTCAGTTCCCAGCACCCCTGCCAGGCGGCTCACACCCCTGCCCAGGTGGCTCACACCCCTGCCAGGCAGTTCACACCCCTGCCCAGGCGGCTCACACCCCTGCCCAGGCGGCTCACACCCCTGCCCAGCTGGCTCACACCCCTGCCCAGGCGGCTCACACCCCTGCCCAGGCGGCTCACACCCCTGCCCAGGCGGCTCATACCCCTGCCAGGCGGTTCACACCCCTGCCCAGGTGGCTCACACCCCTGCCAGGCGGTTCACACCCCTGCCCAGGTGGCTCACACCCCTGCCCAGGCGGCTCACACCCCTGCCCAGGCGGCTCACACCCCTGCCCGGGCAGTTCACACCCCTGCCCGGGCAGTTCACACCCCTGCCCGGGCAGCCCACACCCCTGCCCAGGCAGCCCACACCCCTGCCCAGGCAGCCCACACCCCTGCCCAGGCGGCTCACACCCCTGCCCAGGTGGCTCACACCCCTGCCCAGCCGGCTCACACCCCTGCCACTCCAGCTCCCTCGGATCTGATGCCTCTGGCCTCCAAAGGACACCTGTACTCAGCACAAATATCCACAATTTAAAAGTTGTTTTTAACTCTTAGAAATTATAAATGATGTAGGGGTCATAGGACACCAAATAATAAAGCCAATCATCCCAGAACAGAGAGAGAGAGTTTAACTCGATTAGGCGGGGTGCAGCTGAATAGCTCACCTATCTATTTTCACAGTGCATCACTACTGCACAGTCTGACCAAGTTACACTAACACTTTAAATTTCTGGTACTGCTGTCTCCTAATTTGTTCTTTCCAAATCCTCATAATTACTAGGAGAAACCGGTTTAGAAAGTTCTAAAATGATTTCTCCAAGAGGTTTTTACAAGCTTCACGCCAGTCTCTCTGGCCACACAAAGGGTAGTAGGTCTCGAATTATAAGTTTGTATAACTCCTGATAATCCTGGACGATCCAGATGATGACAAGCCACTCCTTTCCCCCACAAACCTCCCGTGTTCCCAATCGCGACCAGACCACGCTGAAGCCTTTAACGCACTCTCATAGGCAAAAATACCTCTGAAAGGCCCTTTTTCCATTTCCTTAGTTTCTCAATCACAGAAATCACACACAGAATATCTCCAAACCCATCTTAAACACCAACATTGTGTCTTTTATTTTCTATCATGTAATTTTAAACCTCAAAACATCAATAGCCAGCAGAGTAAGACACTCGGTACAAAGGCAGCACTGGGCCCATGTCTCAGAGAGCAGGCCCTGCGGTGACGGGTGGCTGGGCCGTCTAATCTCAACTCCTCTTTGTTCTAACACAAGTTCAAAGGTGTCTTTAAAAAATGTTCACTTGTAAACAACATGAACCAAAATGGAGTGAGGTAATCTAAACACTACATGACATAATTTCCAAATACTAGATACAACACTGTATTAAAGACATAAAACCAGAGTTCACTTTGGTCTTCATATGGATAGAGTTTTTACCACCACAGAAACGACACACACTAACTGAAGCCAGCCTGGCGCTAGGTGCCTGTGGTTGAGAGCCAGAAGTGACTGAAGAGGTAGTCGGCGCCAGCATTTCCAAGCGAGGACCGTCAGGGTAAGCCGAGGCTGCATCGGGTTGCATATCCAGACACTTCCTCGAAGTACAGGACTTCACCATGACACCGTAGTCCTGTTCCGACTGTGAGGTCAGCAGTGAGTCAGAGGTCACTGGCTCACTTTAAACGAACAGTAGGTCACAGATCACACAGGCACATCTTGAAGAGGCTGTTGACAGTATGTAAGACAGAACTGGATGCTTTCAACAAGTTGTTCTTTTTCTAAAACAAATAACTCTCATTAAGACATCTAGAAAATCAAAGTCAGCACAGCTCCACTGCACATACTTCCCTAGATCTTATACCAAAATGGGAAATTACATATATATTTTACGATAAACATTTCTTAGAGATAACAGATAAATTAATTTAAATTAACCTTAAGACTTAATGAGATTCCCACATCCTGCATAATTCATCTTACAGTGAATGTTACAAGGTCTATTAACACTTATGAGCTTCTATTCACAGACTACACACAACCAGCAGCAAGTTAGGCCTGCGCTGGTGCAAAATAAATCTCAGCCAGAATACAAAAATAATTGGCAATAAAAACATCCTATATGGAGGTGGACTGATGCTAATAATGAGATGTCTTTATCTTTTTCTTTAGATTGCACACTAAAATTTCCAAGTTATAAGCAGATAAAAATTTTCCTAAATCTTTCATTTGTAAAAATACATCCAAAGACTAGAAATGCAAGTATAAAAATGTCTCCACTATGACCTGCTGTGTAGAGAATGAAGAGTTCGCGGGCTAAAGGCTGGCAGTGAATCAGTTTTGAGGAATTCTATGTGTAGGTATGAGCGGGAGGTCAGAAGGCGGCTCCACCCACAGGCCGTCACCCCACTATTAGGGACCCCTGCCAAGCGGGGCTCCGCAGACCCCACCCCCGGCTCAGAGCAGCACTGCACTGTAAGTCCCCCATCGCGAGCCGGTGCTCGGGGCTCGGAATGCTGCGCTGTGCTCTGCCTTCAGTACCGTGAAGGGGAGGAATCGTGACAACACTTGTCAGCAAACTACAAACACCAAGTTTGCCATTGTTACTTCTCCCGCCCCTCCCTCGCCTCTAGGTAACAGAGCTATTTTCAAGATTGTTTCTCTGTTCTATTTTGCTTAGAATAAAGAGTGTCCATACGTCCTTAAATTGAATACATGATAACTTTAAGGAACTGAGTGGAGACTTTGCTACCTAACACGAGAAGTCGATGAGAAAAGCAGGCGTTTCTCAGTCTGTGCTACAGATTACAAGTGTCTGACCAGAGAATCCTGCGCAGGCCGCAGGCCGCAGGCGGCAGCAGCACCGAGGCCGCTCTGGGCAGCTGGGAGGTAGCCATCTGCTGTAAACAGAATCTTCACTTGCGTGAATGAACCAGTGCTCACGTCAGTGAGTTCACATCTGCGGGTAATGGAATTCTGCTTTATAAGATTTTGACATGAAATTTAAAAAGGAAGGACCAATATCTGATATTCAAAATTATGATCAATGTCAAACTCAGAGGTAGTTACTAACAAGTACATATATGTACATAAAGACTTAATGTATTTGGCTTGTTCTGAGAAAGCAGGCTTATAGACTAGTCTGTAAAAAAACATTAAAAACATTATATGGTATGTTCCCTGAGCAAAGTTCTTTGTCCTGAGCATGTAATAGTGACAATATTTTTATATAAAAAATAAACTTTTAACCATAAGATAGGTTTGGTATGTGCTTTTAGTAAGTCATTCTGGTCAGATGCTGAGAAAGAAGCCGACTGCACCCATAAGTCCACAGTTCAAGTGTTTCTCACGTTTCTACTTTCATTTATAAAAATGACCTCAGCTCTGAATTTTTATATGTAAACAGAATGTCCAATTTAAGTCCATTATTTCCCATTTTTACAGTCAAGGAACTTTGGTTTGAACGTTCAAAGTGACCTGTCATACTTTGCCTGTACAACTGTTACCTTGTTCACTATACTTGGGTGACACTCTGATTTGTCTACATAACTTAAATAAGCTTGACGTCCTCACGTAAGGCAAGGCAGCACTTCTCTATGGCTACATCACATTCAATATCGTCAAAAGGTAAGCTCTGTATTACAGCACACTGATACTTCAGTAAAACACTGTGGGAATTCTCATAAATACTGTCAAAAAATTCCAGCTACTCTGGAAAGGACTGGCAAGCTAGTCGGAGACAGTCCCCTCTTCTAGTGGCTTGATAAGCCTTAGCACCGCCCACCTCCCGTTACGACACACAGGAGGAAGGCACGCCTCTGTAGAATGTGTCTCCTATGAGCCACAATGCTTTCTTGTTTGATTATCTGAGCGTATACCAACAGGCCCATACTGTTACAGCCAAAACTATGTACTGCAATTCCTTGGTACCTTCTTGAAGATGTTTCAAAAGTTTTCTCATTACTTTTAGAAGCAGGCTAACTCCATTAAAAAAACCAAACAAAACAAAACAAAACAAAACAAAACAAAACATGATGGAAAACAGCCCAATACTACGATCAGTCCCTAGCCAACGTGTTAGCAAACTGAGAATCCCCTGAATCTATTGCATGAGCTTCCACACTCAAGGACAGCAGCAGTGACCCCATACAAGGATTTCTAGCCTCAGAACAGTGGGCAGTTTGGTAACTCTACTCCAGGCCTGTCAGTCACTGGGCCTGCCACCAAGCACTATTCTTTTCAGTATCAATCACAGGCTGTATCTACTGGGCAACTTGATTTTCATTCTAAGCCCTACTGTTTTATTTCTATGCTGCTTCTGTTTGTTTTAGAAACAAGTCTGAGAACTCTCCAGAGGAAATAAGAACAGCCACCAAAATATTCCCAAATAATTAAGTTGTTCTCTAAGGCTTCAGTAGTAAGTAAGAGACCTTCCTGTTCTAAGTGATGGTTCAAAAGCTACTTAGTCAAAGGAGGCTTCTGCCGCCACACTCCCTCAAACACCTCACGCCTAGTATCAAAATACCACCGAAAAGGATCATATGACTATATACATTACTCCCCCCTCGTTCTTCTTAGGCATGTAATTTACAATCAAGAGAGAGTAAAAGACCCTGGCATGTCAGCACAGCGGTTTCACATTCACGGTCATTCTGGAGGTGCGTGTCCAAGAACTGCCGCCTGCGGCTTCGGAGGCGTCTGGAGTGAAGTCACTGCCTTCCAACAGCGAAGACACTCCATCAGCGTCAACACAGCTAGGAATATAGACTTGGGAGGCACCGCGTATCCCAAAGCCTTTAGTACCATGTGACTGGCAGCTCTGAGATCTGAAGAATGCTTTGGTTCACATGAAAGGTAACAGTCACGTGATTATTTTTTACATAACATAAAAGTAGTATTTAGGGAAATTCCAAGGTTAACCCTGAAACCATCTCAAATGCTTCACATGGATCTTCAATGCTTGGAGATGCCCAACTGTCTGAGGAAGAGTGTGTGCTTATACACACACACACACACACACACACACACACACACACACAAGGCAACCACATATATATACATACATACATATGTGCCTGCACTCTTATGGGAACTACTCACACATACATACAGATTCAGGTCTCCCCTCTCTCTTATGCACATACTATTTGCAGTATCTCAATTCTATAAAATATGACACCCTGCTTAAATGCAATTTGCTTAAGAGTGATTTGTCTAGTTAAGAAATTCACAGTTCCTCAGCAGTAGTTAAAATCCCCGGCCGGCTGCTCTCTGTGGAACTATTCCCCTGTGCTCGCATGAGGTAGACTTCCTAACCGGGTAACGAGAACACTGGCAAGCATTAAGTCTTTTTCCGTTTCTGAATCAAAGGCCCCTTTTTGTTCTGCTCTCCTATTGCTGCGAATGCTTTCGAGGAAGAAACTTCTTGGGGTGACCGGTCTGACCGTTCTGCCATTTCTGACTTCCCCTCCGGAGGAAGTGGGGCTGTGCAGCCGTGCCCCCCTCCCACCTCCCTGGGTGACGCGGAGGTGCACGGCTGGGTCTCTGCCTCCTGTCTTCCCTGAGAGCTGGCGGGCAGCTGAGCGGCAAGCTTGTGCGGGCAGTTGGCCACCATGTGCGCGACGCTCTGGCAGCAATGGCACTTCTTAGGCTGAGGCGGCAGACCGCATTCTTTAGCGTGATGGTCGAGACCACCACAGTTGTAGCATCTGCAAAGTAAGAAGAAAAAGCTTAAAGCATGTCAGTATCATTAATTTAAAAGAAAATGTAGTAATTATTGAAATAATAATTTACACATATAAAATTTTAAATTATCAAAGTTCAAAGCTATCAATGAGATCAATTCATTTTAATGTGACTTCTTTAAAGTATATATTATTTAAATTGTTTATATTGATTGCTTCAAGGATTATCATCACTAAAATGTTCTAGCAACTTGTGAAAACACATAAAGCACAGCGTGATAATTAATGTTTCCATATAGAAACTAGTTGCTCAAATTTAACAGGTTATCATGAAAGGATAGCTTAATCCACTAGATGGCAGTCAACAATAAACCAAAAGTCCACCAGCTGGCTTTAAATATGAGGGAGAAGAAAGCAATCGTGGGGAGGAGAGGGAGGGGCCTGGGTGGGAGAGGGATGGGGGGGGGAAAGGAGAGCATGATCAGGTATTGGTGGGGTGAGAACAAGAGTGAAGCCTTGAGGATCAGCAGATAGAACAGAAACAGGCAACCTTGGGAGGCAGGCGCTGGGGAGACTCTAGAATGTACCAGAGACCTGGGAGGTGAGAGACTCTCAGGACTCAAAGGTGGACTTATAGAGTACACCTCCAGTAGAAGGTTCCTGTCTAGAGCTGCAGGGACAAAAATGGAGAAGAGCCTGAGGGAAAGGAGGTCCAGTGACAGGCCCAAACTGGGGTCCGGCTCGAGGGGAGGCTCCAAGTCCTGACACTGTAGGTGCTTACAGCCAGGAGCCGAGCATGGCTGCCCTCTGAGAGTCACAGCAAGCAGCTGACTGAGACAGATGCAGATACTTATACCCAACCAATGGTCTGAAGGAGGGGACCCCTGTTGTTGAAGTAGGGAAAGGCTGGGGAGGGCAACCCCATAGGAAGACCAGCAGTCCTAACTAACCTGGACCCCAAGATCTCTGACACTGAGCCACCAACCGGGCACCATGCACCTGTTGATATGAGGCCCCCAACACATACAGCAGAGGATTGCCTGGTCTGCCCTCAGTGAAAGACACATCTAACCCTGGAGAGGCTTGAGGCCCAGGAGGTGGGGTGAGGTGGGGTGACGATATCCTCTGGGAGACAGGGAGGAGGAATGGGATGAGAAAGTGTTTGAGGGCAGAACAAGAGGGGCATAATGACTGGACTATAAAAAAATTAAAGCATAAAATCTGTGCCAGACTAGGATCTAACTTACTCAGCAGTTAGAAAAATTACAAATTGAACTGGGTTTTATGAGTTACAGACTTTAGTATCTAATAGAACTGAAATAATTTTTGCCTCTGTATAAACTTTACAAGAAAATTTGATACCTAGTCTGTCTACTTAAGAGGAGGAGGAGGAGGAAGAGGAGGAAGATTAGCCAGGGTGAGGCAAGACACTGAATGTCCATACCAGAGCACTGATGAGAAGGAGCCCCCTCCTCGGGGACTGAGGAGCCCCCCGGAGACTGAGGAGCGGCCCCCTGAGGATGGAGGCTCAGTCGATTTGGTCTGATGTTTGCTGACTAGCAAAGTTGACTTTTCTTTCTACAGAAACAACCTTTCCATTAGAGTCAGTTCTAGGCTGAGGTGAGCACGAACGTCATTCTTCTTTGTCACTGAAGTCTGAAAGCACACTGGGGACAAGGATGGTTCTATACTAGACGCTAGACAATCTAACTGCTAACACCTGAGCACAGAAATATATAATTGCTATTTCCATTTTTCAAAACAGTTTAAAAATGGAGAGAGAAAGAAGCATTCATATTTTAAAAAGTTTTGTTCTAAGTTTTAAAGATAGCATTTACATAATTTGTTTCCAAATCAACTGTCTTAAGGTTTTAAATTTTAAATCCCTTTGCAGTACACTTATGATTCTACAATTCTAATTATAAATCAGTGCTTTTTGGTTTTTTTTTTTTTTTTTTTGAGTCAGGGTTTCTCTGTGTGGCTCTGGCTGTCCTGGAACTCACTCTGTAGACCAGGCTGGCCTCGAACTCAGAAATCCGCCTGCCTCTGCCTCCCAAGTGCTGGGATTAAAGGCGTGCGCCACCAACGCCCGGCAAATCAGTGCTTTTTAAAAAAATAAAGAAAAAATGTGATAGATGTAAAAATTTAAGACCATGTAATGTCAAAAATTATTACTAATTATATTTGTATGTTTGAGAACGCCAAACTTAAAAACTTACATTATTTTATATTTCAAAGATAAACTACTAGTTACTAGTAACTTAACAAGCAGTGTACTCAGGATATTATTTTATTTTATTTTATTTTCTCGAGTCAGTTATAAAGAATGAAGGTTGTATTCTAGCAGAAATTAAGGTTAGCCATCGTCTGTGTCTCTGTCTGTCAGTATTATTTTATAGAACACGCAGGATGGCCTTCTATTGGTAATAACCACCGGGTATTTATTTATCTTAGTAGACTGCATTATATTTTCAAAAGTAAAGAGAAAAGCCCAGAAATACAGCGTCCCAAATATTGCGGCTTAAGCACACACTCGGTGAGTTAACTGCGATTCAGACACGAGCACCTCAGCGGACAAACAAGTGACACAGAGTGCCAGCCAATGCTTGAAATTCAGACCCTCGAAAAGACCCTGGAAAATGTCACCTATGAGTATGACCACATTACCTACATTACTTATAGTTCTCATCTATAATGAGCAGTAAAATTCTTAAACTGAATTTGCCGCTAGCACACTCCGAATACATCTTGTTTTGCACTGCACTCACATCTGAGGCCAGCGTACAGCAGAGGTGAGGTTCCTCACAGCAGACCAGCTCCAGCCCCTGCGGCACACAGTGCCTTACCCAACCAGGGGACCACGCCGCTTACTCACGGAACAAGGGCCTGCGTGTCGGAATCCCAGGTTGACAGATGGAGTCTTTGAGCATCATGTTTTGTGTCTGATTGTAAAAGTGATTTTAAAGACAAATCACAGTTTTAGTTTCCCTGCACTTCAGAGTGTATATTTACTTGTGTGACTTTTCACATAATGTTAACATGGTGTTCACATTGGGTCCTTTCACATTAGAAGATCAGCACTCACTGAACAAACAGCATTATTTATTCCCCGCCTCTATTTCATCATTCAGCATCAACTGCTCTTACTGAGAATTCGGATCCCAGCCCATTATGAAACCCTTCTGTCCCAATGCTAAGAGGTGACAGCACAGCCGTACAGGTGGAGCCTGGTGCACGCGCTTCTGGACCCTTTCTTCATACTTTACACTTCTCCAAATCAGTTTGGTTTTGTCAATTTGAATGGAGTTTATATTACAATGTGGGTATCAAGATTCTAAATATTAAATGTACCATACAGAGCTACATACCTAACAAACACCGGGACAGAGTGTGTCGTGGCCAGAGAACTACACTAGGAAACTAGTGTCACACTTTGTTATAAATTCCAACAGCTTGGCCTAAAAGTTAAAATGTCCTGTTTGCCCGGCATGCAGGCCTTGGAATGGATCTCACCAGGGTTTTAAAAAAATTAAACCAAACAAACCTCCTCTGTCAGTATGTTCAAACGCTGGGCCAGCAGCACCGAGGAGGCTGTCCTCCACATCAAGCATAAAGATCACTAAAAACGGCCACATTAATTTCAGAACGTTACTAAGTGCTTAGTGGGATCATTGATAAGATACTTCAATTCCGGGGAGCTACCATACAGTCTGTAAGTATTATTTATTATAGTTTAGAAGATTTTAAAGATAGAAGATAAATAACAGTCAATACAAAGCCAACTTTTTAAGACTACAAAATTAAGATTAAAATTTCTAACTGAAAGAATGTTATCAGCAGATAAAGAGAAGACCTAAGATGGTAAAAATAAACAAAAACTTCACAAACCTCTGAAGCCTTTACAATTCTTTATTTTATCACATTATGAAATAAGCAATTGTATGTATATACATGTGTATATATGTGTGTTAAAAGCATACTCAGATTTCTGATGATTGTTTTAAAATTAAAACTTTGATTTGAAAATTGGAATTCAAATGTAACTACTACTCTTAGGAAATTTATTTTCATCAAAATAAATTAATAAGGAAATCATGTTTTCTTTTTTTAGAAAAGATTGATTTGTGAGGCTGAGGAGATGGGTCAGTGCTGAGGGTCACTACGTCCTGGAACTCTCGCTGCAGGAGGGTGGGACACTTGCTGCCGCTTCTAGCAGCTGGACTCACTTGCACAGACCAATGCACACACTTAACTAAAAGAACATCTTCCAGAAGATGTTTTTACTTATGTGTGTACACGCCTTTAATCTCAGCACTTAGGAGACAGAGGCAGGAGGATCTCTGTGAGTCTGAGAGCAGTCTGATCTAGGAAGCGAGTTTCAGAATAGCAATGGCTACACAAAGAAATCCTGTCCTGTAGGTTAAAAACAGATTGTAAGGCAAAGTTCTAGGTTGATACGCTATACTAGATGGTGTCAGACTGACTCAGCAGTTCTGGCCAGAAGATAGAAGACTGACATCATGGGGCAATGTCCAAAGGAATCACAATTAAATCCTGCTGGCTGGAGTGGATATAAATTGGGAGTGTCTTTCTTGAAGAACAATTTAACAGCAAATTAATACATATACCCTGAGCTAGCAACTGTAGCTGAAGGAAATGGCCCCACACTCACCACGGTGAGAAGCACAAATATCGTGGGTGTGAATACTTGAACTAAAGCTTTGTCCATACAAAGTCAGAAAAGTAAACAATGAGAACAAATGCTTTCAGGAAAACCAGGTGGTCTGACTAGAGTCTGTATCTTTACTAGTAAACTGTATATAAAATATATTAAACTGAAAAGGCCTACACATACCAAGAAATATTTATCAGATATTAATAGGTATACAGGAAATAAATATTTAAATACAGAGGTAGATCATCTATCTATATACGTTGATATGGAGAAATATACAAGACAAATTATTCATTAAAATTAAATAAAAACAATAAAATGTACTCGCCTTTACGTCTTATACATATTATACATATTATACATATTACACATATTACACATGATTAAATAACTTATGTATCTTTAAGTGCACGGCAAGATGCCGCAGGGAAATGGTTAAGAAGAGAGCAGAGCTGGTGAGGCAGCGAGGCATTCCTACACGAGATGCTAAACTTCCCTTTTACAAACCAAAGAATCAATATGCTGTTTATATCATGAAAAAGAAAGCAATTACAATTATGGAAATTTACTTCTATTCTATAATTTGACTTTCACTACTAGACAACGATAGTCCTAAAATCCCTTTTTAACTCTTTTTAAAACACTAACATCTAAGTACAGACCTATCAAGTCAGACCTTTGATTATGCAGACACCACATTTTGTAATCCAAAGCTCTCTGGCAGTTAGAGTTTCTGTATAAGATAAGTACTGTGTTAGGGACACTGTTTCAACAAGTCCCTCAGGAAGGGGAGCAGCAGAGATGGGCGAGAAGGGAGGAAGGGAGGAGGGGTTATTAAGTGTTTGCAACTTGTTTCTTTCATGAGATACAAAACTGGCTCCTTATTCCTGGTTGCTGTAGTTGAAAAAATTTCAATTTCTCACTATCACAGAAGAAAAACACTATATAAACCTCCTGAGTTTAACTTCAGAACTGGCTTTTCTGTTGAGACCATAATGCAATTATGAGTGTACCAGTCAGTTACAGATTCAAACCATGTGGATTTGTATCATTCCTCAATCAACTGCTACTTCTCCCGAACTTCATGATTACACATTAACATCTACTGACCTTATTAACATTTTCTACAGTAATTAACTTGCTATACTTAGTTGCCCAAATTTAAAATAATCTTGAAATGCACACATATACATTTGTTAGGTATATGTGTTAGTCGATTCTTGTTTCTGTGATACAATACTTTGACCAAAATGACTTGTGGAGAAAAAGTTCGTTTGGGTTTCTGGGAGGGAGAGTCTACGATGGCGAGGGAGGCCTGGCAGTGTGAGGCTTGTCGGAAACGGAAAGATCACAATTCTCTCCATGACATCAAGGCAGAGAAAATGAACTGGAAGGCGGATAAGGCTACGACCTCCTAAAGGACCCTCTGCATCTTCCTCTAGCAAGGCGGTATCTCCTAACGGTCCCCTATGCTCTCAAGCAGTGCCACCAACTGAAGGTCAGTGTGCACACCCTGAGCCTACGGAGGGCCTTGGCCACTAAGATTGCTGTAGCTTAGAAAGTCTTGCAAATGTGGGTGATTTTTATTAGAAAGTTTACTTTCCATGCTGTTTATAAAAATGACTTTCTTTTAATATTTAAACTATATGCTCCCTATAACAATATCCTTAATAATATAATATTGTTATAGTATAAGAATAATATAACAACAGCCACTCTCTCTGTTCTTAGGTCACTCAGATTAGAGTCTCAGCAATATTAATATGAAAGAGAAACTCCAACAATATCATTACCAATCCGCGCCTATTAGTGCCTGATAAAAGGTGTTCGGATGCTTTTTTCTAGTTTTTGGGTGGTATGGACACAAAATGAAATTTGAAACCAAAACTTGTAGCAGTAGAAATGACTTCTCTACCTTTTAACCTCGGTTTCAGACTATTTACACTAAGCTGGGCTTTGTATGGGGTTCAGGGGAGCCTCTTTACTTCCGACTGCTCTACTGACCTCTCTTAGTAGTCGGATATATTGAGGAATTATCTCTATCTCTTACTGACTAGTGGGGCCAACTGTTTAGAATACCCATCCAATCATTGTCCTACAAGAAAAAAAGTACTCAAAATATATACTATGTGCAAAACTTTGTATTAGACTCCCAAAGACAGGTGTGGTGATGATGAGCTAGATAATAAAATTTACATGTTTATGTGGTCACCTTATTTGATGTCTTCTTTTATTTTCTGAATTCCTTTGAGTTTATTAGCTCTTTGCTTTGACTAATGCAATGGTCTGGCCTGTAACAGCAACTGAAAGTGTGCCCAAGGGCCCTGGAAACCAAGTAAAATACACTGGGAGCTCCTCTCGCAAGCTTCATCAGCTCATAAAAACAACAAAACGGAAAACGAGGGGCGGATAAAAGAAAAGCTGCAGTGTGGGCCGTTGAGAAGTACAGATGGAAAATGCTGTAGTGGGTTTAAAAAAGAAGAGACCACAGAAGGAGAGAGAAATCATCAGAGGCTGTGGGGGAGGGGTGGTGCCAAAGGGAGCCTTTTTCAGGCCAGCACAATCCATTCGGGGATGGCTATAAACCAGGTATTTTGAGAATTGTTTCATTATGTCTAAAAATACTTGCCAGACTCTGCAGCAACTGCGAGACAATAGACATTGGTTTGGAGAGACTTACTTTGTATCAAAACACGAAGAGCAAAATGATGAATTCTAGGTCTTGGTTAAATCTTTATTTGAAATAAATATTATTTCTCTTTTGGGTGACAAGCAATATCCCAGACAGGTGATCTGTTCTGGAAAAGGCTGATTCTCTCTCTCTCTCTCTCTCTCTCTCTCTCTCTCTCTCTCTCTCTCTCTCTCTCTTTAAGGGAAAGATGTATTCAAAGGCAGATAACAGTTTCCAATTTCTTGGGAGTAAAAGCAGCTTGTCAGAAACAGGGCGGAACCCCACTCCCAGTGGGGAGTGTCTAGGTCAGAAGTGGCGCCCACTTACATAGCCAGACGCCCTTCTGCAGTAGCAGTGGCCCAACTGCACACTGGCATTCGAGCTGAAAGCTTTTAGCTGTTCTTTCACTATTTGGCCACACATCTTTAGGAATAAAATATTTTATATACAGAAAGAACATATATTTAACTTACTTTAGAATGATGACCATAGGAGACAGCTGCTTGGGCAGATGACTCTGGGTGGAATGTGGGACCATTGGTAATATTTGCTCACTTATTAGTGGCGTGGATGGAAATGTGGTGTGGTCTGGAAGTGCCTCATGGGACCGTGCCAACGGTCTAGGGTCAGAGACATGACAGGCTTTGCTGAAAGAACACAGTCCCACCAGAACTGTGTCAACTTGTATAATTATTATTTATTTCTTTTCAGCTTTGGTGTGATTGCACTGAAATTTTATCCCCTAAAAATGAAATTTGTTTAATATTATAGAGAGAACTGATTTCAAGAAAGTTTACATAATAAATAAATAAAATACTAGACTGGAGCACAGGAAATTTTAAAGAGATTGATCACTATTGATAAAGGAATAACATAATCTCCCAAGTGGATATAAGCATTAAACAATGTATGAAAGAACTTAAATAAACTTAAATCTAAAAACATTAGATATATAAAACATGGATTTCAAAAGTATTAGCTCTCTCTCTCTCTCTCTCTCCCTCTCTCTCTCTTTCTCACACACACACACACACACACACACACACACACACACACACCCTTTGTTAAAATGGAAGGCAGAAATTTTAGAGGAAGAGCGGTGAAGAAATCACAGTCAATGTTTGGTAATATACTTCATTAACTGTGCAGTCAGACAAGTCCCACAGATTGTGCTGCTTCTGTGCAAGTCAATGTCCACAGCAGGAAAATTAAAGATGTTATTCTGGTTTTAGCCAACAGTATATCTGTGTTATGCAGATCTCTGGCAATACATGATAGCATTACCTTTGATACAAATAATGTTGCTAGGATCTGAGCTTTTATGAAGACAGGATTAAAATACTTCTTTCTGTACTGTTACACTTTACTGAATTGGAACTATATTACTGAATTTTTAAGGATAGTCTAAGTTTATTTTATATAAGTTTATATATTTATTAGACTTGGAGCATTGGCTCAATATGGTTTATCTGAAATGTGCCCTTGGGAACAATTTATGTGCAGGAGACTAATGAAACTTGTGCCAAACCATAGTCTGTCTTTTTTTTCCCCCAAGACAGGATTTCTCTATATAGCCCTGGCTGTCCTGAAACTCACTCTGTAGACCAGGCTGGCCTCAAACTCAGAAATCCGCCTGCCTCTGCTTCCCAGAGTGCTGGGATTACAGGCATGTACCACCACTGCCTGGCCATATTCTGTCTTAATAACTATATGGGATTCAGAAAGAGTTAAAAACTTGGGATAGAGAGATGGGCCAGAGGCTAAGAATGCTTCCTATCCTTCCAGAATTCCTTAGTTTTGTCCAAGTATCCAAATCTGGCAGCTTTAAACTGCTTGTTAACTGCAGCTCTAAAGGACCCAAGGTCTTCTGAGCCCTGCCGGCACCTTCACTCACATTGGCCTCAGTACACGTAAGTAAGAACTAAACTATGAAAAAAAACAGAATTAAGACCGTTTAGCTTAAGGCATGAAGGATACTTCTAACGCGTGCATGAGCTCAGTCTTTCACTGCAGCCTGGTCACTGCTGAGGAAAAGACACGGCAGAGCTGAGAAGGAAATAAGCCGTCCCACTTCCCTGGTTGAATCGGTTCTCGCATGAATGACTACACATTATCCTTGCCAGGAATGAACATTCTGAAATTGCTCACCATGTAGACAGGTGAAAATTGAGCAAGTTCAATTGCTATAATGTTCAGATAACTTCTGTTAAATGAGGTAGTTTTCCTTCTATGTAGGTCTCATCTTGAAAATTAAGAGCTGAGGGTGAAGTCATGGACGTTTTCCTTGCCTTTAGGACTGCTGTTTCTTGATCCTGCAGGGATGCTTTATGCCAGGAAGGTATACATGAGATATGCTTGATGAAGCTGAACATCAAGGACCTGGTACTAGTACCCACACCAAGTGGCTCATAAACCCCTATAACTCAAGTTACAGTGACTCTGCAGGCCATATGATGCACATACATAGATACATGCAAGCACATATAAATAAATCCTTAAAGAATTATACCTCGCTATTTGAATCTCTCTTGGGTGGTGCCAGGCTGTTTACATAAGTCCAAAACCTCTTAATAATTGCCAATGATTAGGGTTAGATTACATGGGCTAAAACACTGGTTTGTATATATTCCTAACTCAAAGGAAAAATGGCTTTTAATGAGGACAATTCTCCAGGGATAAGAATGATTTTTTCCTTCAATCATCTTATGGATTTAGCTGATGGAAATTTACATGAAGAAACAAAGCCACTATATATATTTTGTTAATGAAATCTTATAGTTATAATAAAAGAATATAACATTTTGACACAATAAAACTGATATTTATTTCCTAAGATGAATATTTTAAAATATGATAGCTATAACTATTTATAATACCTAGATTAGAGAGCAGTTCAGGTGTTCAGTAACAGAAGCCATAGATAAAGAAAATATATTATATATGCACAATGGAATGTTAGACACGAAAAAGAAGGAAAGTGGACATAACTAAAAACAATCACAATCATATTAAGGGAATTAAGGAAGCCTCGGAAAGACTACTATCTTCTATTCTCTCTCATTAGTAGTTTCTGTATTTTATATAGATATGTAGAATCATATATGTATATTTGACAACAGAAGCAGAAGTGAACGTGTCTAAAGGATCAGTGGGAGAGGGGAGGACTATCTGGGAAGAATATGAGCACACAATATACAGCTGTGTGGAAAGTGTCCTTATGTGACAATGTCACATGCAGTGTACGCATACAGTGAACTAACAGCTGTGTGAAAGTGTCCTTATGTGACAATGTCACATACAGTGTACACATACAGTGATTTTTTTAATGAGTGGCTATAGTGTGATGGTTGAATAAGAAATGGGCCTATTGTCTTAGGCATTTGAACGGGTGGCTGAGGTGCTCTGTGGGGAGGGCGAGGCGGCTCAGCCTGGTTGGAGCGTGTATGCCAGTGGTAGTGAGTTGGAAGGTAAAACGTCTCACCTACTTCCAGTTCACTCTGCTTTGTGTGAGTGCTTTAAGATATGAGTCCTCAGATTCCTGCTCCTGCCACACACCTGCTGCATGCTGTCACGATGTCCCCACCTTCATGGACGTCAACTCTCTAGAACCCTTAGCCTCAGGAAACTCTGCCTTCTACAAGCTGTCTTGGTGAGAGTGCCTTTTCACTGTGGTCGGGTGTGTTGATGTCACGCACCCCAGAACATGTGAGGTTGCAATAGGAGGATGGTACTTGAACCAAGACACAACTAACTTTATACAAAACCCTGAGGAAGAAACAAAAAAACATCTCAAGTGGTAAAGTGTTCTCCTTTACCACAATGGATATGAAATTCTCTTCACATAATTAAGTTTTATAATCTGAACGAATGTAAGACATGTACATGGGAAACACTGTGCTTCCCTGGTCTAGTCTATGACCAGGGCACATACCTCTAATGGTCTGGCTTTGATTCCATAAGGCTACCGTGTATTTCTTTCTTGGCTTGAGAGCTACCAGCAATACTGCCTTGCCTCTCTGTGGGGCGGCGCTGCCCCGGGCAGTGGAGTCCCACCTGCTCCCTCTCAGTGCTCGCGCTGCGCCCACTCGCACGCTCACGCCAGCACACTCATGTCAGCACTGCTAGGCTCCAGAGACAGCGGCTCTTTAGATCCTCCTCTGAACCAGGTGTAACATCTGCCCAGGCCTCACCTCAGTGATGTTTAATGCATACTCCTGTGGCATTCATGTAACTCACGCTATTGTTCTTAAATCACTCCTTCCCATATAATAATCACACACCACAGAAGCCATGATGTAAAACGCAGACAGTCTTTCAAGCATATGGACTCTAGACATAGAGAAAGCCAACTAACTTTAACCTTCTGGGTCCAACATTAGGTTTGGTTGTGGTTTTATTGGATAGCATTTCTCTATGTAGCCCTGGCTGTCCTGGAACTCAGAGAGATCTAGCTGTCTCTGCCTCTCAAAGCTGGAGTTAGTGTGCCACCACTGCCTAAACAACTTTACTTATGTTTTTTCCCTGTGATCCTTTTTTTCTTAATTTGAAACATTATGTTTTTAATACTACTAGAAATTATTTCTAACATGCTAAAAAGGAAATTATAAAATATTATATTAGCATTATGTTTATAACATAATTAGTATTATGTTTATAATAATGTAATTAAATGAGTAAAGTTCTAAAATACAATTAAAACATTAATAACATAAGAAAATGCTATGGAAGGAGATGGAAATAAGGCAGGATGACAGGTCATCCAGACAGAAGGTAACCTGGATACAAACCATCAAGTTTCCTTTTCTTACTCATGCCTTGAAGTACTCTCTGATCTTCCTAAGAATGTGTGAAAGATGGAATGTTTTAACCTTCCTCTAAGCATACTAAAGAAGTTAAAATCCTTCACTTTGTTCATACAAGTAGAGACTTCAATAAAGATGTTCACGATTGCTGGACAAATAAGAGCAGACACAAAGAGACTAGCACTTCACAGTAACATGGTGGCGTTACTCATGAGAAAAATATACCTTTACATAAGAAAATATTCATAAGATTACAATAGCCAGGAGCTGGAAAGAACCCAGATGTCCATCAATGGAAGAATGGATACAAACAATGTGGTATATATACACAATGGAGTACTATTCAGCCATTAGAAACAATGAGTTCATGAAATTCTTAGAGAAATGGATGGAGCTGGAGAACATCATACTAAGTGAGGTGACCCAGTCTCAAAAGAACACACCTGGTATGCAGTCACTGATAAGTGTATATTAGCCTAGAATCTTGGAACACCAAAGACACAATCCACATACCAAATGATGTCCGACAAGAAGGAAGGAGTGGACCCTGGTTCTGGAAAAGCTCAAAGCATCAGTGTAGGGAATACAAGAACAGGGAAGTGGGAAGGGGTGGATGGGGGAACACAGGGAGGGAAAAGGGCATGTGGGACCTTAGGGGGGCGGGGAACCAGAAAAAGGGAAATGAAATGTAAATAAAGAATATATCCAATAAAAAAAGAAGAAAATATCCATAAGAAATCCTCTTAAGAATCAATAAAAAAACCAATATATTTCTAGAGACAAAAGAAAAATTTGCATTCTAGTTAGTAATTTTAGAAAAATGTTATTATGCAACACATTTAGATAAAAACTTTGCAAAAGGACATGACAGTATTTGTTCACTTTTTATATCTGTGGAAGGAAATCTGTGTAGCATAGCTTATAGATAAGCAAACGCTTGAGACAATAAAAAGAGGGCTATGCCTTAGATTTTCCCAGTCACAACGCCCCTTCATCCATGCGATCCCGTTGAACTGTCAGTGTCCTTGTAAGGAAATGTCACTGTGATGGGCTGAAGGATGGAGAGGCAGGAGAGGTCTCTGCAGAGATGGAAGGGAGAGCGAAGGCGGCGAGGCAAGAGGGCCTGACATCCAGAGTCAGCCTGGGCCACGCAGCAGCACAGGCCGGCCGGAGACACACTGAGATCCTGGCTCTGCAACTAAGAAAAGGAAAAAGAAAAAGAGAAAGAGAAAGAAGAAAAGGAAAAGCTGAAAGGAACAGAGAACAGGAAGGAAAAACAAATTCACTGATTTGGTCACTCTGATGAATGTCAAAGACAAGAATGTTTTATAAAGACCAACAGAAGCAGCCACACCCTCTTTAATAGGACCATAAAATCACAAACAATTTAAACTATTGCATTTGAGGGCACGAGAGAATAACCAGTAATTAACTAGCACCTCTTCTCTTAGATCTGGATCAGTATTTACAAGATTGGAGGTATATCACCATCATTCTACAGTAATGTGGGATAACAATTTGGGTTTGTTCCATTTACATTTTTATTCATTTTTAATATTTTAATGGGACACCATTTTGTTTATAAATATTTGTAATTTTACTTTAAGATATCTTTAAGAGGGCTGGCTGGAGAGATGGCTCAGCAGTTAAGAGCACAGACTACTCTCCCAGAGGTCCTGAGTGCAATTCCCAGCAACCACACGGTGGCTCACAATCATCTGTAATGAGATCTGATGCCCTCTTCTGGTGTGTCTGAAGAGAGCTACAGTGTACTTACATATGATAGATAGATAGATAGATAGATAGATAGATAGATAGATAGATAGACAGACAGATAGCTCAGCACTGTGATGCATTTCTGTCATTCTTGCTATTCGGAAAGCTGGAGTAGGAGGACAAGTTTGAAGACAACTTAACTTGCGCGCACACACGCATGTGCAGACAAACAGACACACAGACACACAGACACACACACACAGAGAAACGAGGGGTCGAGGAGAGAGAAAGAGCAAATTATACAACTTATTAATAATACTATTCGTATTTTATAGATATTCTACAAGTAATTATATTTTCCATTTCTTGTACACTGTGATTTTCTTTGCCTTCTTCTTAGAGCTATTATTGCTGTGATGAAATCCCATGATCAAGAGCAACTTAGAGAGGAAAGGGTTTATTTGGCTTACATGTCCTAAATAGCAGAGGAAGAAACTGGAAAGGATCTTGGAGGCAGGAGGAGCTGACGCACAGGTCGCGGAGGGGCGCTGCTTACTGGTTTCCTCCTCCTGCTTTCCTTAACTTGTCCTCCTACTCCAGCTTTCCTTAGCACACCCCCAAAACTGACCGGGGTGTCGGCACCACAACAGGCTGGCCATTCCCTCACTGGTCACTGAGAAAAAGTCCTACAGATGAGCCTGATTATATCCCAGTCCTCTGGAAGCGTTTTCTCAACTGAAGTTCCTTCCTCTCAGATGACTACGGCCTGAGTCGGTCGACACAGGCGGAGTCAGCACACCTACTCTTACACTTTTAGAGGAGGGAGGTTACTTAGGGTGAAAACTAAGTCCCGGCACACAGTAAGCACTTACCTACCTCCGTGGTATACTTCTGGTCCCTGCACTTGCATTTTGATGCGATACGAGAAAATTAATCTGCTTTGTTACAGATGCAACTTACCTTTCCACACATATTTCACTGTTCAATGATCATTTATTTGGTATTTTTCTGATTTATACCTTGGAGTAACTGAAAATCAGTTCCAGGATAACACAGGCCCTACGTATTCTTGAATCGACAGACGAAGAAGGATATAAAGAACTGACTCAGGACCTGTTTTCAGCACACACCCCAAAATCCCAGCACCAGAGAGGGAGGCAGGGGCATGGCTGAAAGATACAGGACAGCATGGGCTACACTGAGACAAAGACCCAAAGGAGGAGCGGTCAGGGGAGGAGCCGAGACTAATGCCCAGAACCCTGGAGGAAGCCATGGCGGAAAGACGGGGCGAACTCCCACAAGCTGACTTCTAACCTCCACGTGTGTATGCTGCAGATAAATGATTAAAATTTTCGCTTCTTAATGGTAGGAAGATAAAAGAAAAAAAATGGCTGTGTCTCTAGTACAGTTTTAAGGGTAGGAGGTCTGCTCCTGGTTCCAGAGGCCAGGCTCTAGTCTTGACTCCCAGCATGCCTTATTGTACTGGCTTGCTTTTCATCTCACTGACGAATCTTCCTTTCCCAAATAGAAAACTTGTATGACTAGACATTTATTCACATATCCTCAGGGAGAATCCCACAAATGGTACAGATAGACTCAGGATTCCTGCAGCAGTAGAATTCATGAACCAGGAGACAAGGGTTATATGCAAAGGCATCTCGACCCCAGACCATAAATACTTCTGATTAAGAGCTGTGCAAAACAGAGCAAGGAAGGCTTTATTATTCAGAGAGAGATAAACAGATACCTGAGATCAAACAATGGTAGGAAATGTTGACTAGCCAGAGCACACAGAAACCACACTGAAAATTTAAATCCAAAAACATAGAAAGTTACTCAATCACAGTAACCTTTTGCCTTATGGAAAAACAACCACACTTTAAAAAAAGGAAGGGCTGTTCTTTAGAGCAACAAAACCAAAATAGACCTACCTTAACCCACAACAAAAGTAAAGCCAGAGTAAAAATGCAGTAATACCACAGCATACAGGCCAGAACTCAATGCCCTGTAAAGCTGAAATAGCCCATACAGCCAACAACCTCTCAGCCCGTCAGTTTGGGTCCAACAGCAAACTGCTAAGAGTCAGACAAAGCAGGGAAAGTAACCATATTCGAGGGGACACATTCAGGAGGCTCCAATTGTCTAAACAGGAAGTAAAGGAAGCAAGAAAGCAATCAGTCAAACACAGCCCAAGACAGTTGGTATACATACACTCAACTTACAACATGAAAATTATGACAGAAAAGTTGCAGAAATTTTAGATTTGAACGTTACAATGTTTAAAATGAACAAATTTACTAATAGAGTAAAAATATCTAACAAACGGAAGCAGCAGGAACCTGGGCTGCCATGATGGGCCAGCTGAGGAAAGGATTGCCACTAAGCCTGACAGCAAGCCTTTGATTCCCAGAGCCCACATAGTGGAAGCAGAGAACTAACTACTGAAAACAGTCCTCTGACCTCCACACACGCCAGAGCACTCCTGTGTAAACACGCAAATAAAATAAATAAATGTTTTTTTATAAGTCAGTAAACTTTAGGATTAGTAACAAAAGCAATGATAGAAGCTGATTACAAAAAAAATTAAGATTTTAAAAATAAAAATAGAGGTCGACCATGCGCAGTAGATGGCCCACACCTAGGAGCATATGGATGGCATAAACTGGACCCAACTAGTTATTTTAAAAAACAAACAAAAAAGGATACATAGTTTAGCGGTGTGGAAGTCAAGGGGAGAAGTGAGGAGGTGAGTATGATCAAAACACGTTATATAGAGTTCTCAAAGAACCAAGGAACACATTAAGAACCAACCGAAACCAAAGAGGATCCCTGTGACATATGGGACAATCATAAACCAGTCTGATAAGAGCAGTCAGCATCTGGGAGGTTGGCCATGCTCCAGAGAGTATATGGGCAACACAACGTGAACTTGGTATTTTGCTTTTTTTCTTATTCGGGGAGAGGGCGCAAGCATGGGAAGGTGGGCCTGGGAGGGAAGGACGTGTGAAGGGCTATACTGCATGGAATTCCCAAATAATAACATATTCTGTTGAGGTGGGAAACAGAATCTAAGAGTTGGAAGATGGGGAAGTGTCTTAGTTGGGGGTTTCATTGCTGTGAAGAGACACCATGACTAAGGCAACTCTTACAAAGGACAACATTTAATTAGAGCCAGCTCACAGCTCCAGAGTCCATCATCATCATCATGGCGGGAGCACGGCGGGACGCAGGCAGACGCGGTGCTGGAGAAGGAGCTGAGAGCTCTACATTATCATCATGGCGGGAGCACGGCGGGACGCAGGCAGACACGGTGCTGGAGAAGGAGCTGAGAGCTCTGCATCCGGATCCACAGGCAGCAGCAGGAGACTGTGTGCCACACTGGGCAGAGCTTGAGCACAGGAGACCTCAAAGCCCACCCCCACAGTGACATGCATCCCCCCTAACCAGGCCACACCGATACCAACAAGGCCATACCTCCTAATTGTGTCACTCCCTACGGCCAAGCACTCAATCACAGAAGCTTATGGGGACCATACCTATTCAAAGAACCACAGAGGAAAGCTGGGAAATACTGTTATCTGGGCACGATACGGCTATTGCATGCATCGAGTCACAGCACAAGAACAAGTCAGCCAAACATCCCAGCATGGCTAGCAGAAGAGATGCGGAGGCCCTGTCCCTGTGTAAGGGACTGTTACCACTTGATGGCTGATGGGAGGAGAGTCATTTTACTCTGGGCTGTGGCTACGAGGAGGTTGCCCATGTCCCAGTAGACAGCATTAGTAACAGAATCTGTGGGCTATAATAAAAAGTTTGGTTTTTTTGAAAAGGACATGATGTTGAAGGGGAGACGTGTTGTTGGTAGAGTCCGTGTGGGAAGTAGGAAGGGATAAGGGGGGGGGGGGTTTAACCAGAAGCAAGAAACATTATACACATGCACGAACCTTTCAAAGGATAAAAAATCAAAATGTAAAGGAAAAAATAAGAAAAGTTCTGTGTACGATTTTCTCAGAGCAATGGAAGCAAGATGACAATGACCACACCTGGGAAGTGGTGGAAGACAAAGGCCTCACAGTCACGCTGGCAGCTTTATGTCAGCGTAACAAGCTGGAGGCATCTGGGAATGTGGGGCCTCAACTGAGACAATGCATCCCTGACTGGGCTGTGGCCAACCTGCGGTGCATTTACTTACGTGATGATTGTTAGAGGGCCAGCTGGCTGAGGGTGGTGCCACCCTTGGGTAGGGTTGTAGGTGATGTAAGAACGCAGGTCCTGAGTTCAGTTCCCAGCAACCACACGGTAGCTCACAACCATCTGTAATGGGATCTGATGCCCTCCTCTGGTGTGTGTGAACACAGAGCACAAATATATATTAAACAAACGAACAAACAGCGCAGGCTGAGCAAGCCAGGAAGGAGAAACAAGTGAACAGCACTCCTCTAAGGCCCCTGCCTCAGCCCCGCGACCTCTAGGCTCCTGCCCTGATTTCCTGTCCTCATGCTGGACTACAAGCTGTCAGATAAAATACTCCTTATCTCCCCACACTGATGTGGTCATGGTGCTTTAGCACAGCAAAAGAAAACCTAACAAAGGAAAAACTTTTTGGTCCAGGATGGGGTGGAGTATGGACTTGTTTGTGTCACTGGAAAGAGAATCCTGGGAGAGCCTCATACATGGTAAACAAGGCGAATTCTAAATTTATTGAAATATCTTTTAAATAAAATATAAAATATCTAATAAATTTTTTTGCCAGCAAGAACAAAAAAAAAAAAAAACCAAAACAATAGCAAAAAACAAAAACCAAACCAAAACAACAACAAAAAACCCTCAAAAAACAAAACAAAAAACATTTTTAGAAATTAACAGAAGTATTACCTTGTGGACATTTAGAAAGGAAAAAAGGGGTGAAAAAGAGAACTGGAAAGGAAAGACGTGTGTGCATACAGGGTGTGGACATGGCGCAAGGCAGATCCCCTCACACCTGTCCTGCGTTCAATCCTCAGGGACCCACATGACAGAAGGAAAGAACCAACTCTCACAAGTCATCTTCTGACCTCCCATGCAGACCCACCCCAACCAAACAATAAACGGGTAAATGCGATTTTTAAAAGATATATGTGCAACATACTAGTTTAACACATTAAAGCAAAAATCTGCAGTATTTGTGTCATGCCTTAACATAGTAAGACAAGGAAGTGCAATAGAGCATGGGTGAGTAGAACTGCATTTCTGCAAAATTCTCAAATGAAATAATGTTAACCAAAAGAAGCAGAGAAAATAAATAACAAAGAAATAAAAAGTCAGGGAGATAAAAATAATCATTAAATTATGAGTATGAATCTTCACAGCATCAGTAATTAGACGTGGGATGGCCTGTCTCTGTACACATTCAGTAAGTAGACGTGGGATGGCCTGTCTCTACATATTCAACTGAAACGGCTAGGCTTACTGAAGTAGAATTTCTGAGGAGCTAGTAAAAACAAGGCTATTTTTTTTAACAACTTTTATAAGTTTGGAAATAATAAAGAATACTTCAAAGCATGATTAATTACCAGGGCATAGGAGGAGGAGTTTGGCTTAGATATGGTTCAAGTGATACTGGGTACATGTAAGAAAGTGTCAAAGAATAAACTGAAATATACTTAAAAGAGAAATGGAACATCTCATAAATGTAAAGGCTCATTTATCAAGAAGACATAAAACTCCCTAATATGTAATAAAATACATTTGATGCTGATAGAAAGTCCAAACACACCTAACAGACATTCTTAACTCAAAGGAAGGCAGAGAAGACAATCACAGCTGAAAATTAACATCCCCTTTTCTGTAAGTGATCAAAAAGGAGACATTACACAGTAAGATGTAAATCTGGGGTCTGTTTGGGCTGGTGCCCTGAGCAGACCTTGGGTGCAAACTCCAAAGCCAGGCCCACAACACCCAGAGGAAGCTCCACTTTTACAAGCCTAAAATCACAAGATCACGGGACCCCAGGAGCTTGGTCACACCAGGATCTTGGGGTCCCAGAATCTCAGGATCACAGAGACAGATTGACTCTGAGGAGTTCTGACACAACCAGGATCACAGGAAGGACAGGCTCCAGTCAGATATAGCGAGGGCAGGTAGCACAGAGATAACCAGATGGTGGGTGGCAAGCATAAGAACATAAGCAACAGAAACCAAGGTCACTTACTATCATCAAAACCCAACTCTTCTACCAATAGCAAGTCCTGAATACACCATCACACCAAAAAAGCAAGATTTAGATCTAAAATCACTTCTCATGATGATGATGGAGGACTTTAAGAAGGACATAAATAACTCCCTTAAAAAAAAATAAAGGAGACACAGGTAAACAGCTGGAAGCCCTTAAAGAGGAAACACAAAAATTCCTTAAAGAATTATAGGAAAATTTAATCAAACAGGCAGAGGAATTGAACAAAACCATCCAGGATCTAAAAATGGAAATAGAAACAATAAAGAAATCCCAAAGGGAGAAAACCTAGGAAAGAGATCAGGAGTCATAGATGCAAGCGTCACCAACAGAATATAAGAGATAGAAGAGAGAATCTCAGATGCAGAAAATATCACAGAAAACATTGACACAACAGTCAAAGAAAAAACAGAAAGCAAAAAGCTCCTAACCCAAAACATGCAGGAAATCCAGGACACAATGAGAAGACCAAACCTAAGGATTATAGGTATAGAAGAGAGTGAAGATTCCCAACTTAAAGGGCCAGTAAATATCTTCAACAAAATTAGAGAGGAAAACTTCCCTAACCTAAAGAAAGAGATGCCCATGAACATACAAGAAGCCTACAGACTCCAAATAGACTGAACCAAAAAGGAAATTCTTCCTGTCACATAATAATCAAAACACCAAATGCACAAAACAAAGAATATTAAAAGCAGTAAGGGGAAAAAGGTCAAGTAACATATAAAGGCACGCCTATCAGAATTACACCAGACTTCTTACCAGAAACCATGAAAGCCAGAAGATCCTGGGCAGATCTCACACAGACCCTAAGAGAACACAAATGCCAGCCCAGGCTACTATACCCAGCAAAACTCTCAATCACCATAGATGGAGAAAACAAGATATTCCATGACAAAACCAAGTTTACATAATATCTTTCCACAACTCCAGAGATGGAAAACACCAACACAAGGAGGGAAACTACACCCTAGAAAAAGCAAGAAAGTAATCTTCTTCCAACAAACCCACACAAACATAGTTCCACCTCTAACAACGAAAATGACAGGAAATAACAATCACTTTTCCTTAATATCTCTTAACATGAAAATTAGTATTACCAACATATCCTAATCAATTGAAATTCAAAAATATGAGGAATTAGAAATTTGTTGGCTCTCACCCAGTGGTCTCTCTAATTTGGTAATTGGAGAAATATGTCCAATATTTCACAATCCATATACACTTTCTGCTTGTTTGTACGTGACAGTGTCTTGCTGTGTACCACATAATGGTCTTGAAATCATGTTTCTCCTATCTATTAGTAGAATTGTTTATTTGATGCTTTCACACTATGCTATGGTTTTCAGAACAGCTTACATATTTTAAAATTATTTATACAGCCAAAGAAACATAGACAATTAATTTGGGAGGTGGCTTGTAAGAGAACAAAGGGTGAGACTGAATGCTTTACTTGATATTTATAATTATTGTATCAATTTTGAAGAGGATGACCTTATAAGCTACTCTTTTCTTGAAATGAATGCTTTTCAAAATCATCACAGTCAAAGAACCAGAATCTTACCCTCACCCTCCAAGCAGAACCATTGTTCACTGAAACAGTTCTCGAATGACTTCATGGATAGACCATGTGAACACACACACCATTTCTTAAACAAATGTAACCTGTTCCCTGTGGGCTGAGAATGATGACAATCACTCCAGTCAAATAGCTTTCACCATAGCAGGAAATCTGTATCCAAATAATCGTGGCTACAATTCATTCCTTGGCGCAGCAGAACTGTCAACTCTTAGCTTAGCTACTATGGAGGTAAATCCTTTGGTGATGTGAGGGACATTGAAGTACAGCCCTATTACAATGAACTCCAATGTCTAAAAATTTTTCTTATTTTGGGTTTCTACCACAGTAAGAGCCAAGATTGTAAGCTCTACTAAAAACAAAACGAACAAACAAAAAGACTTTATCTTTTTCTATTCATTTAATAACGCCCATTATTTTTATGATTGGTATAAAATATACATTGCATTGAATATGATAAAAATAAAAATTTTTAAAAAGGAAGAAAGAAAATCTGGACCGCACTAACACACAGCACTATCTAACTAACACAATAAAACAATGCACTCAATATTTGTTGAATACTCTTTTCAAATATACATAGAAGACTCCTCAGGGCAGACCACATCTAGAAGAAAAATTAGTGTCAACAAATTCCACACAGTTGAAATCAGAACATGTTTTCTGACTCTAATAAGGTTAATTTAGAAATAATCAACACACACAGGTTTCAATGTATTTGAACATCACACACTCTAAATAAACACACAACAAAAAAGAAATCATAAGAGATATTAAAATTAAATACCTTAAAATTCATGGAATACAAAATGTTAAAATTTGTGGCATATGCCCAAGACAGCAGCATTTAGAACTTTAAATGTTTCTACCTCTGAAAAGTTAAAACCTTAAAA
Organism: Apodemus agrarius; assembly: GCA_964023405.1. Classification (NCBI taxonomy): domain Eukaryota; kingdom Metazoa; phylum Chordata; class Mammalia; order Rodentia; family Muridae; genus Apodemus; species Apodemus agrarius. The sequence goes on from OZ030025.1 coordinate 49,526,508, forward strand.
GTTAGTAGTTTAAGCTTTACTTAGAGAAGTTAGAAAGAAAACAGCAAAAGAAGCCCGAAGTAAGTAAAACAAATAAGAACAGAAACAACTGATGTGGAAAAACTAGAAAATTAAAGCCACCTCGGAAAGGATCATTTCCTATGGAAATGAGCTAGAGATAACAAGAGAGAAAAGAAAAATGACCAGTATCAGCCATGAACACTGGACCACTGCTCTACCTTAGACATTAAGCTACAAAGGGATGAGTTACAGCTCAGCAGCTGAATGTCTGCCAATCACAAGGCCCAAAGTTCAAGGCCCAGAAGACTGTGAAAGAATGTGATGGTTTATTCAGCTCGTTAACTCCCAGGGGTCTGGAGTCACCCAGGAGACAACCCTGTGAAGGGTTACCTAAGGTTCCGTTAGCTTCTGGGCATGCCTGTGAAAAATAATCCCAAATAGATTAACTGAAGTGAGAAGACCCACCTCAACTTTGTGACACAGTTCTAGGGGGGCATTTAAGGTCGGAATGAATGCATTTTGCATTATGAGGTGGCTGAGAGCCTATGAGATACAGGTGGAGGGTTATAAAGTGATACACTTCGGCGTCAAGTTGGCAAGGAGTAGATGGTTAGTTCTGATGTCAACCTGCTGGGATCTAAAGTCAGTTTGATGTGATACAAGTTTGTAAATATGCCTGTGGATGTCTGGGTCTTCCATTCCATTCCACTGATCAAAATGTCTGTTATAACTAAAATGCCAGTTATTTTCACTGCCATTGCTCTGTAGTAGAGCTTGAAACCAGCAAAGCGTGCTTCTGGTCAAACTGGGTGGCTGGCTGCCTGTAAATGAATACAGATCGATCCATACTTATCACACCACACAAAACTGAACTCCAAATGAACGAAGGACCTCAAGATAAGACCATGTACCCTGAATAGGACGGAAGAGAAAGCCAGGAGTAGTGTGAAGTCACTGAACAGCACACTGATCACACAGGCATTACGACTGATAATTAACAAATGGTACCCCACGAAGCTAGAAAGCTTTACAGCAAAGGACACCATCATTCCCACAAAGTGGCAACCTACAGAATGGGAAAAGATCTTAAAAATTACACATCTGATAGAGTTAGTATCAAGAATATATAAAGAATAAGAAACAACAACAACAACAAAATGAACATTAAGAAAACTAATAACCAGATTTGAAAATGGGCTATAAAATTACACTTGATCTTAACCAAAAGGCCGAGAAGCAATGGGGCTATAAAATTAAAGAGTAAGATTAAACACGAATGGCTGAGAAACACTTTTAAAAACGTTCAAATTTCTTAGCCATCAGGGAATAGCAAATTCAAACTATTTCAGAGTTCTCTTGCCCCAGTCCAAATGTCAGGAGTAATAAAGCACACGGCGGGGGGGGGGGGGGCGCGGGACGGGGACACATGATGGGCATGCAGGGAAGGGGCTGCAGCCACTGCCTGGGGAGCACACACTGACAGAGCCCTGCACAAGTCGGTGTGGCGGCTCCTCAAAGGCTCAAAACCGGTGCACCACAAGACCCACCTATACCCCTCGGCACGCATGGTATTAGATTCCCAAGGGAATCTCTTCTTACCACAGAGTTGTACATACATGTTCATTGCTGTTCTCTATATTATAGCCAGACATTTGAGACAGTCTAGGTGTATATCAATCATTATCTATCATTAGATGGATAATCAAAATATGGAACATTTACATAGTAGAACATTATTCAGTTACTAAGAAAGAAGAAATTATAAAATTAATAGGTGAATGGAGAGAGATAGAACCAATCATACTAAGTGAGGTAACCCAGACCCAAAAGGAATCTTCCAAGGAAGGGAAATTAGAATAGAGTGTCATAAAGAGATAAGGGGGAACCTGAGGAGGAGAATTAAATGGGGAGGGTAAAGGAGGAAATGGGGGGAGGACACAAAGAACACCAACAGCCTCTTTAAGTGTGATTTGGAAATCTACTCGTGTAGCAGCTTCCTAAAATACATGAAAAATTCAAGTGTAACCACCATATAATGGGGCTGACGACGCCCCAGTTAGTAACTTATGGCACCTGTGAAGATGCCAGAAACGAGTTACATCATGCTGAGTCACTGGCCAAAGGGATTCCATACACACCCAATCCCCCCAAATCACAGGCTACTGCCAAAGCTATTGGTCAGTCTCCAAGAGCTGATGGTAATGTGCTATTGCTAAAGACACAACTAACTTATGTCATTAATTTGAAAGCAAGCAAGCAAAACAGACAGAGAAGTCTAGCTGATGCCAAACTAGAAAATTTACCCCTACTGACTAACCATTCATGTGTTGGAAGAAGGTACTCTGCATGCTCCTGGAGCAGAAAAAAAATCAACTTCACCCAGCTCCAAACCTTTTCACCTATGACAGAGACTTCTCTGCAATTGTAGTGACTGGTTTTGTGTGTCAACTTGACACAAGCTGGAGTTATCACAGAGAAAGGAGCCTCCCTTGAGGAAATGCCTCCATGAGATCCAGCTCTAAGGCATTTCCTCAATTAGTGATCAAGGGTAGGAGGGACCACTGTGGGTGGTGCCATCCCTGGGCTGGTAGTCCTGGGTTCTATAAGAAAGCAAGTTGAGCAAGCCAGGGGAAGCAAGTCAATAAATAACATCCCTCCATGGCCTCTGCATCAGCTCCTGCTTCCTGACCTGCTTGAGTTTCAGTCCCAAACAGCAATGTGGAATTGTAAGTTGAATAAACCCCTTCCTCCCCAAATTGCTTCTTGGTCATGATGTTTTGTGCAGGAATACAAACCCTGACAAAGACAGCAACATATGCTGGGATATGATAGTGGTACAAACGGAAGTTACCAATTACTTTTAAGACCCACTCTGAGATGGTTTAGACCATCTCGGTTTAGACCTACTGTTATTAGTCTGCTAAAGTAAAAGCAATAAAATCACTTGAACTTATATATTGTCAAACTCAAAGAACAGAGCATTACTCAGCCCTCAATAGAGAAGCTTCTTCTAGCAGTCGGTGGTGATTAACAGAGATCCACAATAAGGAAGTAAGCAGAAAGACTCTCTAAATGTTATGCTGTCTTTATTAAGCCCCTCCCAAGGTCTATTGAGCCCTTGAGGTCCTTGAAGTGGAAGGGTAAAGACTGTGAGAACTACAGGTGGAGATGACTCTACGGAAACCATGTCTCCAGACCCCACGTGACCGCTACAAATATAAACCTAGAGACCAGACAGCACACACAACCCAGCACAGATCCAGATCAGACAAAATCCGTGCTGAGAAGAAGCAGACATAAATTCTGACCCCCAGAATCTCCTTGCAAGACATACCCGCTAGGAAAGGGAAATTCAGTTGACTCTAATCAAGTGTTACTGAATACACTACCCACACACCAGGGCACGCCCATGCCCAGGAGTAGATGGCCAACACAAAACAGACTCCATCGTTCTGTTGTGTTCTTTTGTATGTGTGCTACTTGTTTCTGCTTAATGGTTTTCTTTATCTTAGGCTATCTATTTTGATTTTCATTTGGGGGTATTTTGTTATTGTTTTTCCTTACCCCCCTCATTGAGAGAAAGAACATGAAGTTAGGTGAATAAGTAATGGTGAAGATCTAAAAGTAGTTGGAGGAGAGAAAATATGATAAATTATATTGTATAAACATTTAAATGAAAATTTAAAAGAAGATTTTAAAATTGTAAGACTCAGCTTTAAGTTGTCTAGGCATATAAAACATAAAGTCATAAAAATATAGCAAGAAAAATGGAAGAGGTAATAATCAATTTGTGCTTCTCACACCAGCTTTCTATGCTGAGTCCCAATCCTGGTGTGACTTATTTCTGGACAGATCACTTAAAAAACTACATGGAACACAAAAAGCACTTAATAAGAAGAGGAAAAGAAATAAGAGTTTGTGTTTAGAGAAAAGGCATGTGAGACTATGAAAACAGCAGGAAAATAAGTCATGGATGTACATACCAAGTCATGGATGTACATACCAAGTCATGGATGTTCACAACCAAGTCATGGATGTTCACACCAAGTCATGGATGCACACACCAAGTCATGGATGTTCACACCAAGTCATGGATGTTCACACCAAGTCATGGGTACACACACCAAGTCATGGATGCTCACACCAAGTCATGGATGCACACACCAAGTCATGGATGTTCACACCAAGTCATGGGTACACACACCAAGTCATAGATGTTCACACCAAGTCAGGATGCACACACCAAGTCATGGATGTTCACACCAAGTCATGGATGTTCACACCAAGTCATGGAAACACACACCAAGTCATGGATGCACACACCAAGTCATGGATGTTCACACTGTCATGGATGTTCACACCAAGTCATGGATGCTCACACCAAGTCATGGACATCCAGTTTCTGTAACTGTGAGAAAAACAAATGTCTGTTGTAAAACAAACAACATTATATGGTGTGTGTTATTTTCAAGTTTTATAGAATATTCTTGCATTACTTCTATAATAATAAAGATATATTTGGATAAACAAACTAAAAGAGTTGGAAAAAGCCAAACAGTATACTAAAGTATACATGAGAAAATACATTTTAACTCAGTAAGTCAATTTTATATACACTTTAAAAACTGTAATAACAAGAACCTAATAGTTCTCACAGTTATAGCTCCAGCCCTTTTCTCTATTCTGTACTTCAGAAAAGCTCACCTGAATGCAGATCTGATATCCCTAACATCTCTTTTGTCTTTCGAACTTGTTAAAATCTAAAGAATCTTTATGGATCTACATCATTAACCACTTCTTATCCAAAACTTAGTAGACTGTCCAATTTTTACTTAAACTGTATTATTAATGAATTATAATACCCTAGCTCATAATGTGTGTGTGCACACACGCGTGCGCACACATACACATACACACACCCTGAAATAAAACCTGAGAAACCAAGTTTAAAAAACCTTTATCCCCACAGAGACTCTGCTCTTCCAGTGGACAGAGCTATGCAGAGGCTAGCCTGCTCTTCCAGTGGACAGAGGTATGCAGAGGCTAGCCTGCTCCTCCAGTGGACAGAGGTATGCAGAGGCTAGCCTGCTCTTCCAGTGGACAGAGATATGCAGAGGCTAGCCTGCTCTTCCAGTGGACAGAGGTATGCAGAGGCTAGCCTGCTCTTCCAGTGGACAGAGGTATGCAGAGGCTAGCCTGCTCTTCCAGTGGACAGAGCTATGCAGAGGCTAGCCTGCTCTTCCAGTGGACAGAGCTATGCAGAGGCTAGCCTGCTCTTCCAGTGGACAGAGGTATGCAGAGGCTAGTCTGCTCCTCCAGTGGACAGAGGTATGCAGAGGCTAGCCTGCTCTTCCAGTGGACAGAGCTATGCAGAGGCTAGCCTGCTCTTCCAGTGGACAGAGGTATGCAGAGGCTAGTCTGCTCCTCCAGTGGACAGAGGTATGCAGAGGCTAGCCTGCTCTTCCAGTGGACAGAGGTATGCAGAGGCTAGCCTGCTCTTCCAGTGGACAGAGCTATGCAGAGGCTAGCCTGCTCTTCCAGTGGACAGAGGTATGCAGAGGCTAGTCTGCTCCTCCAGTGGACAGAGGTATGCAGAGGCTAGCCTGCTCTTCCAGTGGACAGAGGTATGCAGAGGCTAGCCTGCTCTTCCAGTGGACAGAGGTATGCAGAGGCTAGCCTGCTCTTCCAGTGGACAGAGGTATGCAGAGGCTTTGCACTTCCATCCTCATCATCTTTGCAGAAAGTTATTTTGTTTCAGTTTCTACAGTGTATAAAAAAGTTAGTTATTACAGTTTGTTTTGTTTTTTTGTTTTGTTTTTGTTTTTGTTTTTGTTTTTTTTTTTTTTTTTTTTTTTTTTTTTTGGTTTTTCGAGACAGGGTTTCTCTGTGTAGTCCTGGCTGTCCTGGAACTCACTCTGTAGACCAGGCTGGCCTCGAACTCAGAAATCCGCCTGCCTCTGCCTCCCAAGTGCTGGGATTACAGGCGTGCGCCACCACGCCCGGCTCTATAGTTTTTAAAGTATATATAAAATTGACTTACTGACTTGAAATGTATGGCCCTTCAAGTATAGAAACTATACTTTCCAAACACAGCTTCAAGGAGAGCCAAAAGCCAGCTCTTTGTTCACATTAATAATGAACAAACAGGCTGGTGAGATGGCTCAGCAGGACAGGACACTTGCAACAAGCCTGGTGATCTAAGTTCCCTCCCTGAACTTCAGAACACCCTCAGTATAGGGAAAGCTGAGTCCTACAGGTTGTCCACACACACAGCCTCATTACATGCATGTACTTAAGAATAACGAGTTTCAAGTGGGGTGGTGGTGGCGCACGCCTGTAATCCCAGCACTTGGGAGGCAGAGGCAGGTGGATTTCTGAGTTCGAGGCCAGCCTGGTCTACAGAGTGAGTTCAGGACAGCCAGGGCTACACAGAGAAACCCTGTCTCGAAAATGGAAGAGCACAATGGGAAAGGAATAATCCATATGAAGTAATCTGAGGGAGAACGCTGCATGTTCCTAGGAAATATGCTTTCTACTGGCATCTGGAGTTAATTTACCACAGTTAGTTTGGAATAAGAGGACATTCTCTGGAGCTAAAAACATGATTTAAGGTGCCAAATTGAATTGAAAAAAACAATGATAAGAGACAATCACAACAGAGATCTTGGCCAATATTCTAAAAGAACTCAACTGACATTCAAAAGAAATACGGCAAAAAGCAAGCAGATTATGGAAATACCATAAAAAAGTCATAAGAAAGGACTAATTTAGGACACAGTGAACTAGTCAGCAAAGAGTAGAGAGGGAAGAGCAGAAGAGAAGAACACAGGCTAGTTTCTAAAGGCACACTGGCAAAACCACACAGACCGGAGGGCTGCAGCGGATGCGGGATGAAGGAAGGAAGGGCGTGCTGACAAGCCCCAGGACGGCTCGCTGTCTGCGGATGACCTGCCTGGATTCTGAGAAGCTGTTGATGTGTATGACAAAAAATTACTCCCATTAACTTCTCATCAGAGAATACTTCTTGTTGAGAGCCATACTCACTTTCTCTGTGCTGCTTATGGCCAGTATGGCTCCCCACCATAAGGAGGGCAAGTGCCTCACATTTAATAGACCAGAGGATGACACTGTATTCTAGATCAATAAAATCAATCTTGGGCTTCTATCAGAATTTCTGGGAATTAAATCCCCCTTGACACTGTGATCGAGCACTTACATCCATCCCTATGTGCCTAAGACCACTTTTGATTTGACTTAAAAAGCTTCATCCTACATCCTTAAATCAAAGGGGTCCAATGTCTGTCTATCAAAATTATGTGAGCTCAACTGTACAGGCACAGCGTCCATAGACCTAGATACTGACCATGTTTACCCACCCATCAATGAGATGCTTTCTCTCCTGAAAGCAAGGGAGATGTCTGACTTTTCCCCCTGACTAACTCAGTTTAAAACAACAACCAGCGGAACAAAGCACTTTAAAAATGACTGTTCTTCACCAGGCAGCAACAGTACATGTTTTTAATCCCAACACTCGGGTTCAGTGCCATACTGGTCTACACATGGAGCTCCAGGACAGCCAGTGCTGTTACACAGAGAAACCCTATCTCAAGCTCACCCCCTTTCTCCCCTCAAAAAACCCATACAAACAGAATAGACTTCCTTGATTTTTTTCAGATTTAATCCTTGATCTCTGTTTATTTTAGCTGTACCAACAATTCATTGTGTACGTGTGGAGATAAAATGTGTGTGGAGGCCAGCAGACAGGCTCAGGCACCAGTCTTTAGGTACCATCTAGTTTTCTCTGTGTGAAGGTAGGTGTGTGTGTGTGTGTGTGTGTGTGTGTGTGTGTTCACAGATGCGTGTGTAGCAAGCTCACGTGTGAAGGTCAGAGGCAACACTGCAGGATTGGTTTTCTCCTCCTCCTACGTTGGTTCTGGGAATCAAACTCAGGCTGTCAGATTCGTCCACAAGTCCCCTTGCTCACTGAGCCATGTGACTGACCCAGGGATACGGTTCAGAGCTGGTTCTCACTTCCCTGTTGTAGAGTCAGGGTCTCTCTTGCTTCTGCTATGCACTGTGTACTCCAGGATCAGGAGCTGTTTTCTTCTGTCTCTGCCTCTAAAGTGTGAATGCTACAGATGGACACCAAGCATCTGGCTTTTACTTGAGTTCAAGAGGCCAAACTCAAGTCACAAGGTCCGCATGGCTAGTGCTTTTTACCTGGTGACCCACCTCTGCAGCCCCGTACCTTGCTTGAGCAGTCTCACACTGGCCTGGAACCCGCCCCCCACCCCACCCCCCCACCCCACCCCTCCCCGAGGAGGCAGTGGGCCACCAGCCAGCTAGTGAGACACGGGCATTTATTTGCTTGTCTCTAACTCCCTGGAATTATGAACACATAGCTACACATAATTTTGTAGGTTGGTTCTGGGAATCACACTCAAGTCCTCAGGTTTACAAGCAAGTATTTTACTGACTGAGCTTTCTGCTTAACCCTCAAAGTATCCATAGCTCTAAAAATCTAACATGTAAAAATGTATGTTTTTTAAAAGGACATTATATGGAAATCTGTTGATGATAAATCTGATTTTACAAAACAGTAGTCTGTTTTACCTAATTACTACTTCCAAAAAGTACATGAAGAAATTTTGTTACGTTATTAATATAAAATTATCATAGTAACAATATAACATTTTGACAGCAGTTCTTGTTCTTAATCTATTTAACAAAACTGAAAATGTTAAATTCTTGCCTGGTCTACAGAGTGAGTTCCAGGACAGCCAGGGCTACACATAGAAACCCTGTCTCGAAAAACCAAAAAAAAAAAAAAAATTAAAAAAAAGAAAATGTTAAATTCTGACATAAATGTAGAAGAATATCTGAGAGCTCTTTAGCGTCATGAGGACAGAATTAGCCTTGCCTCTCATTAATGGAGCTTTGGTTAGTCCCCATGTTTCTTGAAATTGAAATATAAGAGTACTATTTCAGTAGAGGGATTTAACAGCATACATTTGGAAATTTTTGCTGACTAATATTCAATTTGACCATACATTATTCTGTTCTCACAGAAAAAAAAACTGGCTACCACAACTATGAGAGGTGGTGTATAAGAATGTATGATTCAATTTCTAACATTTAAACAAATATCATTGTTTAAGCAATGCCATCAGGCGTTTTTATAACATGCCTAAGGACAGTCCAGTGGTAGTGGGCTATCACTCTAGCGATAAAACACACATAGGTATTATTAGAGACTACCTATATTTCCTTTTTTGCAATGATCTCATAGTTTAAGTTATCCATCTGTCATTAGAACTTTACACTGAAACAATGCAGTCCATATTGTCCTTGCAATGCTATTAGATTGCTTTCATTTCTTTTTTCCTTAGAGACATTATGCATTTATCACACTTAGAGACATTATTATATATCACACTTAGAACAAAATGATGATCAGAAAAATCAACTTCAAATTCTGTTTGCTTGGCACTTGGCGTCTGACCGTTCCCGCTAGCGGCCTGGAGACCTCTGCCGCTCCAGAAGCAGCTCAGCCCCACAAGGTGGAGGGTGGAGGGTGGAGGGTGGAGGGTGGAGGGTGGAGGGTGGAGGGTGGAGGGTGGAGGGTGGAGGGTGGAGGGTGGAGGGTGGAGGGTGGAGGGTGGAGGGTGGAGGGTGATGAGAACGGCACATTGTCTGCCAGGTCTGCACAGAGGTCACAGCAGGGAGAGCATCTGCTAAGAGAATGTGAATGGAGGAAATGACGGTAATTGCCTCATTAAAGAGCGCTGGCCAAATCATCACAAGAAAGGACAGAAAACCCACCGAAAAATTAGGTCTATAATACAGACAATTGGGATTAGAATTTTAAAAAGTGAAAAAAAAAAAAAAAAAAAAAAAAAAGAAGAGACTTGGGTATACTATTGGTTTTATTGACACATGCTTCATAGTTTAACAAGAGCATGGAAGCAGCATCAGTAATCCAGCTGTAGCCTTTAGCAGTTGTTCAAAGTATGGATGCAAATTCCCAGCTAGCCAGGGTACAAATGGGAACTGAAGGGCTGGGGCAAATCTCCAACAAACACACGAATTCTGAAATCACTACATGAGAAGCAAACATTAGACACTTTTAAAGAGGCAGGGTATAAAGCTTTAAACAGCACACTCCAAAGGACAAAGCAGGAGAAAAGAACGAATTGTCTCTATCTGATCAATGCTTTTTCTTCTATTTTCTACATCCAACTTTTAAAAAAGTCTACTTTCCTTGCAATTCGGCAGTGTGTACCCAGAGCTACAGTTTGGGAACTTCAAGTTCTGAAACAATAGAAGTACTTATTTATCTAATATTATTAATAACTATTTTATAGTAAATATTTAAAATGTGGTTTTTTTCAAATAAATAAGTATCCAAACTAGTCATAGATTAAAATATACTGCTATTGAGACAAATTATTTTGCATTTTCTGATATTTTGAAGTTATATGAACTTCATTTATATCACATAGCTAAAATGTATTATGATATAATAATACCCTAAAGTTAAACTTTTTTCCAAATCCAACAGGCATGGTAAAATTAGCTTGTTACACCCTTAAGCCAGGTTTAAAACAAGTGAGCTATTTGATGACTTTGATGTTCTGCACCCAAAATGTGCTGGCTAATTTCTCCATTCCATTTACCATTCCGGTCTTTAAAGTGCCTTAATCTCCTGCCCTCAGATGTTGATCTTGTAAGAATAGGGGTCATAGGTCAGAAAAGACAGACCTCAAAGGATCTGGCCTATCAATTCATGCCTGAAAGATTTCTCTACCACAATAGGAACCTACTAAACAGCAAATTCCTAAATCTAATCACAGAAGTATCAGGGTGAAACAGTTATTTATTGGAATCCGTTGATTTACTTTTTTTTTTCCAAACATCTCTAGCATATAAATAGCATTTTAATTTTCTTTTGGAAATAGGTTTGGATATAGCAAATGTGAGATAATACCACTGAAGGACTTCTCAGAGTAAAACAACAGAGTCCAAGCATCAGCTTATTATTTTCAGGAATGCTATTAAGATTTCAAAGCCATAGCATTAGACTTCCCACATAAGGCAACTAGAAAACTCCACATTATCCCATGTAGATGATGAGTGGGAACATTCTAGCCGTGCAGCAGGACAGGGGAAAGGGCCCCCACGCAGTCGTAGCTCTCCTGCTCTGGAGAGCGGGTCCGGCTGTACTTCCCATGTGGAAATCAAGCTCACAGCTCCTCACTAGGCAACATCTGCCCAATTTCCTAAAGCCAGACCTTTCCCAAAACTTTCTTATAAATTTAAAATAATCTGAGTCCAATTGGAGTTACACATGATTGTGTAAAATTAACTATCATACATCTCCATGTAAAAAACCAGGAGTGTGTGCATGTGTGTATTTAACTCTTCTGAGTTTAAATTAAATATCCTATAATTAGATTCTATTTATACTCAACCTGGTCTTTTTGGCCAAAAAGACAGCATATCACAACGTGCCGTTTCAATATTGGACTACCAAGAATGCCAAATTCAAAAACAGGAGTAAATAAAAGCCATCCTGAATTAAAGACCATTTTAATAGTAAAAAATAAAGGGATTTTCGGCCTTTCCACTCAAAAAATCTTAGCAATTAATATTCTTTAGAAACAAAATACTACTTTAGTTAGGTAAAAGATGAAAAAATACTCATGTACTAATATAGCTTAAAAATTAAACATTACAAATTAATGTTTAAAAAATTTGAAGTGCTGGAATACTAAAATATAAATTACTTTTAAAAAAAAAATCTAAGTCACCACTGCTGAAAAAGACATTATCAGAGTGTGGTTGGATCAGAAGATATGGAAGGTTAAGGAGAACAAAGACAACAGTCACCGTGCTAAGGATGGAACAGTATTAGAAAAGGGAAACAGTGAGACTGTAAGCAGACAAGCCCCAGAAGCAGATGTCTGTGCCCACAGACACATCTTCCCAGCGTGAGTCACTACAGATGTTCTTAGAAGTCACGTGCGTGTCATCTACTAATTATTGATCAGGTCGCTTCATCTGCACAAGATCTCTAGACCAGTCTCCTCACTGCTGCAAGTCAGCTTAGTCATTCCACAGCACTATAAGCATAAACTAAAGTTTATAATGAAATAGTTAATTCCATAATGTAGTTTGACAGAATTGTGTCTTGTAAATACAATGGCAGACAAAATAATCAGTTTATTAGCCTACCTCAAATCTGTTAAAATTGACTTCTTTTTTTCATAGTAAACGGTGTTCTTTAGAAAGACTAGGCTAGTATTTAAGAACAAAGCATTGGGAGCCGGGCGGTGGTGGCGCATGCCTGTAATCCCAGCACTTGGGAGGCAGAGGCAGGTGGATTTCTGAGTTCGAGGCCAGCCTGGTCTACAGAGTAGGTTCCAGGACAGCCAGGGCTACACAGACAAACCTTGTCTCAAAAAACCAAAAAAAAAAAAAAAAAAAAAAAAAAAGGAACAAAGCATTAGGTCTCTTATTTTTCATCAGCCACCTTGTTTATAATGAGGAAAACTACAGGGGTTTTCTTCTTCTCATGCTTCTGAAGATGAACAGAAAACAAACTAAGAAGTAAGTACCAAATTATTTTATCTAATATTGTAAGTCATCTTTTCTCATATGGAAGACGTAAATATACAGAATGAACACTCTAATAGATGGTATCTGAATGAGTCCTGCAAGTCATAAAAAATGAATCAATCTAAGCATTACACAGATACAAAGCTAACGCTAATTGGATTAAACAGATGAAAACATACAACTAAACAAACAAACCATCCTCCCAGAGAAACATGGAAGGAAATACTGTGATCTGGTGTTAAGCAAAGAATTCCATCCATCATCTGTCTACCTAGCTGTTGGTTAATTTGTTTAAGACAGAGTCTGTGTATCCCTGGCTGTCCTGGAACTCACTCTGTAGATCAGGCTGGCTTCAATCTCACCCATCTACTTGTCTCTTCCTCCTAAGTACTGGGATTAAAGACATGAGCCACCACATCAAACTCTCAAGAAAAGAATTCTTAAGCATGACATCAAATGAAGATTAATTAAACTGTCTTCATCAAAATAAAAAAAAAAAAACTTTTACTCTATAAGATTGTAAGAGAGGAAAAACAAGCTACAGAATAGAAAAAAAACATTTGGAAAATATTTATCTGGCAAATGTCCTATAAATACAATGTACATTAAAAATTAAAAAACAAGAAAATAAACAACTCAGAAAAAATGGGAAAGACACAGTTGACCAGAGGATAAATATAACAGCATCAGAATTTCATGTTCAGTATCAGCAGCCATTTCTGAAGTGAAATCCTAACCACCACAAGTTCCCCTAATTACAACCATGACCACTGCATATATGGAGGAGCTAAACGTGTGTTCACTTGAAAAACATCGATTATTGGCGAATATGCATAGCAGGTGGCTCACATCCTTCTGACAGGAATGCAGGAGAATGTGATTCTAATGTAAAAAGAAAGTTAAACACACACCCATGACCACCATTTCACAGAAATCCGACTCCAAAACCAAAGACTAATATTCACAAACACCTGTACACGAATCTTTCTAGATGCTGTTCATAACTGAAACAGCTGGAAAACACCCCAAACCCCTCAAGAGGGACCAGACCGACTGTTAGAGCCTAAGAATGGAATACTATCCAACAACATAAAAGAATGTATTACCGATACAGTCACCACTGCAGAGACATTTCAGAAGCATTATGATGAGAGAAAAATGGAAAATTCAAAAGGTTATGAGACAAATCTGTTCATATGCCATTCACAAAACCAAAATCAGTAAAAATATGAAAGAATGCAAAATTATACTAACATTAATTTTTCTCTTAAAAATTTTTAACTGGAATTCTGCCTTTTTCTGCTTCAGAGAACAAATTCAACTATCTACTGCTATTTTTTTTTTAAGTATCCAGCATTAAGACCAAGGCCTTGTACATAACAAGGCAAGAGCTTGCCCACAAATCCATTCCCCAAGCCCTAATATCATTCTTTCAAAATTTTGTAAACTCTAAGTTCAAAAGTTGCTTAAGGGAGTATCTAGATACTTAAAAGAGTATCATAGGACCCTGTTAATCAGGTTAGAAGCTCTAGAGATATTACTACAAGTAGAAATTTTAGCACTGGAGTTAATAATGATTCTACAGATTATAAATCATGGAGAAATCCAGAAATCAATGGTTCTGACTAAGAAATAAATGAAAATATTTCAGTGGAATGAAAATGGATGACTTAGATGACTTAAGACATCTTTTCCCCAACAAAATGCTTACTAATTACAAAATGAAATAGAGAAACTTGCCCCATTACATCTTGGTCACGTGGTTAAAATTAAAAATTATCACTAATGGGAAAACCTAATGGCACTGTGGCATCTGGTAACAGAATGGACACAGCACGACTGCCGTAACAGTCCTCCTGAAGACGAATAACCCCAGTCTTTCTTTGAAGGACTAGCACACAAACACAAACTACGATTCTGACCCACTCCAGTGTTCAAAACTCACACCTTTCGTTCTGTTAACTTTAAGTGAATAGGCAGACAGAAAGAATTTGGTTAAATCAAGTTTCAAAAACCTTTGTGCAGTACTCCTAATCTATAAGCACTGTAAGAGTAAGAGGAGCGAGTTTAGAGACAGTGGGAGGATCCTATTCCGTGGACTCAGCATTTGGGGTTCGTTTCCAAGACAACTAGCCCAGTCTGTCCAAGTTCTTGTCGTAGACTAGTCCTGAGACAACGAACTATGTAGGGAGGTACTGCTCTACGTAGCGTAACATCTAAGGCATCAAAATGAACTAAGCATGGTGTGTGTGTGTGTGTGTGTGTGTGTGTGTGTGTGTGTGTGTTTAAAATTACATTTGTTTAGATACTGTGGGTGAGTGTGTCCACGTAACAGGCTCATGTGTGCATGCAGGCCATGGAGCAAGTGTGAAGGTACGAGGCTTTGGTTCCCCCTACCATCGTGTGGGCCTCAGGGATGAATCTGGGGTGGTTCAGCCCCCGCAACAGTTATTGTTTTCTTTTTGAAACAGGGTCTCATATATCCCAGACTCTTCTCAAATATGATATACAGGTAAGGATGACTTTGAGATCATCAGACTCTGTATCCCATGTGCGAAGCTTGGTTTTGTAACGCTGGGGATAGCTCAGGAGTTCCTGCTTGCTAAACAAGCACACTACCAACTAAGCTGCACCTTGTGCTTCCAAATACATGTTCTTCATGTATTATCTGTTTATTGTTGTTATTTTTTTAAGCCATAAAATACAAGTTTTAGACAAATGTGGTTTATTTATTTATTTATTCCACAGTGCTTGGAATGAAACCCGGGGCCTTGAGCATGGTAAGCAAGCACCCTGCCCCTGTACAGCTATATAGCCCCAGCCCTAAGAGAAGAAATGTTAACATGGACTATTACCTACTAGGAAAAGTATTATACTTATTTTGATAAATGGGAAAGTAGTATGGAATTTGTAACATATTTTACAATATATAGTACATAACATATATAAAGTGCATTTTACACTTTATAACAGCAATATGGAGGAGTGCCTACTGCACTGCTTTTTCTATTTCCCTGTGTTCTGAAAATGTTCATGGCAAGAAGTAAAATAAAGTGGGAAAGAAGTAAAATAAAAGAAGGAAATAATAATCATAGAATGTTATTTATGACAATATAACAAACTAATCCGAAAAGAGCTAGTTTATGACACAATGACACAATAAAATAAAGTAAAATAAAAAAGGGGAAATAAGCATATAGAAGCATTATGAAATTCAGAACACTTTATAAGACTTTTCTGGTTGTGTCACACATTTTGGAATAACCTTGAAATCTGATTAAAAAGTCTTTTAATAATTACTTTGTTTTAGGAAGTACATATGATTAATATTCACTGAGGAAATCAAGTCATCAAAGCTCTCAAAAACCAAATCACTGCCTTGGTAATTATCATAGCTATTAGTTGATAAAAACCCATTTCTATACTTTATACACACACACACACACACACACACACACACACACACACAGAGCTTTTTTGTGTGTCCAGGGGACCTGATCTGACTGTCAAGCCCTTTATATACTCAGCCATCTTCCTATTCCAAGTTCTACTTCTTGCTACCACACTGTTAAATCTGTTCTCATTCTACTGCGGGGTCTCCGTGCTTATCTGAACATTTGGTTGGAGGTCTCCTTATATTTGCTGTTGTTTTGATTGAGACAGGGCCTCACTATGTAGCCCTGGCTGGTCTGGGACTTCCTGTATAGATCACGCTGGCTTCAAGTTTACAGTGCTTTCAAATGCTGGGATTATAACACCTCTTCTGGACCATTTTCCTAAAATTTTATAGAAAGTGACCCGTGGACAACTAGAGTTGCTGAATCTGGCGACAAAGATTCCAGCATCTTGAACAGAACAGAGGAGTGGGAGCCATCAAACATCACCTGTGTCAGTGTTAACCAGAGTGAGACAACAGATGTCAGCAACTAGAACAGTAGCCATGAAGTCTGTGCTAGTAAGAGGAAGCACAGCGACAGGCTAGCTTTACTCTAAATCATGCCCACTGATCTAGTGAGCGTTTCCAGTATAGCCTTGAAGTCTTTTTTCTCACAATGTGTGTACCTTTGTTCTTGGTAGGTCTGCCCGCACCAACAGGCAGTATGAGATGGTACAAGAGGCCATCTACTTCCATCTTCACGTCCACTTACCCATCTGGAGTCAGTCAGATCTCAGAGCCATCTCACATTCCATTTTTACACCTCCTCAGAGGTTGCAGCAGCCCCCGTCCTCTGCTGCATGCTCAACCTTCCCTTTTATTAAAGCATTCCCCAGCAACACCTGCATGTTCTATACTTTGATGACATTTAAGAAATGCACCCCGTCTGCTTCCTCTCCTACCCGTCTACAGAGCTGTTCCTGTCCCGCTCGTCGGTGACTTCTGTATTGTGGCTGGGTGAAGGCTCAGTGGCCATCCTGATCACTGCGTCATCATCAGCCTCTCCACACGGCCCAGATACTCACCTCCTTGACTTCGCTTTCCCACTCTTCCAGAACAAAACCCCGTTCTACGAGACCCTCCAGCTGTCACTTCCTCCTCCTTCTCTTCCTCTGCTCCTTCCCAGTGCCACAATGACCCACGGCTATTCCTCTTTCCTTGCATCGTAGGTATAAACCTCGGTTCAGCAGCTACTGCAGAAACTTAATTCACAGCCCCCGCCCCATGTACCTATCCACTACACTGTAACCCTCTGGAAGACTCAGCACACCCCAAGCCCATCTGCTGCTGTATTACTCCTGCAGTCTTCCCCATCTTGGAAACCGGCTCCTCCTCCTTTCTTGCCGCCCAGGCCAAACAAACCTTGGAATCATCCTGGATTCTTCTTCTCTCACAGTCCACATCTGATCCATCAGTAAATCCTGTCGTCTCCACCTTCAAAACATACAGGAATTTCGCTCACCACTTCTATGTCTACCACCCCACCCCAACCCACCGCCACCTCCTGGTACCCTGGAAAAGCGTCCTTTGCTGTCCTCAGCTGCCATACCTGCTTCTGCACACCAGGAGGTACTTTACGGAATGTTATGATTTGAATCTAAAGGTTTTAGAGAAGCTCATGCTAAAGGCTTGGCATTGGTGCAACGGTGTTTGAAAGTAGGGACAATGAGAAGTGACATCAATGGATGAACCCACCATAGCGCAATGGGTAATTAGAAATTTAAAGAGGTGCAGCCTAGGTGGCAAAAACAGATCACTGAGGATGTACCTTCTGGGCTTCCTCCAACAACCTTCTCCTTTCCCACAGTCACGAGGTGAGTAAAATACGCCTCCTCTTTTAAGTTAATTTTATCAAGTATTTTGTCATAGCAATGAAAGCCAACTAGTGTAAAGAAGTAAATTAAATTAACAGATTATGTTGCTTTTTAAACTAAACCTAATGGCTTTCCATTTTTTCTATAATTAAAATTCACATTCTCAGTGGTCAAATGTTATAAAACAAAACCAAAAAACAGTGAGGTCCGTAGCTATATAATTAAAAAAGACTAAATACGATCCAGTAAGCTGTCTCAGTTTTTATTAGTTGTACTTTTTGCTCTGTTTTTGGATAGCATCTTAAAACCAGGTACCAAAAACTTCATATATAAACTTTGGTCCAGATTTTCAGTAGTAAATAGTTATTCGAAGGATATAATCAGAAAACATTCCAAAACTGTACACATAAGAATTGATGCTGTGGTGCTAATTTCAAAGCACAGAGAAGAGATTCGACCGCCCTGACGGCACTGCTTGTGGATGTTGGCAGGTTCAGAGCGTGGGAATACATGCAGGCATTAGTGACTGACACGCAAGAGTCAGTTTAAAGATCTTATAAATTTCAAAACAGCATAAATTTTACAACTTGTGTCTAGAGTTGAGATTTCACGTGACTTTCCCCCTAACTTCAGTTTTTAACGTTTGGATTTTAAGGCGTGAATTGTCATTTTAAAGCTCTCTTTGGTAAAAGCAGGTAGAGAATGAAACAAACTGTTGAGAGAGAGGCATTGCCTCGAGACTGAGCTCCTCCTCTGGCCTTCCAACAGTCTGGGAATGGCGGTCAGGCACTCTCCCACGGCACTAACTGTAACGCAGTACTCTGACGGCAGTCTAAGCTGTAAGACAAGACTCTACCTGACACGGTCACAGCTACACACTAATGACAGCTTCTTTTGGTTAGGCTCTATAAAATCCATACGCAAAAGAATAAAAGATTTAAATGTTTTCCAAATACAACAGACTCACAGATCAGCCAGGTGCAGTTACCTATCTCCCTTTGGTTTTCTCCTTTGCTGTGTCTTCCCTTTAGGTCTTCTTTCACTTCCTAAGCAGGGGCTCCCACCTGGGCCTGTTACCCATATAGACTCAAGGCCTTTGGGGGACTTTTTAAATGTAAATTCCACTGGCTCTCCTTCTTTCAAGCTTCTAAATCCTTCCATGAATAGTTTGCTCTGTAAAGAGTAGGGAAAGAGAGAAAGATCAAGATTATCACTGCTATATAAATCATCTGCATAATTTAAGATTATCAAAGCAAGAAATTCTGTTATCCATTACAATAATAACACTTTTGTTTTATTTTATTGAGGGTTGATAAAAGTTACAGTACTGGCAGTCGAAATCTTATACCACTTGTAAAAAGCAATTCAGTGATACAAAAATTTAAATGTCTACATTCTTTGTCCTATCAATTGTACCACAAAGGTTCTTATAAGACCAGAGAGAAGGACTGGGCAAAGCACTTGCTGCCACACTGACAACCGAGAGCTCAAGTCTCAGGACCTCCATGGAGAACAGCGAGCACTCGCTTGTCCTGACCTCCACAAGTGCTCCTTTATTCACACACATAATACGTTTATAAAAAAGTAATACCACTTAAAAACAGAAGACTCTACTGTACATAAACTAACAGAAATTCATTTTTAAGCAACTACAGTACTATCTAGTAAAAAAAAAGTTACCTCTGCCTTAATAACATTTTAATCCATTGATTAAACAAATTGTACTTGAGTTATGTAATTATTATCAAGATTATCATAAGATTTCTATTTAGCTTGGGGCAGGTGGTTCTTTGTTACTGCCCTATTGATCTCTTTGTAGATTATGTAGCTTCTCCTTTGCCTTAAAAGAAAAAGATATTTAACATCACATGTATTGCTGTATGAAGATAAATATGTAATATTGTTTAATCTAAAAAAATATGCCTATCACAATGCCACCAACACTTTCATTATTTATTTTTGACATTGTATTAATTTCCCCCTTCAGTTTCCTCCCTCCAAACCCTCTCAAATACCCCCCCCGCTCTATTTCAAGTTCATCTCTCCTCTTTCTTCAGTTGTTGTTACACACCCATATATTAGGTAGAACCCGTCCAGTTGCTCGCATGCATGTTTTCAGTGATAACCATTTGATATTGGGTCAGACATACAGTCTTCAAAGACATAATTATTTTTTGTAGAGATGGGGTACAGAGCAAGACACTAAGCCATAGTCACTCTCTCTACTCTGCTCTAAAGCTTAGAGTTCTATATGATTCCTAATGGAGCATTCTGACTTTTATAATTTATAGTTAACTTACTTAAATTTTTTTCTCAATTACAAATTATAACCTGAATTTCAAATACCCCTTCACTCTTCTAATAAAATTTCTTCGTCAATGTGATTGTGATGATTCAAAATGAGCTAAAATAATTAAATTATCAGTTTTTTTATTTACCTATCTGATTTCCTTTTTATATATTTTGAAAATCCAACTTGGAGGACTATGCCATTTGTAAGGACTGATCTATTGTGAAGACTTCTGAATTTGTTTGGCAAAAGAAAGAAACAGTTTCCAGGCAGTGGTGGTGCACACCTGTAATCCCAGCACTTGGGAGGCAGAGGCAGGCGAATTTCTGAGTTCGAGGCCAGCCTGGTCTACAGAGTGAGTTCCAGGACAGCCCGGGCTACACAGAGAAACCCTGTCTCGAAAAAACAAACAAACAAACAAACAAACAAACAAACAAACAAAAAGAAACAGTTATTGTCTTTCCTGTTGATGCATAAAACTCAAGCACTTTGATTTCTCAGTAATGGTGGACCTGAAACACCGACTGTAAAAGCAGGGTTTGGGCTCCAGTGAATGCGCAAAATGCTGTTTCTCAGTAAAACAGCCACCTCACCGTATCAGCAACAGAACTGCCCTCCCCTGCCCCACTATCTCCAGGACCAAACTTGTAATACTACTTAATGCCCTGACTTACTTGATCAGAGGCCAGAAAGTCTCTACTCCAAGCCTACAACCCTAAAACCACTGCTAGGGTTCAGATGCACTCTGTCCCACGGCTGGCTCCCAAGAACTCACAGCCTAAGCTGGGAACCAGCGTGAGGGTTGGAGGGGGCTGGGCCTGTTAGAAGGTCCCCGGGTCAACTGGACTCTGCTTCCTGCTGAGCTCTCAGACCCCAGCCTCTCTAACCTCCTGTTTGTAATGTGATCTCTTGCTCTCATGTGCATTCCTGCCATGATGCTATCTGGCCACTGGGCCTTTTCCACAGCACAAACTGTGCCCCAACACTCCAGCTTGTATTTTCAGCCTCCAGAACTGCAGAGCTCCACAAGCTTATGAGTTTATTGAGCTAGCTTATAGAATTATAGGTGAGGAATTGCAGGGGTTGCAGGTGACTGCCAGACAACTACAGTCACTAAAATATTGCATAGCAAAGACGAGGCCCTCTCCAACGCTGCCTAGACAGAGCTCTTCTTGTTAGCGTGGCTTTCCTTTGGACACTACACCTCCTGAGTCGCCTGCAGCTGGAGGATGGTCAGTGCAGCTGGATGACAACGAGAAAGGAGGGAGTTGCTGTATCTTAGGTAAGAAGATCATCTGAGAGGAAAAGAAGATGACAGTCAACTACAAGCCAGTAGGGAGCTGAAGCAGAGCTCTCCTCAGCTCACAGATGAAGCCCACCCTGTGATGCTCTGACCTCAGATTTGGAGGCCGGAGGGCCTAATATAGCCAAATCAACAAATACAAGGAACTATTTCAACAGAAAGGAAAAAAAGAGCCAATTATATCAATAAAATGCAGAAAAAGCAACTGACTAAATCCAACAGGATAAAAATGCTGAACAAAGCTATAGAAGAGCATAGTTAAACACAATAAAAACAATTTTTAATAAGATAACTGTTAACATTATAGCAAACTGAGAAAAGCTGAAAGAAAGGTCCTTACTAAGATACAGAACAAGATGAGGACATCTACCTTCATCACTTGAATGCAATACTGAGAGCCCTAGCCAGAATGGTCAGATAGAAGAAAAGATCAAGGGCAAACAATTAAATTGGGACAAAAGAAAAATTCAAAGCATCACTTTTTGAAAATAATGTGATCTTACATAGGAAAATTGCAAAGATTCTATGACAGACATCGTAAGAACTCACAGTGAGCCCTGGATACCAACACACCAGAAAGGCAAGGCTTTAAAATCACATCTCATGATGATGATAGCAGACTTTAAGAAGGACATAAATAATAGCTCCCTTAAAAAAATACAGAAGAACACAGGTAAACAGAAGCCCTTAGAGAGGAGACACAAAAGTCCCTTAAAGAATCACAGGAAAACACAACAAAACAGGTGAAGGAAGTAAACAAAACCATACAGGATCTAAAATGGAAATAGGAACAATAAAGAAATCACTAAGGGAGACAACCCTGGAGACAGAAAACCTAGGAAAGAGATCAGGAGTCATAGATGCAAGCATCACCAACAGAATACAAGAGATAGAACAGAGAATATCAGGGGCAGAAGATTCCATAGAAAATATTGGCACAATACTAAAAGAAAATGCAAAATGCAAAAAGTTCATAACCCAAACATCCAGGAAATCCTGGTCACAATGAGAAGACCAAACCTAAGGATAATAAGTATAGAAGAGAGTGAAGATTCCCAACTTAAAGGGCCAGTAAATATCTTTAACAAAATTAGAGAAAACTTCCCTAACCTAAAGAAAGATGTCCATGAACATAAAAGCCTACAGAACTCCAAATAGACTGGACCACAAAAGAAATTCCTCTTATCACATAATAGTCAAATACCAAATGCACAAAACAAAGGAAGAATATTAAAAGCAGTTAAGGAAAAAAGGTCAAGTAACATATAAAGGCACGCCTATCAGAATTATACCAGACTTCTTACCAGAAACCATGAAAGCTAGAAGATCCTGGGCAGATCTCACACAGACCCTAAGAGAACACAAATGCCATCCCAGGCTACTATACCCAGCAAAACTCTCAATCACCATAGATGGAAAAAACAAGATATATTCCATGACAAAACCAAATTTACACAATATCTTTCTACAAATCCAGCCCTACAAAGGATAATAGATGAAAAACTCCAACAAAAGGAGGGAAACTACACCCTAGAAAAAGCAAGAAAGTAATCTTCTTCCAACAAACCCAAAAGAAGATAGCCATACAAACATAAAAATAACATTAAAAAATAACAGGAAAGCAACAATCACTATTCCTTAATATCTCTTAACATCAATGGACTCAACTTTCCAATAAAAAGACATAGACTAACAGAAATATTTTTCATGTAAATCTTCACTTTTATCAGAAAATGTTTGTAATTCCTCTTTTAATTTTGTAATTTTTACCATTTTATCTGCATTATTTTTCATGATAATCTTTAAGTTTAATGTTTTCCCATATATTTCTTCTACTTTATCAGAAATATTTTCAATGTAAATCTCTGATTTTATCACAAAATGTTTTTAATTCCACCTTCAATTAATTTAGAAAGGGTTTTTATATCTACCATTTTATATGTAAAATTTTCCATGAAATAGTCAATTTTAACATGTTTGTCTATATATTTCTTGAATTTTACCAGAAATATTTTCCATGTAAATCTTTTTTACCTGAAAATGTTTATAATTCCATTTTCAATCAACTTTTTATGCTTATCATTTTATCTGTATAATTTCCATGATAATCTTTAATTTTAACATGTTTTTCTATATTTTTCTTCAATTTTATAAAAAATATTTTCCATGTAAATCTTTAAGTTTATCAGAAAATGTTTATAATTCCACTTTCAATCAGCTTAGGAATACTTTTATGCCTACCATTATTATATCTATATAAAATTTTCCATGATAATCTTCAATTTTAACATGTTCTTCTACATTTTTGTACAATTTTATTAGAAATATTTTCCTTGTAAATCTTCAATTCTATTATAAAATGTTTCTAAACTAATTAAAAAAAATGGTTACATAAAAAAAAAATTCTGCAGGCATCTACCGAGCCCGGAGGCATGGAGCAGCCTTCTGCTGGAGTGTAGCTGGTTGTCAACAGCCCATATGCATGAACTCAAGTCTTCTACAAGAACAGTAATGCTCTCAACCACTGCCATCTCTCCAGCCTCTTAAATGTTTACGTGACTGAAGCTGTTGTTGTCTGTGCTTGTTTGGGGTGACTTTCAGAAGAGGGGCTGAAACAGCCAGTCTTGCCCTTGCAGTGGTAAGCCTGCTGGTTATCTGGAGGAAAAAGAAACAAGCAGCCGGAGAGCGACTCCCAAAGGCAGTGCCTAGATGGTTACACTTGGAAAGGCACACAGCAAGGGACTAAGGGGTGGAAAAGCGCTTTTCCTTGGTGGTGGTTGGCCTGTTTTTGAGATTTTCAGTGCTTTCCCTGCAGCCCATCTGGCTTTGACTACGGAGACCCATCTGCCTTTGCCTTCTGAGTGCTGGGATTACAGATGTGCTCATTACGTCCAACCAGAACAGACATATAGAACAGAAGCTGTGAAGCTTCACATTAAATTTTATACTTTCAGTATTAAATAAATTTTATGCATTTAACTACCACCCAAAACAACACAATCCACAGAATTCGGACTAGAAAACAATTATCTTATATCCTTTCTCTCATAACCCATGCCCATTGCCTGCATTCAGTCTTTACTCATCTCCTTAAATATTATACACTCCAAAATTATTTATTTTCCTACAAGTTTTACTACACTGTTCTTTCAGAATGAAGAGTATTTAAATTTTTATACACATCAAACAAATGTAGGAACTATCAAAATTCCTGTTACATTTCACAGGGTTAAAAGAAAATAGCACAAGATTTCACGGAGAATCACAAATGTCCATGAATCACCAAAGCACACCCGCGGAGTATGAACGAAGCTAGATAGCCAAGCTAAGGCTGCACTAGAGAGTCAGCCTGGCCCAGGGTGAACAGAGGAGAGCAGTGGGACAGCAGCTAAGACCCAGGCCTAAGGCAGCAAGGCTGTGTCCACTTGACTGAGGAGACAAAATAGCATATTCAACAAATGGTGGGAAACTAGATTTCTATCTGCGGAAGGATGGAACTGAAGTCTTACCTTTCACCTTGTTCAAAAATTAATGGTTCAAAGACGTCAATTTACAAACTGAAACTTCTAGAAGAAAACATAGAGCACATCCTTCATGCTGGAGTAGGCAGGAAGTTTTAAAATAAAACACCAACAGCACACGGGGCAACCCCAAGTGTCAACAGGCGGCACCACACGGAAGGAAGAGTTGGCGAGGCATGCCACGAGCAGTGAGCTGACAGCCCACAGCGGGAGAAGGCAAGGGCTGATCCCAGAGTTACAAAGAAAGAAATGCATAAGCTCCAAGGAGTACGTAGAGTCCACTATAAAAAATATGTTTGGGATAAAGTATTTTATTAACTATACCAACAGCCACCAGCACTTTCATCAACAGTCATCTAAAATGAAGTGGCTTTAGATGTCAGTATTAGTGAAAGGTAAATGCTACCAGCTTCTAAGAGGAAAGGAGCACATATTGTTGTTACGTGACAGCCCAGGAAAGGAAAAAAACAAAGCAATTAATTTGCAACTGGTGATTTTCAACAAACATTAAAATTATTCTTATTTTATGTATGTGTATGGGTGTTTTGCCAATATGTCTGTCTGTCTCTAGACCATGAATGTGCCTGGTGCCCTTGGGGATCAGAAGAGGGCACCAAATCCCCTGGGCCTGGAGTTCTAACCAGTTGTGAGCCACCGTGTGGATGTCATGAGTCAAACCCAGGTCCTCTACAAGAGCAGGCACTTCTGCTGAACCATCCATCTCCTGTCCTAAGGCAAAAAAAAACTTAAAAACAAATAATTAAGAATTACTGACAAGGGCCTAGAGAGATGGCTCAGTGTTTAGGAGCACTGACTGCTCTTCCAGAGGTTCAATTTCAATTCCCAGGAACCGCAGGGTGGCTCATAGCCTTTTGTAATGGGATCTGATGCCCTCTTCTGGTGTCTGAAGACAGCTACAGTGTA
The DNA here is from genome assembly GCA_964023405.1 of Apodemus agrarius. Taxonomy (NCBI): domain Eukaryota; kingdom Metazoa; phylum Chordata; class Mammalia; order Rodentia; family Muridae; genus Apodemus; species Apodemus agrarius. Next base: position 49,552,414 of record OZ030025.1, read on the forward strand.
CTCATATGCATAAAATGAATAAATAAAAACTTTTAAAGTACTATTTTTTAAAAAGAATTATTGTCAATTGTTTTACTGGGGCTTTTATTTGTTTGCTTTGCTTTCTGTTTTCTCAAGATAAGGCTGGCCTCAAATTCACAGAGATATGCCTGTGTCTGCTTCCCAAGAGCTGGAGAAATGGCTCAGTAGCTAAGAGCTCATACTGCTTTGCAGAGAACTTTATTTTAGTTCAGCGCCAGCACCTGCCACAGACCAGCCTCAACTTGGAGAGGGGTCTGAGAGAAGGGGTGTTTGAGAGCAGCAAAACAAACAACTCGATGTCAGTTTGTGGGTTTGAGGGCTAGAGATGGCTCAGTGGTTAAGAGCACTGACTGCTCTTCCAGAGACCCTAAGTTCAATTCCCAGCAACCACATGGTGGCTCACAACCATCTGTAGTGGGATCAGATACCCTCTTCTGGGATGTCTGAAGACAGCTACAGTGTACTCACATTAAATAAACAAACAAACAAAGAAATAATTTAAAAAATTGTGGGTTTAAGCCAGCAGCCTCTGTTCTGCTCAAGATGGCTCCCTGGACAGCATTCTGCAGACAGCTCTTGGCTCTGCAGTCTGCTTGAGATAGCCCTTTAGACTGTTCTCTCTCTGTGTTTTGTTCTATTCTAGAAAACTTTTTTCTTGATAGTCTAAAAACTCTCTTGTTTAGACAGTTTTCTCTGTTAGTAAAAATACTAAAAGCTCTCTGGATAGCTCATGTTTGATCCAAGTCAGAAATCCTGTTTAAAAAATTCTAAAAGTACTTCTTGGGGGTTTTGGTCAAAATCAGAAAGCCAGAAAAATTATACAAGAGCTGTGTTTGCTCTTCTGGGAGCCTTCTTAAATAGCTGCTAAAAATATTCTAAAAGAGCTGTTAGCAGTTCTCTAACTCAGCTCTCCAGATAGGTCAGCTCTCTTCTGCTAGCTCATCTCAGACCAAAAGTCCAGCTTTTTATTTACATATCAATTCCATTAGTACTCGAGGTAGCCTCTTGACCATCCCACCAATCACATTCTACGGCCTTAGTCCCTGGACTCTTAGGAAGAGTGAGCAAGCACAAGCACAGACAGTGAGAGGGCGGGGTGGGACCCCCCGCCCTGGAGTCATCCTTCCCACCACACCTGGGCCAGGACTCACTGTGTCCCAGGCCAATCTTGAACTCAGGAATCTGCCGCCTTTGTATTTTTCTGAGTAGCGGATGTCTTTTTCCTTTAGATTTATAAAGTCCCTCATATAATTAATAATGCATCACTTTTTGCATAGTTGAGAAGTTATATATTTTCAAACTCATGTTTTTTAGAGTTCTTTTCCACATCCTTAAAGGCTGTCTGGAAGGTCCCAGTATTCACCATTTTGCTAAAGACATGGACGCAAAACATCGCCTCCTGGACCCCTGCTGTTTCTAATTATTATGGTGTCATTAACATTAAAAGAGAGAATGTTCCTCGGAGAACTGGGAAAGCATGTACACCACTATACGAACAAGCCTTAAGCCCACGGCAGCCATCCACACTTGCAGAGGCACAGGCCTGCTGTCCCAGCAGCGGGAACCATGTCGCTCTACCCTTACCCCTACCAAGGCCATGCCAGACCCAGCAGCACCCATGCTCACAGACACCAAAAGCTCTAGCTCCGAGAGGCTGAAACCTCTTCTGACCAACAAATGGAACCTGCATTCATGCAGACATACCCCCACACAGGCATCATTTATAGCAGGAAGGGAGGGAGGGAGGGGAGAAATGGAGGGAGAAAGAAGAAGGAAGGGAGGGAGAGAGAGAGGGAGAGAGAGAGAGAGACAGAGGGAGGGAGGGAGGGAGGGAGGGAGAGAGAGAGAGAGACAGAGAGAGAGAGAGAGAGAGAGAGAGAGAGAGAGAGAGAGAGAGAGACATCAAAGGCCAGCAGTGTGGCAGCTTAGCAGGTAGACATGCTGCATAAGCCTCTGGAAAGCCAAGGAAGCAAGTTCAGTTCCTGGAGCCCACAGCCATAGGAGAAGAGTTAAAATGACTCAGAAAGTTATCCTCTGACATCAACAGCAATGCTGTGGCATATCTGAGACCCCAATACAAAGATCTAACATACAACATATTAATCAAAACAATGCTAATGCATATCAATATCATACAAAATGGTCTTTAAGAGGAGCTGGAGAGATGATTCAGTAATTAAGACAAGGACTGCTCTTCCCCAGACTGAGGTTCAATACTCAGCCCCACATGGAAACTCCCGACAGACCACCCTTTGGGGAGGATTTGGCAACCTCATCTGGGTTTCCCACACTTGCACATGGGTGATGCCGATACATGAAGTAAAAACTAAAAACTACTAAGGAATGTAGTACTTCAAAACGAAGTGTGTACTGAACAAAAGAAACTGTTATATTACTTAGCTATAAGCATAGCTTAAAAGCATATCAACATACAGCCGGGCAGTGGTGGCGCACGCCTGTAATCCCAGCGCTTGGGAGGCAGAAGCAGGCAGATCTCTGAGTTCGAGGCCAGCCTGGTCTACAGAGTGAGTTCCAGGACAGCCAGGACTACACAGAGAAACCCTGTCTCAAAATACACACACACACACACACACACACACACACACACACACACACAAAAGAAGCATATAAACAGAAGTTGATAGAATTGAAAAGGAATAGTAAGTAGATCTTGAACTATCTGTGGATATTTTAATTTCATAGTAAGGGATTCTTTTTTCTAAAGCAAACAAAAATACAGAAGAATACATATTTGAAATATATGAGTAACCCAGCTCTCACCCAAATGCCTTCACCCTTTTGAAGTACATGGACCACATCCTAAGGCATATGCCAGATGTCAACAAGTCTGAAAAGATTAAGATTGTACATAAACAAATATAGGGGATCTATCTTCTGACTACTGCAGAAATAAATCAACTCTAGAAGCAGTATCTAAAATATCCTCAAATATTTGCAAATTTAGCAACATATGTCTAAAAACCCGTAAGTCAAAGAAAAAAAAAAAACCACAATGAAAATTAGAATATAGTTTGAGCTGAATAGTAATGAAAACATGTCATAGCAAAGCAAGTGATAAGTGGTTAAGGAACTTCAGGGGAAAGGGTGTATCTTTAATGCACTTCTAACAAAAAAGTCTAAAACTCATTCTAAGACCATATTTCAATTAAAAGCTAAGAAATAACAAATCCAACAACAGAAAAGTAAAGGAACAAGAAGAGAAATCTGTGGATGTGCAAGAAGTCAACAAACTCAAAATAAAATGAATAAACTTTTTAGAAGACTTATTAAGGTAAGAAAGAGAGGCACCACACACATACAGGATAGCTTGTACATGCTCCTGAGTTTGACCCTGCAGTACTGCCAATGACATGGAGGGTGTGCTATCTGAATAGAGATGGACCCCAGAGACTCAACTGTTTGAATGCTTGCCCCACGGGGAGTGGGCTTTGAGGTCCACTATGTTCAAGGGCTGCCCGGGGTGGGATCTAGTCCTATTCTGCTGCCTGCAGACCAGGATGTACAGCCCTCTCAGCTCCCTTTTCAGTCTGCCTGCACACTCCCATGCTGCCCACCACAACAACAATAGACTAAATCTCTGAAACTCTCAGTCCCAGTTAAATGTCTGCCTTTGTAAGAGTGACCTTCGTCATGGTATCGCTTCAAAGCAGTGAACTCTAATTAAGACAGAGTGGGGGGGAGAGAGAAAAGGAGTGGAGGAGGAGGGAGGGAAGGAAGGTGCACTTTTGAAAGAATGGCCGCCATAGGCTCACGTCTGAATACTTGGTCTCAAATCGGTAGAACTGTTTGGGAAGGATTAGGAGGTGTATCCTTGATGTGTAACTGGTGTGGGTTTTGAGGCTGGAACTGTCTCCTGGCATTGTGTTCTCTGTTTCCTATTTTGTGGATTAAAATGTTTGCTGTCAGCTGCTCCTCTATTGTCCTGCCTGCCTGCCTGCACGCTCCCCACCACGATGGTGACAGACTCCTACTCTCTGGAGCTGTAAGCTCCAAGTAAACTCTTCCTTCCATAAATTGACTTGGATGGGATGTTTAATTACAGAAACCAAAGAGTAACTAACACAGAAGAGGAGAGAGTAACAGGACGCCCTTGGTAGGAGAAAGAAAAACAACAACAACAACAACAACTACCACCACCCGGAAATGTCCAATATTATACATGAAAGCAGGAAAAGCACAACAGAAAACAATAATTAAGAGAAAATAAGTAGGCCATTATGTATTTCAGGCACTACTTCATACTGAAAATGTAAAAAGTAATGCCCAATAGGTAAATTTCTGGAAAAAAAAATGAAACTTTGAAATAAACAAAATCTAAATAATGCAGTTATCTAGTTTAAAAGTTAAATCACTAATTAAAACCTTCCCATAAAGAAAGAAAACTCACTTGGGTAGTACCGGTGCACATCTTTAGCCCCTGCACTCAAGAAGCAGAGGCAGGCACATTTCTGAGTTCAAGGCCAGGCTGGTATACAAAATGTGTTCTAAGATAGTCAGGGCTACACAGAGACACCTTGGCTCAAAGAAAAAAAATGGGGGTGAGGGTGGGAATGGGACAGCCACAGCCCATGTAGCTTGTGAGTCCTTCCAACCCAAGGATAAAACTACTCTGGGAAAGACTCCTTTATAAAACATAAAAGGCACTCCACAGAATTCAGGCTTTAACTTGTATGGAAGCTGACACTAAAAAAAAAAAAAAAAAAAAGTAAGTAATACAATATGTATTACAAAAACAATTATACAAATTATAAACCTTCCCAGCACTTGAGAGGCAGAGGCAGGTGGATTTCTGAGTTCGAGGCCAGCCTGGTCTACAGAGTGAGTTCCAGGACAGCTGGGGCTACACAGAGAAACCCTGTCTCAAAAAAACCAAAACCAAAACCAAACCAAAACAACAACAAAATCTAAATTTAAATTGGTAAAGTAGTTGCAGTTATACGTAACCATATGCAATTAATCAGTACAAGAAAGTTATATATTCAGAAAGCAATCCAATTTATCATAGTAGTAAGAGATATACTGTGATCTTTGTAAATACAGAAAGGCATTTTAAATCATTTGCTCATTAACAACTACTGGCAACCTATAGATTAAAGGGAAATGATATCTATCTAAAACCTATGGCTAATATCTGATCAGTTATTAGACATTTTACCCCAGAGTTGGGAACCAGATTTAAAAAAAAAAAATGGCCGTAATAAATAATATGCATAATAAAGCACTTTTTACTCAATTTGGGGGGTTTTGTTTTTTGGTTATGTGTGAGGGATTAGTTAGGGTTTTTATTGCTGCAATGAAACACCATGACCAGAAACAAATTGGAGAGGGGTGGGTTTACTTGGCTTACACTTTCAGATCATAGTCATTACTGAAACAAGTCAGGACAGGAATTCAAACAGGACTGGAACCCGGAGGCAGGAGCTGATGTAGAGGCCATGGAGGGGTGATGCTTACTCGTTTGCTTCCCACAGCATGTTCAGAACTCAGGATCACCAGCCCAGGGTGGCCTACCCACAAGGAACCGGGCCTCCTCATTCAGTCACTAAGGAACTGCCCTACAGGTGCCCCACAGTGTGCCTATAGTCCAACGTTATGGAGGCATTTTCTTAATTGAGGCTGCCTCCTCTCAGATGGCTTTAGCTTCTGTCAAGTTGACGTAAAACTGTAGCACATGGGTGTGTGTGTGTGTGTGTATGAGAGTGTGAGTGTGGTATGTGAGTGTGGTGAGTGAGTGTGTGTGTGTGTGTGTGTGTGTGTGTGTGTGTGTTTGCTTTTACTTCTGGGACAAGATCTCAATATACAGTTTTGGCTACCCTGTAACTCACTATGGAGACTTGGCTGGCCTCAACCATACCAGAGATCCCCCTGTCCCTGCCCCTGCCCCTGCAGAGCTGGGATTACAAGTGTGTACCAGCACACCCAGCTTTTAGTTGATGTTTTAATAAGCAACAACAAAGCAGGGCCAAGAATATCACTCAGTGGTAAATGTTTACCAAACATGCAAGTTATGTGTGATTAAATTTTCAAAAATGTACAGAGAACAAAAGAATGAAGACTGCCCAGGAAAGATCCCAATCAGGATCTTTGCAGAAGGGTGGAAGGGCTCTAAGAGCCAGAGGTAGTACCTAACTTCACGGAAACACAGATTCTGACAAAACAGACACAGGTAGAGATGAACTTACAGCACACACAAGACCTGTGCAAGCTCCAGCCAGACTACACTCCAATGCGGGAGTAAGAAAGCCAGTATGTAATCCACCATTGGCCGAGGAGCTACTAGAATCTGGATAGCTGCTGGGCCAGGGAGAGGCGGTTTTGTTTTGTTTCTTAATGATGTAATCTATTAGGCTAATGACACACAAGAGCACTCTCCCATCCCAGCCCCCACCGCAAAACACAAACATGGAGGTCAAAAGACAACTGTGTCCATGCCTCCTCTGCCTGTGTGTAAGTTCCAGGATCCAATTCAGACTGCCACTTACCAACTAAGCCATCTCTCTCAGGTCCTTTGATTTCAATTTTTTTTTTTTTTTTTTCGGATTTCCGAGACAGGGTTTCTCTATGTAGCTCCGGGGCTGTCCTGGAACTCACTCTGTAGACCAGGCTGGCCTCGAACTCAGAAATCCGCCTGCCTCTGCCTCCCAAGTGCTGGGATTAAAGGCGTGTGCCACCAACGCCCGGCTTGATTTCAATTTTTGAGACAGGGTCTCACCTCAGGGCCCGGACTGTTCTATACAGCCCAAACTAGCCTTGAGCTTTCTGCAATCAGCTGCCTCGGCCTCTCAAGTACTGAGATCCAGACATGAACAGAGCATCCAGCTCCTAGTACACATCTTGGTAAGTTTCCATCTTCCGAACAGTCACAGAAAGTCTCCCGACCTTCCCATCGCCTTTTTAACTTGTTAGTGCTAATGAGGGAAAGTTTGAGTTTTGATAATGTGTAATTTGCCATATTTTCCTTTTGCAGTTAGTATTATACGTGGTATCTATTGAAGATGGGTTAGTATACAAAAGGTGTGGCATTCTCCTTTGTTTTCCTTGATATTTAATAGCTTTAGCTTCACATTTATGTGTACAACCCATATCAAAGGATTCGAGTATATTCTATCCCATTCCATACCGTCCCATTTCACACAGTCTGACCAGTACTTAGAAGAACTATTTTCTGGTTAACTTGGCAGCTCAAACTTGCACTTGAACTAAAGACAAATTTTCTAAGTATAACAATGATTGACATGATTCTTAAAACAGTTTTCTAATGAAACAGCATACTCTTGTTTTTCTGGAGATCTTTGTATTATGTCTTTGTCAGCATAGTTCTCTTTCAAGCATGTTGGAATTGCTTTCCCTTGGTTTTACCTAGAAAGTCAATAAGAATTATAAAAGAAAAAACTATACTCATTTTGATTTGTACTTGTTTTTTGAATAGGAAGCAGCTTTATAAGCTGAATTATGCAAATATTCAAATTAGCTAGAACCAGGAAGCATACATGAATTACAATGAAATAGCTTTCCATCCCATACTACAAGAGATTAACTGAAAGACAAAAATTAAACTCGTTAGCCAAAGGTTGAAGCACTGGGGCCAGAAGAACAGCAGAGGCGTGACAAGCAGCACTGGACAATGACACAAGTTTCAGGTTAGTGATCTCGTGTTAACAGAAGCTGCTCCTCAAAAGAAAAATTGATTAATCAGAGAAACTGACAAGGATCACAGGGACCTTGTCAATTCCTTTTAGCAGGCAGCAGCACTGTTAAAAGACTTTGAAGCAGAAAGACACCGATTATCAATTTCCTACAGAAGCTTTTTACACCAGGAAGAGGGAACCCGGTAAGTGGTAGGGTCATTAAGTGTGGGGGTGGGGTGGGCGGAGGAAGCCTGGGGAGGAGATTTTAAACAGCAGCGCTTCAGAAGAGATGGGAAACGGCAGCACAAAGGACACAATGGCTGGGCGAGGCTGGCCTGGGAAGGACGGACCGTGTGCCCTCACCCTTTGTACCGCCATGCCATGCTTTCCTAGCAAAGACTTGCTCCAGACCTTGCTGTCTGTTCTATCTGTCCAGCCGCAAGTCTGTCTAGCAGTATCTCAGGAATGGGCCACATCCACAGGAAGGAAAGACATCATGAAACAGACAGAAAAAAAAAAAAGATAGACTTTGGCATGTTGTAAAGAACATATTGAACATATTGTAAGAACAAAATTAATAACTATAGGTTGTTCCTAATGGCTGTGTTGAGAAAATAAGCACTATGAAAGGATTAATGCAGCACATGTGCAGACAGGGAAATATCAGTGTGTAGTAGAGAAGATACAGGTCTGTCACATACTGACTACACAAGACAGGCCAAACCCACAGTGTCAGTGCCGTGACAGGAACATTTAAAAACAGTGAAACGATGGCTTCCTTTAATATTAAGGAAACCATTTTTTCAGCAGATTTTGAAATTCTATACTGTAGGGCACAGTGTAAAACATACAGGAGTTACACTCAGGCCTGCACAGAAAAAGACAACATACACTTGAGAACACTGAAACCAGTTTAGGAAGATGCAGTTAGACAGCGGCTTCTGGAAATTCCCCCATGACACGTAACATTTTCAAGATGGAAAATCTGTCTCTGGCTCACGGTGCTTGCATCGTCTCCCCATTTGCTCTGTCATCACATAGACCATCTTCCTTTCCTCAGATACAACTCCTCTCAATGCAAACGCCAAGCGCAAGATACTTACACTGCCTCTGTTGCTCACTGATTGATCAGGTCATTTAAGCCTATAAACAATTACTTCACAACATTTTATGGAGGCCCAAACAACTATATTATAGAAATTGAAATATCTTACTAGCTAATCGCTAAAGATAGCAGGATTCAGTCAGGTAGTGGTGGTGCATGCCTTTAATCCCAGAACTCAGGAGGCAGAGGGAGAGGCATATGTATCTCTGAGATCAAGGCCTGCCTGCTATACAGAGTTCCAAGACAGCCAGGGCTACACAGAGAAACCCTGTCTGGAAAACACACACACACACACACACACACACACACACACACACACACACAAAGAATAAAGTACATAAAATAAGAAACAATGATAATGTTAGGTTTACTTTAGAGTCTGTGATGGAAATGCACAGCTTTAGAATCTGTGGTGGAAATGCACAGCATGCTTCTTTATATTTTCACTTTGCAACTTCCAAATCAATTTATACATGTTTTTCCTACTACATCGACTGATTTAACTCCTCTAATTTATAACTGACAATCATTTGGCTAAGAGAATTCAAAGTTATTTTCTCCATTTGAGTTAAAAAAAATATAAGCAACTGATTTGAGAGCTTATTTTCAAAGTTATTTAGAGGAGAAGAAGAGTACGGAAAACCAGGAAGGGTAACAGTAGGTATTCTTGGGTAGAGGGAATACTGAATTTTTTTTAAACTGCCTTTATCAATTACAACAATATCATGTATATAAAAATTAAAATATTAAAATGTTTCATACTAAGAATTAAGTCCATGTTGCTACTTAATCCTTTTCTTAAAAAAAAAAAAATATATATGTATATGTGTATGTCCAGGCAAGTATATGCCATGGAGAGGAGACAGTGCCCACAAAGGCCTGACGAGGGCCCCAGATCCCCTGAGTGGAGGTTTCAGTGAGCACGAGGTGCTGGGAACTAAACTCAGGTCCTCTGCAAGAGCAAGTGCTCTTAATGCCCGGCCATCTCGGCCAGCCCTACTGCTTACATCTTAAATAACTTCAAGGTCATTCTTATTCTAAATGTTTAGACACTCTAAAACCATTTTTACTATATTTAGACCTAATATCTTTATAATTAAAGATATTAACTATATATAAGCTTTCAACCCCGAGGTTCTCTGTGGAGGTGACAGTGTCATGCTGAAGATGTATATTGCCAGCATCTGGAAACACAAGCTGGAGATCACCCACACCTTACGAGGTACAAGACAGCCCTCACAACACAAGCATCTGACGTGTGCAGTGTGCCGATCCTGCTCCTGACTGTTAGCCTGCTTTTCTCTCTGATAACAAATGCTACTTTATGTATCTTAGCTACAATTTTTAGACTGCATTAGAATTTCCTATCCTTTCCACAAAATCATATTCCTTTAAGCATACTCTTCATGGGTACAGTAGAAGACAGGGCATGGTAGAGCACACCTTTAATCTCAGCAATCCGGAGGCAGAGGTAGGCAGAGCTCTGTGAGCTGGAGGCCGGCATGGTCTACACAAGGAGTTCCGAGACAGCCCGAGCTTCATAGAGACCCCATCTCAAAAGAACTAAACTAAACAGATAAAAAGAAACAAACTTCATATTCTAATACTGTTGAACCTAGGCTACAGAACGTAATGTTAGGTTTTCAGGCTCTGGGTTCCAGGTTTCCTTTTTAAGATGCTGCACTTTATATAGTTTCCTACTTGCGTCTATTTTCCTATTTTTGATTAAATATCAGACACACAAGAAATAAGAGGTGGAGGTTGCATAAGGATATATATTCCATTCATTCTGTTCTGCTCAAATATATACATGCTGCTCAGTAGTTACTTGCTGAGGAGACTGGCAGGATTGTGTCTTTGTAGAATGCCTGACTCTTTAGAAACTCATTTCCCAAATACCTTCATATCAAATTATATCTTATGTCTTCCTTTAATACTAGTGTGTCTCTATCTGAGCTGCCTCAACCTAAGGTCCAGTGTACCATGGCAGGCCTGCAGCTGACAATCACAGCTCTGCTTTTATCCTGAGGTTCCAAGTGTGCACACTGTGTTAGGAGGCGTTCTGAGATGCAAAACATAGAATCTGACTACTGATTATATGCAAATCATGCACGCACGGAGCTTTCATATCTTAAAAACCAAATTTTTAGGAGAAGCTGAGACTGGAAGAATGAGGTCCAGGCATGCCCTTCAGATTGGTCATCAATACACACACAAGAAATCATTATTAGTAGGCAGAGAATAAAGCAGATACAATTGAGAATCACAAAAGTGGATTCCGGTTTCCGTCTGCACTGGAGCTATTCCTGTGCCACAGCACTCCATAACCAAATACCTCCTAGAGACAGCTTGTCTCCCAGGAGTATCGACACGACTGTGAGCACAGCTAAGACCACCACTTTTGCTCAAATTCCTGGCCCAAGAGGGACCCTCCCAGAGCTATCAGGACACAGGAACCAAGGAACATCTGCATCTGGGAGCTGACCCAGTGCCACAGCTCTCCATACCCAAATTCTTCTCAGAGAAAACTGGTCTCCCAGGAGTACTGACACACAGGCTTGAAAGAGAGACAAGTCACAGTCAGAGACACCAAGGCCAGCTAACACCAGAGAAAACCAGATGGTGAGAGGCAAGAACAGGAACATAAGCAAAAGAAGCAAGGCTACTTGGCATCCTCAGAACCAGTTCTTCCACCACAGCGAGCCCTGGGTACCCCAACACACTGGAAAAGCAAGACTCTGATATAAAATCACATCTCATGATGATGATAGAGAACTTTAAGAAGGACATAAATAATAACTCCCTTAAGGAAATATAGGAGAACATGTGTCAACAGGCAGAAGCCCTTAAAGAGGAAACACAAAAATCCCTTAAAGAATTACAGGAAAACACAACAAAACAGGTGAAGGAAGTAAACAAAACTATACAAGATCTAAAAGTAGAAATAGAAACAATAAAGAAATCACAAAGGGAGACAATCCTGAAGCTAGAAAACCTAGGAAAGAGTTCAGGAGTCATACATGCAAGCATCACCAACAGAATACAAGAGATAGAAGAGAGAATCTCAGGTGCATAAGATACCATAGAAAACATTGACACAACAGTCAAAGAAAATGCAAAATGCATAAAGCTCCTAGCCCAAAACATCCAGGAAATCCAGGACAAAATGAAAAGACCAAACTTAAGGATAATAGGTATAGAAGAGAGTGAAGATTCCCAACTTAAAAGGCCAGTAAATATCTTGAACAAAATTAGAGAAGAAAACTTCCCTAACATAAAGAAAGAGATGCCCATGAACATACAAGAAGCTTACAGAACTCCAAATATATTGGAACTCAAAAAAAAATTCCTCCCATCACATAACAGTCAAAACAGCAAATGCACAAAACAAAGAATATTAAAAGCAGTAAGGGAAAAAGGTCAAGTAACATATAAAGGCAGACCTATCAGAATTACACCAGACTTCTCACCAGAGACTGTAAAAGCTAGAAGATAGATCCAGTGCAGATGTCAGACAAACACCAAGAGAATACAAATGCCAGCCCAGGCTGTTATACCCAGAAAAACTCTCAATTACCACAGATGGAGAAACTAAGATATTCCATGACAAAACCAAACTTACATACTATCTCTCCACAAATCCAGCCATACAGAGAATAATAGATGGAAAACTCCAATACAAGGAGGGAAACTACACCTTAGAAAAAGCAAGAAACTAATCTTTCAACAAACCCCAAAAAAGATAACCACACAACCATACTTCCACCTCTAAGAACAAAAATAACAGGAAGCAACAATCACTATTCCTTAATATCTCCTGACATCAATAGACTCAATTCCCTAATAAAAAGACATAGACTAACAGACCGGATACTCCAGAAAAGCAAATAACCCTATCAAAACATGGGGAACAGAGCTAAACAGAGAATTCTCAACTAAGGAAACTCAAATGGCTTAGAAGCACCTAAAGAAATGTTCATCATCCTTAGTTATCAGCAAAATGAAAATCAATACAACTCTTGAGATTCCACCTCACACCAGTCAGAATGGCTAAGATCAAAAACTCAGGTGTCAGCAGATGCTAAGGAGGATGTACAGAAAGAACACTCTTCCATTGCTAGTGGGATTGCAAGCTGGTACAACCCCTCTGGAAATCAGTCTGGTAGTTCCTCAAAAAATTAGACATAATACTACCTGAGGACCCAGCTATACCACTCTTGGGCATATACCCAGAAGATGCTCCAACACATAATAAGGACACATGCTCCACTGTGTTCATAGCAGCCATTTTTATAATAGCCAGAAGCTGGAAAGAACCCAGATGTCCCTCAACAGAGGAATGGATACAGAGAATGTGGTACATTTACATAATGGAATACTACTCAGCTACTAAAAACAATGACTTCTTCACGAAATTCGCAGGTAAATGGATGGATATAGAAAATATCATCCCAGCCGGGCGGTGGTGGGCACGCCTGTAATCCCAGCACTTGGGAGGCAGAGGCAGGCGGATTTCTGAGTTCGAGGCCAGCCTGGTCCACAGAGTGAGTTCCAGGACAGCCAGGACTACACAGAGAAACCCTGTCTCAAAAACCAAAAAAAAAAAAAAAAAAAAAAATCATCCTGAGTGAGGTAACTCAGTCACAAAAGAACACACGTATAAGTGGATATTAGGCAAAGAGCATGGAATACCCACGATACAACTCATGGACCACATGAAGCTCAAGAGGAAGGAAGACCAAAGAGCAGATGTTTCAGTCCTAATTAGAAGGGGGAACAATATAATCAAGGGAAGTAGAAGGTGGGGGGGGGACTTGGGAGGAAGAGAGGACGGGGAGGGGAAAAAGAGGGAGGAATCAGGTATGGGAAGAGAAGCACAGAGGGTCAAGAATTTTAACAGAGCTGTGTAGCAATGGGGGATGGGAACTGGGGGTAGCAACCAGAAAGTCCCAGATGCCAATAAAGCAAGAGCCTCCCAGGACCCCATGGGGATGAGATTAGCTGAAATACCCCACAAAGGGGAGAGAGAACCTGTTGAGACCATATCCAGAGGTTAGGCATGCCACACCCCCTCCCTTTGAGGGATGGGGCCACTCACTCATCTCCAAAATGTTAACCCAGAATTGCTCCTGTCTAAAGGCAATACAAGGACAAAGAGTGGAACAGAGACTGAAGGAAAGGCCACCCAGAGACTGCCCCACCTGGGGATCCATCCCATATGCAGACATCAAACCCAGACATTATTGCCAAGAAGAAGTGCTTGCTGACAGGAGCCTGACACAGCTGTCTCCTGAGAGGCTCTGCCAGATCCTTAGATCATGCTGATGTGGGTGCTCACAGCCAACCGTCGGACTGAGCACAGGGACCCCAAAGGAGGAGTTAGGGGAAGGACTGAAGGAGCTGAAGGGGCCTTATATGGCATCAGTGGGAGGGGAGCCCCGTGGTCCTATAAAGGCTTGATGCCCTAGTGTAGAGAAAGGCTAGGGTGGGGAGGCAGGAGTGCGTGGCTGGGTGAGGGAGAGCCCTCATAGAAGCAGGGTAAGGGGGGACGGGACGGGGGCGTGCAGAGGGGAAACCAGGAAAGGGGGTAACATTTGAAATGTAAACAAATAAAATATCCAATTTAAAAAAATCACCAAAGTGAAAGGATCAAAGTTCATTAAATTTAATTTTGTAGGTCCAATTAAACTATATCTATCTGTTCTTATGTCTTGGCTCTGACATTCCTTTACCACCCATTTCTGTTATATTAATTGTAGCATATATATACTTTTTTTAATTACAAGAAAGATAGGATATCTTTTATTTCCCTTTCAAGGCACTACCCTATAAATGAATATCGCTACCTAACTTCTACAGCTAGAAGAGCTTTGGTAAAATTCAAGCAAGTAGAACGCACTACAGTCGAGTTCCTCCTGCCAGAGCCTCTACTCAGAACTCTGCCTTTCCTTGTTCTCCCTTTTCTTCACCTCTCATCAAGAATATTCTGCCCCCAAAAGGCTTCTCGTGGAAAACTGTGGCATATCCTTTTAATCCCAGCACTCTGGAGGTTAGTTCAAGGCCAGCCTGGTTTCCATAGTGAGTTCCAGGCCAGGCAGAGCTACATAATTAGACTCTATCTAAAAAAAATAAACAAAATAAATAAATAAAAAGTCTTTTTTAGTCAAAGATTAGTTTAGGTCCCTCACCATCCTATTCTCAGAGATTCTCAGAGGATATGGCTTGCTGTCAAACCATAGCAGTGTTAATGTTATCCTCACTGTGGCTGAACTATGCCTCTGAGGGTTCTTTGAGATCTGTAAGAAACTTGAGAAGAGAGGGAGGGGGGAGGGGAGGCGAGAGAAAGACAGGCAGAGACAGAGAAAGGGAGGAAAGGAAGGAGGAGAAAGGGGAAGGGGGAGGAGGAGGAAGCATAGGGGGAGGAGGAAAAGGGGAAAGGCAGAAGGGGAGGGGGAGGAGGAGGAAAAGGGAAAGGAGGCGAAGGGGAAGGGGGAGGAGGGGAGGGGAAGGGGGAGGAGAAGACAAAAGCCAGATCATCTCCCTCAATGGGTCTCTACCCTATATTTTGAAACAAAACTCACTAAATTTGGAACTCAGAGGCAGTTAGAATGGCTGGCTGGTGAGCCCTTGAGGTCTGCTTCTTTCCCCACCCTCTGTGCTGGCATTATCAGGGCATGCTGTAACAGTTGGCTTTCACTATCACTATGACGCTATCACTGTGCTGCTCATCACTGACGTCATGACTCTAGCATGTGCTTAAGGGTGTCTACTTGGCAGAGCAGATCAGCCAGTCACGTCTGCGGATGGTTGGGTGGTGAGTAACTTGGGGTAGTTATTTAGTTAGGAAGGATTGCCATGTACTTTTTTATGCTTTTATTTATGATTCTATTAAAAGATTACTCACAATTATAAATAGTTGGTATGGCCCAAACCCTGAACCACAATAATCTTTACATTATCTTAAGTCTACTTAGCTATCACTTTGATTTGCCTATAAGCTGCCATTTCTTTTCCTATTTTAGCAGCCATATAGGCTGTTAAGGATGCAGTCCTTCCTCAGATCTGCTCAAGGCCCTACCTATCTCCTGTTTCCCTTTTACTAGAAAGTAAACATCAGTTTTATCATTCCTAAGTTCCTGGGTGGGGACAAGGCATTCTGATCAGCTAGGTCCAAAGATTCGACAATTAGAAGCATACTAGGGTCACCTCCTAACAGATACTCCAGCGGGGTCTGTTAATCACATGGTCAGAAGTCTATACCCCACAGGAAAGGTGGTTTACTCAAAACCTTGCTAAGGTGAGGGGAGGGATGATCACCCCTTGGTGGGATGGAGGGTGAGCTCGCCCTTCTTGAACACCCTCTTCCATGGCGCCATCTGCAAAGCCGCGGCTGACTCGGGAGCCTGGCTTTTCCCTTTCTCCTCTGTAGTCTGGCCTCGCTTTCCCTGATTCCTTGGACTTTTTCACTCTCTCTCTCTGAAGGCTACCGTGTGGCTGCCTGTGACCTGCACTGCTGAGCTTGCCTAACTCTAGGACTGTGGAATACGAAGCGAAGCCTTCTTTCTCCCTTTTCCTGGCAGCGGTCAGTTTACAACTTGACTGCCCTGTTTTTCTCTCAAATTCTACTAAAACTGTCTTCAAGTTTAAAAGTCAGTTTCTAAATACTTTTACTAACAAGATTAAGAACCAAAACAGGAAAGAAAAATTCCAATATCCTTGGTAACAAAATAAACATTATCGACTCGTTTTTGTTTCAGATACCAATTATGACATCTGAAATCTTGTTTCAGCTAACTGTAAGATTATAAAATTATACTGTTTAAATTCTTCAAACAGTTCTTCCACAATGACAACAGACTTAACTAAGTGCTAAGGGTGTATGTGAGGAAGAAATGCTTAGGTGAAATCCACTGAAACACCTGTAGATAACAGAAGGAACGCAGACCTTTCAGAAGTCTTACAACGTAGACATCATCTGTATGCTTTATGCCCCTGACCACAGACTTTAGAAAAGAAATAAACTATTTAGCTAACCCTAAGAGAGAAGAAGAAAGGGCCAGATTGGGGTCCACAGGGCTCATCCATACAGCAAAGATTCTTTTCATCCTAATAGCAATTAGAAGTTGTGTCAAAAGTACACTGAAAGTGACTTTCGATCAGGATCCCATGTGTGCTGCTGATCTCTTGTCTGAGGACGAGCACGTGTGAGCTGAGGACGGGCCTGAGCTTCTGAGGTCAGAGCTGGACCGAAGGCTTCCTTCCCAGAACGCACTGAGAGCAGGGAAAGAAAGGACCCAGCGGCTCACTCAGACGGAGGAAGAACACTGGCGCTCGGGTACGGTGACCCCTGGTGTCGGGGCAGATCAGAGCGAACAAGTGGGAAATAACTGGGAGTCAGCCAAATGAATTCATAATTTAAATCATTCCTTTACCTTACAACTTCAAACTGAAAATATAAATTGAAACAATCAACTGTTCTGTATAAACTCTACCCTGAGCTCTTGAGAGGACCCAGCTCCAGCTTTCAGCATCCACATCACAGCTCCCAAGCGCCGACAAGCCCAGTTCTAGAGGATCCAGTGTCTCAGGTGTCTGACAGCTCCCGCAAGCATGTGGGACAGAAATCCATGCAGGCACACAAACATACAACACGTACCTTTGTCTGAATTGTTAAATTCTACTCTGAATGCATCGTTCCATTATGGATTCTGAGTACTACTTAACAGTGAATATCACAAATCCTGAGTTACCTGTGGGAGCACAATGGCACGGCAGGGAGCAGAAGAAGACAGGACAGAAGTGTAGTTATCCCTAGCAAGCAATCTCCCACACACCCCTTGTTCCAAGTCAGGAAGTCTCCATCTTAAAACCACATATTACCTCAGAGCACTGCCCACTTGGTGAAAGATATGAGAGTAAGGACTTATGTCTCACAGACGGTCTCCTGAACGTCCCTGTCAGCTGGACCCTGGAGTCAGCCTTTCCACTGCAGCCAGTTGGAGTGCATGACCTGCCTCATGGGAAGGCCAAGTCCGAGGCTCCCCGTCAGACCCAGCCACTCTCTCACTCTCTGTCCACATTCATAGTGTCTCCCCATGCCCCTTTCTCCGCTAAAACTGTTTTGACAGCACTTAATGGAAAATGCTAACTTCCTTTTCTAAGACTGAATTTTGAGAAGTGTGTGGGCCACATGTGTGCAAGTACCCACAGAAGCCAGAAGAAGCCATTAGCTCCGCTAGAGCTGGAGTTATTAGGTGGTTGTGAGCCACCCAACATGTGTATTAGGGCCTGAGCACAGCCCCCAAAATGACAAGGGTTTTTTTGGGGGGAAGGGGGAGGTTTTTTCGAGACAGGGTTTCTCTGTGTAGCCTTGGCTGTCCTGGAACTCACTGTGTAGACCAGACTAGCCTCGAACTCAGAAATCCACCTGCCTCTGCCTCCCAAGTGCTGGGATTACAGGCGTGCGCCACCATGCCCGGCTTTTTTTTTTTTTTTTGTGGACAAGGTTTTTAAGATTAGAATTTTTTTTAAATGTTCAATCCAAGTGGCTGAAAAGATGGCTCAGAGATTAAGACTATTTGCTGCTTTTCAGAGAACCAGAGTTTGGTTCCCAGCACAGTAGGAAAGTTCATAGTCATCTCTAAGTCCAGTTCCGGGGGGTCTGAGACCCTTCTCTGGCCTCCATGGGGACTGCATGCACGTGGTGCACACATGCAAGCAGAACACCTCCACAAATTAGATGAACAGAAATAAATCTAAAAGCAGAAACAAAACTCCAACCCCAGGAACATAAGTATATGAAGACACAATTAATCTAAACTGATACACTGTTAAAGGACACAAATGTGGATGAAGTCATATTCAATTTTAAAATTGTATCATTCTTGGAAGTTTTTAAAAGGACCCACATATAGAGAAATATCAAAGAACAATAAATTTTAAAAATCAATCATAGGTATTTCTTAAGAGATTATTGTTTCAGGGATGGGTGGTGGTGGTGCCTTTAAGCTTACACACACACAAATACACACAGATATTTTAAGTATTATTTTAGAAATCTATTTTATTAAATAAATATTTTGGCCTTCTAAAGAATATAGTAACTCAAAACAAGTAATTAAGAGGCATATTTCAATAAACACTTCCTATAAGCTCTGATGCATCATTCATTCTTGAAATTCACTTCACTGCAATCAGTGATGAACTTAGAAATCATTAAACTTTAGTACTCAAAAAGAAAGAAAAGAGTTTTTTCCTTTTTTCCTTTTTCTTTTCTGCAGGGAGAAACAAAAGCTTCTTGATATTAACTCAAGGCCAGTGGATGAATCTACAAGCTAAAAAGTTGTGTGTACGTTTCTAAAAGTTTAGAAAATAAATACAACAAGCACTAACATAAAACAAGCATTGACTATAAATTACATTTACCAGCAACAAAATATTGCAGTTTATAAGCAATGCTGATGCCTTTGCTGGGGTGAAATCACCTCCCTGTGCTTGCTGCAGACACTCCCATCCCCCACCGCACAGGGCTACTCCGCAAACCTCTTGAATAAATAGGAGTATCAGATGTCCAGGGTAATGGGTGGTCCTGAGCTGGAACCAGAGCTGTATACTTTTAGGGGATGCTGAGATAAGAACAAAGTGTTTTGTGTTTGTTTAAATCTCAGTCTAGATGTAAAATCTTTGCACCATTATTGGCACCAATAATAAACTCATTGACTGGGTAAGGGGAAGAGACAGGACAAATGCTAGAAACTGAGTACTTCACACAACAAAATGTTTTGGGCCTTTTTATAATCCAAATTAACTAAATCAATTTTCTCAAAAGTTGTCACTACATTTCAGGTATATATATCTTACAACATGTCTTACTGCCAACAGAAATTATTTAAATAAGACTATACACATCAAATAAACTGCGACCCAATAAAGCAAGACAGTGAAATCAATCCAGTGAAGTCACAATCAAGCACCAACTTCTAAATCCAATAGAAAAAGTTTGTCTTACTTTATTTTCCTAGGACAGAAAGAAGGATTTACAAGTAGCCCCAGGAAAAGATAAGCAAAGAATAGTCTCGACCCAGGCTCCTCGACTCAATCAGGTGGCGGCAACCCGAGCCCAAGGGCACAGACTCCTGGACATTCAAAACCTCCCTTGGTGTGAGGGAGGAGATAGCTAAAAGGAGAAATGTGCAAATTCCTACATTTAGTAACAAAGAAAATTTGTGTCAGAGATCTAAAAATAAATAAGTCACCACTAGGAATGATTTTTTGCTACAGTTTTACCTAATTCTAAAAAAGGAATGTTATCCTTTCTAAATGAAAAGGACTCATTCACTTTTACAATTGTGATTTACAGTGAACCAACTATGTCAGGTATGTGTCAGTAAGACTCAGTCCAAAGTAGTTGCTGAGAAGCATAACTACTTTGCAAGCACCAGTGTCTCCATCCCACATTGAAAGCATACTTAAGAATGCCTGTATAAACTTTGCATTACTGACCTAAGTGTTTGAAGTGATAGATACAACTTATGTTGGCACGCTTTTGTTATTGGTTGACCTAACAAAAATCCATTTAATGTATGTTAAGATGAAGGAATTTAGGCATTACAGAATCTATAAACATCTTAGTCATTATTGTTAATAACTGAAGGAATTTGTTGCCAAGTGAAGGAATGAAAAGGTCATGAACAAGTCAAAATAAAAGTACTTCGAAATTTACATGAAATTTTTATATCCTATAAAACAAACTACAAATATAAATACAAATCTTAGAGTGATCAGCAAATTAATGATATTTCAAATAGAGCTCAAGTTTAGCAAGTCAAATTTTAAGTTAAATTTGATATTTAAAAGTAAAATGTCATAACAAAAGACTTAAAAGATAACTAACTGGTAAGAAAAAATGTATATTGGCATGTTTACTGGCATTGATTCTGGTAAGAGCAAGTTTCTCTGCAAAATCTAAAAACTATACAATTTATGTGTGTGTGTGTGTGTGTGTGTGTGTGTGTGTGTGTTTGATGCCAAGTGCCTAGAGTCCGCATCTCTCAGGTGGCTGCTGGGAATGCCCCTGAGTCCTCTGAAGAGCACCACGTGTTCCCAGCCACGGAGCCATCCCAGCTCGCCATGCCCTGTAGATGTGTCTGTTTTGAGGCTGTGTTTTACTCTGTGACACAGACTAGCCTAGAACTCACTATGCATCATCTCAGAATGGCCTGAAACTCACTATGTAGCCAAGGCAGGCCTGGACTGTGCTGATCTTCCTGCCTCCCAAGTACTAGGATTATAGGCATGAACTAATATGCTTATCCTAAGATTTATTTTCTATCAGTTATTCCCAAATAAAATTAGTAGAGCCTTATAATTTGACTCTGAAAATAGTAAAATGAGTAGTAAACAGGAAAAAAATAAACTTTTTGTCATTTATGAGTAACAGTAATAAGAAACTTTGTATTGAAAAGTATGCCAAATTTACATGTGTGCGCACATGGGAGAGGCTACAGTGGACGTGTGTTGAATACATGTGAGCATGTGGCCAGAAAAGAGTCGGAAGCACCTGCTATGTCAATATCCCCTTGTGTGAGACAGTCTCTGTCTGAACCTGGCGACGGGCTGGTGACCAGTAAGTCTCACTGTGAGAGTCTCCCCACACTGCTTCCCACAGCACTGTGCTTACAGGCGCACAGAGCCACGCCTGGCCTTGTAAGTGTGAGCTGGGGTCAGAACTCAGGCACAGAGCCGCGCCTGGCCTTGTAAGTGTGAGCTGGGGTCAGAGCTCAGGCACAGAGCCGCGCCTGACCTTGTAAGTGTGAGCTGGGGTCAGAGCTCAGGCACAGAGCCGCGCCTGGCCTTGTAAGTGTGAGCTGGGGTCAGAACTCAGGCACAGAGCCGTGCCTGGCCTTGTAAGTGTGAGCTGGGGTCAGAACTCAGGCACATAGCCGCGCCTGGCCTTGTAAGTGTGAGCTGGAGTCAGAGCTCAGGCACAGAGCCGCGCCTGACCTTGTAAGTGTGAGCTGGAGTCAGAGCTCAGGCACAGAGCCGCGCCTGGCCTTGTAAGTGTGAGCTGGAGTCAGAGCTCAGGCTCTCATGCTTGTACAACAAGCACCCTGTTCTCCTGTTCTACTAGGTCATCTCTCCAGCCCCAAAATGTGCCCAAACAGAGAGAGAGAGACAGACAGACAGACAGACAGACAGACAGGTGGGGGGAGCAGACTCCTTCACTATATCACCCAACAGTGAGTGCTTTACATTAGTGACTAGTAAAAACTACGGAATAGAAAAATTAAAGAACCACAATTTTTTGTTTGTTTGTTTGTTTGTTTGTTTTTCGAGACAGGGTTTCTCTGTGTAGCCCTGGCTGTCCTGGAACTCACTCTGTAGACCAGGCTGGCCTCGAACTCGGAAATCTGCCTGCCTCTGCCTCCCAAGTGCTGGGATTAAAGGCGTGCGCCACCGCCACCACTGCCCAGCCACAATTTTTTTTAAGTGTCCTAGTTACTGTTCTATTGCTATGAATTGACATCATGACCAAAGCAACTCATAAAAACAAAGCATTTAATTAGAGGCTTGCTTACAGTTCAAAGCTTTAGTTCATTACCATCATGGCAGGTAGCAGGCATGGTACTGGAACAATAGCTAAGAGATAAGTCCTGTTCCTCACACTGAGAGATAGAGACACACTAGACTTGGCATGGGGCTTCTGAGCCCGCAAAGCCCACCCCCAGTGACACACTTCCTCTAACAAGGCCATACCTCCTAATCCTTCTAAACCTTTCAAATCATAGTCAGCTACCTTAGCTTAGTTCATAGGGCCATTCCTATTCAAATCACCACATAGAGTACTTACTTTCTAAAAAGGAAATACATTCTGTAACAAGGACACAGCAATCTTAGTTCAGTATAAATAAGCCTAATAATAACCTGAGTCGTGCTAATGAATTGAGCCATGAGTTTATGTTGTATAGGAAAAGATCACAAGTTAAGGGGAAGATCAGTAAAATGCATACAACTTTTCCAAGAACAAAAGCTCCCAATGTGATGGTAATTTTCAGGCAGACTGAAATTACTAAAGAGAAATACCTAAGAAAAAAGTTAAAGACAATATGGACCTTCTTAGACAAAGGATATTGAAATCTGAGACAGGCTAAGAACCTGATCAGTTAGCCAGTTAAGACAACATTTGGCTGACCAACAATTGGTCAGTCGAACCTCTTCAAAAGTGACTGTAAATGGGCAAAAGGAAGGGAGTAGTGGTTATAGAATTTGTCATAGCTCATCTAAGTGTGTGTGTGTGTGTGTGTGTGTGTGTGTGTGTGTGTTGAGGGAAGAATCCATAAATATATACAATAATGAATTTCAAAAACCATGATGAAACAAAAAATAAAATTCATGACCTAAGCTTTTGAAAAATAGTCCTCAAATAAAGATCAAAACTTTGATCTGGCATTGTTTACAGGCTTTCAGTTATTCTTATAGAAACAATGTCAACTTCAATGGACTTAACCTGGCCTCCCTAAAATAGGAGATTGTACCAACCACATTTTAATTGTGTGAATACTGAAGTTACCAGGCGTGACTAGCCAGAAGACTGAAGCCACCAAGTGACCCAAGACCCAAAACCCAGTGAATTTCCCTTACTATGACACAATAAACAACATATGCTAGGTCCCTTTCATGTGTCAAACTATTAAGTATTTCATACATGGTAGCATGGAGTCTACACAATATTGCCATACAAAGTAGTGCATTGGTGTTCCTACACATATTACACTCACAAATAACTTCCTCCCCAAAAGATTAATCAATTTACTTAACCAGAGTCTATACCATTCTATTAGTCTATATTCTTGTCACACACAAAATTAAACAATTATTAACATTATTATCAAAATATATTGATTAAAACTATCTTTCGGGC
This sequence comes from Apodemus agrarius, assembly GCA_964023405.1. NCBI lineage: Eukaryota > Metazoa > Chordata > Mammalia > Rodentia > Muridae > Apodemus > Apodemus agrarius. Next base: position 49,576,109 of record OZ030025.1, read on the forward strand.
TGGAGAGATGGTTCAGCGGTTAAGAGCACTGACTGCTCCTCCGAAGGTCCTGAGTTCAAATCCCAGCAACCACATGGTGGCTCACAACCATCCGTAATGAGATCTGATGCCCTCTTCTGGTGTGTCTGAAGAGAGCTACAGTGTACTTACATATAATAATAAATAAATCTTTAAAAAAAAAGTATCTTTCCTTAGTTTACACTAAAGAATAAACATTATATATACCTGAAAAACAGATAAACCCCACACAGAACAACAAATTATTAAAACAAAAATAGCTATATGCAAGTTATTCCCAAACCTCAGTTTGTACCCTGATGCTTCCAACAGTTTATATATTTTTAGATAAGGTTTGATTCTGTTGCCTAGGCTAGGCCTGAATTTCTAAGTCCAAGTGATCTTCCTACCTCAGCTTTTTGAATGACTACGGCTATAGGTGTGTTATACACGAAACAGTATTATTTATCATAAAACTATAAATAAAAGTTCTGTAATAAAAATTAAGCTATCAATATTATGCAACATATTTTATCAAATGTTAAAAAATATACAGTTTAAAAAAGACTAACCTGGGAGCTGGAGAGATGGCACTTCATGCCTCTGCCCCAGAGTTCAGGGGGAGCAGACATGGCCCACAATGCTCTGTAAGACATCTTACTTTTTACCTACTGTATCCGTGAACTCCAAAAGCTCTAGGTAAGTGAAAGGCACTTTCCACACAATAGACGAAGTCAGCTGTCACCTACCTATTTTGAAAATATCTATTGTCTTCTTTGTTCTGAACTGCTGTTTTAAAAGCCGAATAAAAAGTAACCGTGAGCATATACTGCTGAGGACTAAGCCTCACACCGTCCGGGGAACTAAGTCAAGACAGGCTCATCTGCTGTTACCATACGCGAGCTGCGCAGCGCCACCGTGGACATGCGGCTCGTGGAGGATATGCATGTGAGGGTAAAGCAGGAGTACAGGAATGTTCTTGTGTTTGCTCATGATTTTGTTGTGAACCTAAAACTGCTCTTGAAGACAGAAATTCTTAAACCTGGTAAATGTGGTTCGGTGCTTGGCCTCCTATTTGGCACGCACAGGTTCACTAACAGAAGGTGGGAGGGGGGAGAGTGGGCGTAGGCAATGAGCACAGGAGGGAAAACAGAAAACCTAAGACATGCAGAAGCATGTGTAAATAGGAACTCAATCTACTTCTAAGTAAAAGGAGAATGACTAACAGCCTCTTTTTAAAATTAGAAAGAGGATATTCAGTATCTTTCATATTATGTATAAAACTGGCCAGATGTTGGTTTAAATGCCTTCAAATTGATTTTATGACTATCCAGGTCTAAAGAATTGTAGTTTACCCCAATTTTCCGAATCGCTAAACTAAGAAAATTCATCTTAAAATTTTGGAAAATTAAACTTCTTTTTGACAGTTTCACCACACAGATAGGCTAGCCTCAAGCTCAAAATCACCCCGTGTCAGATCTGGAATCACAAGCCAATGAACTGTTTTTAAAACTGGTATTTGCGGCTGGAAACTTAACTCTGTGGTAGAGTTTGCCTAGTGTGCCCAAAGGTCAGAATTTGATCCTTCAAATCAGGAGGCGGGTGGGGGAAGGGCATGTAAATAGCCCTGAGAACAATAATAATCACATATATTCAACATATGAAAAATGTAACCATGCTAATATATGAATGATAAAAGTTAAATATAGCTCACTAGTAATCTAATCATAGGAATACGCCCTGAGATATGAATATACTGAAACAAACGTCTTCACATGTTATTAATATGAACTGACACAGGGTCTTACTATGCATTACTGGCTGGAGTCAAATTCAGAGATGCTCCTGCTTCTGGGATGAAAAGTGTGTGTTATCATGACAAGTTTAAATATTAATTTTTTCAATTCTCTTTTACTTTTTTGGGATTTCTGGCGCACACACACAGGGGCCAAAAAGGCAGAAGAAACTGTCTGATCCCTGATGCTGGAGTTACAGATGTGTTGTAAGCTGCCCAGTATGATACTGAGAGCCGAAGCTGTAACCTTTCCACGAACACAAGTTCTTTTAACACATAAGCACTCTCTCCAACAGTTTAATATTGAAATATTGTAGAAACTAAAAATATGTAGAAATAAAATGTTGGCTAACCTGGCACAATACTTAAATGTTTCCCTTATTTAAATAGTAGTTATCTATAAACATCTAATAGTATGTAATAACACTTTAAGTCTAGACGATATTTTCTTTTCTATCTGTTTGGACAGGCTATAGTTCTATCTGATATTAAACTCCTCATGCTCCTAGAACTGGGATGTCAGGTGTGCATCACATACTCAGCCATAAACGTTTAATTCTCTTATTTCCATTACTCTTTGAGATGTTTTCTAAGATAAACAATAAAAAGAAACATGAAATATATAAAAGTCTTGTAACTCAGATATTTGTATTATTTGTGAAGACAATAAAATACAAATTCTATAAAAGAGAATACTGGTAATTGCAAAGCCCTCAGGACCTCTGGAGTAGTCAGTGCTCTTAACCCCTGAGCCACCTCTCCAGACAGAAAATGCCATCTCTCCAGACCGAAAGACAAGATTTTAATATGAGCTAAATACAATGCAAGATTTTAGAAAAATTGCATGCTATTTAAATAATTTGATATTGGATATGTAAATTTTATATAGGTTTTGATACTGATTTCCTAAGTCTTTATCTCACTTTAAAAAACCAAAATATTGGATATGACAGATAGTTCTCACTGACCTCTTAGCATATTTGCCTGGTGATGTTTTTTCATACTTTGTGTATTTGTATGTTTGGGATTCTTGTTTTAATATAAACTTTTTGTTTGTTTTTTAGCTGGACACATGGCTCTGGGTTTTTTTGTTTGTTTCAGAGAACTTGGGTTCTGTTATGAGCACCTATATCAAGCAGCTCAAAAATTGCCTGTAATTCTAGCCCCAAGAGGATCTGACATCCTTGTAAACACATACAAAATAAACCAACCTCCCCCCCCCAAAAAAAAAAAAAAATCTGGGCTAGAGAGACAGCTCAGCAGTAAAGATCACCGACTGCTCTTCCAGAGGTCCTGAGTTCAGTTCCCAGCAACCACATGGTGGCTCACAACCATCTGTAATGAGATGCCCTCCTCTGGTGTGTCTGAAGACAGCTACAGTGTACTCATATAAATAAAACAAATAAATCTTTTTAAAAATAAAAAACAAAAAACCAACTAGTATTTTTTTTAAAAAAAGCCATTGTCCCTCAACTGAAACATTTTTCTACCTATAATCTGATTGTAGCTGCAATTGTTTTAAGTTAGTAATATAAAGAAGCTGACAGGGAAATTAGTTATTAGAACTTACAAAATAATTGTATTCCAGTTGAAGTTTTTGGTAAGACCCTTGACTAGGAATACTCGCACTTCAATTGGGACAAATCTTTGTGCACTGTATTGGATTCTTGAGCAATTCCTAGGAGGTTATACAGAGCTCATAAAAAAAAAAATGCTTGCCTAACACACATAAGGTAAAAGAAATAGGACAAAATTCATAAATGTAACAGTTCTTTATAAAATGTGTATTACTGAAAATTAAGGAGTCTTTTATTTATTTTTTATTTATTTATTTATTTTTTTTGAGACTGGGTTTCTCTGTATAGCCCTGGCTGACCTGGAACTCACTCTGTAGACCAGGCTGGCCTCCAACTCAGAAATCCACCTGCCTCTGCCTCCCAGAGTGCTAGGATTACAGGCATGCGCCACCACCGCCCAGCTACGAGTCATTATTAACATGGGTCAGAATACATAATTGATTTTCTGACCATAAAAACATTATCACTTAAATCACATGTTAACAGTAGAAATCACATGAAGAGTGTCATTTTAAACCACCAATAGTCACTATTTCCAACAGTTGAAGCTCATCCCTGTCACCTATGTTATCTAAAAACAGACACACAGGTCCAACTTGAGGATTTAGATATCACAAGAACTACAGCAAAATTGTGATAACTACAATTACATTAATGTCAACAAACTTTAAATATAATCATATAACTAATATGCAGAGCTATGTATACTATTTGCTACAAAGAACTGCCTGTCAAAATAACTCAACTGCTATAAAATAGAGAGAATATGAAGTTCTTTGTAGGAAATACCTCTAAGAAAGAAAAAAGTCTATGGGTCCCTGGGCATAAATTTTAAATATTAAATACCCTGAAAATAATATATTTGGGGGCTACAGGGGTAGCTCAGCATTTAAGAGAACTGAATGTTTTTTCAGGACATGGATTTAATTCCCAGCACCTACACAGCAGCTCACAACTGTCTTGACCTCCAAGAGCTGACATCTTCACACAGACATACATTCAGGCAAAAAGCATCAATGTACATAAAACAAAAATAATTCTTTAAATCGTTAATTTTGATTTCTCAAATATATAGCATTAAAATGTGCTTGGAGTGGAGAAATGGCTCAGCATTTAAGGGCTGACTGCTCTTCCAGAGGTCCTGAGTTCAATTCCCACCAATGCCCGCTTCTGGTGTGTCTGAAGACAGCTACAGTGTACTCACAAACACAAATAAATCTTAGGGGAAAAAAAAGTGCTCAGAGCTGGTGGTGGTGGAGGCACACACACATGCCTTTAATCCTAACACTCGGAAGGCAGAGGCACGCAGATCTCTGTGACTTCCAGGACAGCTAGCTCTACACAGAAAAACCTTCGAAAAACAACCAAACAAAATCCCCAAATGTTGGGAATACTTTTGGATACAAACAAGACCAGAAAGATGGTGTGCCAGGGGAAGTACTTGTCCCTCAAGCCAAGCAAGTGCCTGAGTTCTACACCTCCAGGCGAACTAGAAGCAATTCTATAGAGTTGTCCTCTAATCTGCACAAGAGCTACTCAACACATACAACCCATACACATTACCCCAAATACATAAAATAATACATTATGTTAAAAAGCCAACCTGACATATGCATCACAAACACTGGCCTAGCTGAACATTTCAAATTTCTAATGTTTTATACATATTCTTATATAGTAGACTAGTATAAAAAGGAAATTTAACATAAAAAAAACTGACAGCGTGTCTTATAAAAATGCTTATGCAGTACAAATAGATAGGTTAAAAAGCATTAACATGTTATAGAATAATTCTGAACCAAACCTGATTGTACAAAGAAGTTCACAGTCCCCTAAATGCCTTACTTATAACCATCTAACTTCTACTTGAACTAGAATCAGCAGGAACTCTGCTTTCTTCAATGTAATAATTCACATGATTAATTTATTTGTCAATCTCAAATTTAAAAGCTAAGAGCCTTCATTTAATCACTGTCCTTCCACATGTGCAAAGAATAAAGGAAATATTAAAAAGCAATGTTTATACTATAGAAACAGCAATAGTTGTATGACTTTTGCCAGCAGTGTATTTTTAATTTAGTGTACACAGGGCTATTAATCTTATCTCTATTAAACAGTTTAAAGTGGATGTTTTAATAGGTCTAAGTACTAACACTGGTTAGTAAGATAGCTAGTATTTTAATATATTTCTATCTTTCTAAAAATATATTTTAAAAACCTAAATACAACGAAATTATTACAAGGTGTGATCAAATAAAGAAAAAAGTTCTATTTTTTTCATTTATCATCTATAAAACAAATTTATGACATCGTAAAGAACAATTTAACAACCTACAAAGGTTCAAGGGAGAAGCAAGAGCCCGAAAAAATAGATTTTTCAATTTTATTCATTCAATCTAAAATTTTAAAAATTTTAAAAGAAAAAAAAATACACCAGAATATACAACATGAACTTAGTAGGCTTTATCCAAGTACCTATTTACTGTTTACATTGTTTCATTTCACAGATGCTTATCCTTCCTCTGTGAACAGCCAGTAATGACAGCCAGGCCTTTAAGAATGAAAACTCCAAATCCCACAGCTGGCAAGCAGCAGAGCACAGCAGATGAAGACAGAACGGCTTCCCAGCCCCTCCTGGTTACAGGAGTAATTTAAAATGACCTTGCGTGGGTCAGCGGGTGTAAACACTGCCAAGAACAAGTCCGGCGGCAACCCACTGTGTGGCAGAGAAACTTCAGTACTGCAGACATGGACCCATGCCATCACCACGCAACATAAAACCCACTCCACTGCGTAACTCAGCAAACCAAAATAACCCTCTTTCCACATGAGCCTCTTCATGTCTATGCACTCACTAGAACATTCTTATTTTCTTTACTTGCAGACTGTAAACTCTTCTTAACCCTGAAGCAATTAGTTAATAGAAAGGAATTTATGAGGAAAGGTATTTATTGTTTCCTGGGGACATTTTTTTTTAAATAGAAAACAATGACTGTCATTTGGTATTTAAGTATTTATAAAAACTATAACACAATACAAGCAATTGTAGAAATTTACACTGTACCAACTATCAGGTTTTAAATAGCCAGGTTTGGCTGCATTTTTTTTTTTTTTTTAAATTTGGTCTCTTAAAGAGACAGTATCCCTGGATCAATGACCTAAGAGGAAATAGTTCTTAAAGGTTTGGTTACTAAGAATCTTCTCTGGCATTGCTTCAAACCCCACTCTTCATTAATGACATTCTATTTCATTTTACTATAAAACCAAATTATTTTTACATAAGCCTACAAATGACTATAGAACAGACAATGATAAACTAGTACAGGTGGTTCTGTCATTAGAAGTATCCAAAATATAGGGTGCCGATACTTTGTTATAACAAGCACATTGTTTGGCTGTTGGACACTTTCAAGGCTCCAGTGTTTCTCCTGCACTTACCACTCAGTCCTAAGTAAGTACAGGCCATGTAAGCCAACAGTAAGGGGTGCTTCTAGAATGCGATTGTGAAGGGAAGATTTATTAAATAAAATCAACTCAAGCCCAGTCAGTAAAGTACCAGACTTCATTTTCTACGTAGAAAAAAATACCCTAGGAGGAACACATCTAAAAACTGGACAATCGCCTGATTTTATCGAATATTTCCGTATTTCAATACACTGAAAAAGCACATTTTTCTGTCTATTAACATAACTACACACAACTGCCACACATGGGAACCGATACAGGGGATTAAGGAGTCCGGCTTACTTGGTGTACAAACACGTCCACGGGCACATCCAAGGGGCTTCCCTCCCGACTTATCATGGAGATGAACCCGAACCCCATGCGCACGTTGAACCATTTACAGTGGCCAGTTCCATGCAGAACCTGGGGCTCGTCCTCTGCCAGCCCAGGCAGCTTTTCTGGCTCGTCACCTTTGCTTGCCCCGCCTGGCATGGAAGAGGACAAAAGTCAGTTAGGCTGCGTTTCTACAGAGTGCTCGGCTAAACAAAAATGTTTGCTTGTGAGAAGAAGAAATGAAGACTGAAAGCGAAAGGTTGGCAAACATTTTCCTTCTTAAAAAAAAAAAAAAAAAGATACAAACAAAAAGGGTTAAAAGCAAAGGCAGGGGGGAAGCCACATTGCTGCCTCGCTGGCTGGCTCGCCGGCTTCCACGTTTGTTTCTGTACATCCGCATACTTGTTCCTCTGGCCCCTTTCCTCAGTAACACTGTACAGTTACAGCTTCTGACACTCACTCACAGGCTGCTGACCTAATACTATTCCAATTTACAAAGAGTAATTTTTCAGTGAGATTGGTTTTTTTTAGCAAGCAGAAAGAAAAAAAGAGAAACCCTAAGGACGGCTGGCTACTGGCTAATGCACACGCGGGGCGGACGGGGATCCCGGGTTCTTTGCAATGTGCATTCCCTCCCCCTAACTTTCAATTAAAGTTAGGGTAGAATGGGGGAGGGGGCAGGTGTATAAAAGTTTTCTTGAACTCACTAACTGAAACTACTCGTAATCACACACACAATTCAAACAATAGCCCCCTGAAAGCTTTCCAAATTGTGAATCAGTGTGGGCGGTACAAAACATTTTGGAGATCTGTAACAATAGGTTTTGCGAAGCCCCGCGGTCCTCTATGGGGTGGGGAGATAATGCCCAGTAGAGTAAAGGGGGACAGGAGAGAGGGGGTAAGAAACTGCACGGTGGGGAGAAGCAGAGAAAAGGAGAGAGGAATCACAGTAAAACAATAGAAAAGAAAATTAACCTTCGGCCATGTTGCCCCACCGGCCCTCGGCTCCAGACTCCAGAGATGCGAACTTCCCCTTTGGCCCGGAGAGCTCCTCAGCACCGGTCTAACATCTCGATTTTGTGCGATCACAAATTTAGTTCGCATGGTCTAATGTGCTTTCCTTCTTTTGATTTTTTTTTCTCTTCTCTCTCCGGTTTCTGGCCCCTGAGCACACGTGACTCTGTCAATTACATGCTTTCTTGCTACTAATTCACCTCGGATCCTTAAGGGGCTGGCAAGAGGAAGAGATAACCAATCGCCATTTCATCTGTGCTGACATCAAAATAATTTATGAATGAGCACGGAAAACTCAAACATGTTATCTTAAAGACAATCTGGGACACTTCTTTATCATTAATCAGAATGCTGATTTTGTATGATTTACACGAAGGGCCCCTGTGATCCGCTGGTTTAGAAAGGGAGAGACAGTGTATGTGCACACGCCTGCCCTGCACACACGCTTCCCTAATCTCATGGGGGAGCCATTTAAATAAAGCAACTGAGGTTATGATTCCCCACACACATACACCCCCATAGGGACTCTGCTATTCCACAGCACCAAAACACCTTAGGGACATTAATATTTAATTAGTAAAGGAAAATACGCAATTCCTGAGTCCAAATTTAAATTTAATTATATAACAATTTCAGATATTGGTAACATAAACCTACCAAAAGGCAAAAGCACACCTAATTTCAACCTGATTTTTTTTTAATTTGAAATAAAATGCTACTGAAAAAAATCTCTACTAATTTCTTATCAAATAATGCTGCTCCTATCAGAACAGTTTTGAGAGGTACAGAAGAAATTGTATTTCACAGGTTCCTCCGCCATCTCTTTCCGGGGGAGGAGATGTGATTAATGACTTCCTAAATTACAGCCCAGTTTTCCAGCCTAACGTAGAGTGAACCTCAATCAGTGGTGATTGTTCCCCCAAGAGCAGGAGACTCAGCGCAGGGGGGAGGGGAGGGGAGCGGCGCGAGGAGGTGAAGAGGGATGCAGGAGAGGCGACTGTGGGAGAAGAAAGCCTCGGCGGCTGGGGTCTGCTGGGGTCGGGAGAGAGGGCGAAAGGTAAATCCGCGGAATATTAACTGGACCCTGACATCTTGGAAGTCTACAGCCAGCGAGCAGATCGGTCGATCCACGATCCACGAGGCTGTACTAACGCAGTGGGCTCCTCCCGTCCCTTCCTGTTGGCCCTCGGCAGCAAAACACTCTCTGCTTTTCAAATTGTTTTTGTCGTGTTTGTAACGGTACTAGCCACCTTACCAAACATTTCAAAAAGCACCACATATTAACTAGAAGTGCTTTGTTTCTTTAACATAAATTACCTGTTCTGAAACACTCCAAGGCTTCCAGTCCTTCACTACCCATCCCCCATTTTCTTAAACAAGCAGTTTACAGAAAAACTGTAGATACCACTTCCCTTCTTCAAAGCCACCAGAGGACCCTCCCCCACCGTGCCCGAACACCCCTCACCCCATCTCTCTAGCCAGCCCACACAGTGCTTCACACAAACTTAAATGTTGGGATTATGAAAAGTCCACACAGCACACCTATTAACACTCCTTCTTATGCTGAAAACCTAAAAATAATTGGCTCAGATCTGAAAATAATCGATGCATAAAGAAATAAATTATTTTCAGCTGTTTGTGATAAACGGTGTCAATCAAAACGGATCAATTTGGAAAGATTTTTTTCTGTTTCTTTCTTTTGTTGTTCTCGGGAAGGAGGCAAGCTTTTATTTATTTTGAGAAGGATAACAATGTGCCAGCTGGTGGAGAGGGAGAAAACCCTTAAAGTCCAAGGGATTTCCAGGAGGAAGAAGTCCCCCACATTCTAAAGAAATTGTTTGCTAACCAAGCATTTACAAAACATTATCTCAATAGTAAAAATAAATTACTACCACACTTGTTATATTATTCATTATAAGCAATAAAAAATTCTAAATGTCATTTTTTGTAATTTAAAAAAAAAATCTTTTCAAAGTCTAATATCAAATAAGCTGGAAAATATCCTTGTAATTTGAGATAGTTTATGGGATATGTATGCAAAAGTCTCAAAAAAATTAACAGGCCTGTAAATGTTGGTTTATGGTGAATTACATGTATCTACAAGTTTTTTTTTTTTTTTAGTTATCAAAGTCTACTAGTAAGAACCAAACACACAGTCAATGGATTCTGGGTCCTTGTCGTCTTAAATCTAACCCATTTCTGATATACTCCAGTCTGAGCCGCACTGGCTGGTGCGGTTATGGGATTGGCAGTTGTACCTGATTAGGGGCTCCGGTATTCTAGGTATTAAGGTAGGGTTCACCAGGCTGGTCACTGGTGTCAGAGGTTATCAATTCATTCATTTCCTGAGAGGGACATCAGCCTTTCAAGTTATGTAGAAGGCTTTTTCCAATTGGGAACTCTGAGAAAATCTCTAAAATTCATTGACAACGAATTTAAGGCACAAGCATTTACATACCTTGGGGTGGGCTTGAGGAGAGGGGACAGAGGCAAGGAAGGCTAGCGACAGGGAAGAGGAAGGAAGTGGGAAAGAGGGAGAGCTGGGGACAGTCTCACCAGCTCAAGGCGATGGCAGTGCCTGTTACTATTCTCCCCCTCCCCAATCTTCTGAGCCTTTTTACAAACTGACCCTCAGCCCTTCAGGCTCAGAGCGCTTCTACCACACCAACGGTTAGGAGTCTCCGACGATGCTTTCCAATTTGTCATCTTCTTAAGTCTTCTGGTTTTAATTTTTTTCTCATTTCCTACTTGGTTTTAGTGCCAGAAAGACCCGCGTTTGACTAAAATGCACGTTTTAAACCTTCAAAAACCAAATGTTTCATAGCTTGATTTATCATAGCTCTTCCAAATTAGGCTTTAAAATTAGTCTAAGTCCTACTCGGACTCAATACCGCGGGAGGGATGGCAAGCAATGTACCCCGCGTCCACTGGATTTGAGGTTTGGGTTTCCCAGTTTTTTTTTTTTTTAAGGTGGTCACATTTTGTTTTGTCAACTGAATTGCTCCGCCCGCAACAACATTCTGCAAGAACCCCCCCCCCCCGACCTTGCTCGGGCCAGAAGCTGCGTATAGTTCTATTAAAGCAGAACCAGCGTTTGGGTTCTTGAGAAACCGTGAGGAGCTGGGGCACTGCTGGGACTCAGATTCAGGCGGCCTCGTCCACCCAGCAAGTGGGCAGAGCTGGCGCCTCTAGCTGCCCCAGCCAGCACTTCCCTGTGCAGCCTCTGCCCCAGCGCCCGCCGCCCCCAAGGCTCCAGGGCCCCAAGACCCCAGGGTCGGGTTCTGGGGTTTTCATTCCTACCCTGTCCTTTCTTTTCCGCCCAGCAATTTCCTCACCTTTCCGTTTCCTACCTCATAACCCTTTACCCCTTATTCCACCATCATCCCTTAGAAAACCAGTCCTTCCACAGAAGGCTGTTGTCTTACTAAGGGACTTTTAAACATTTGTCATCTTGCTCTTCAAAACAAACAAAAGAAGCCCTTATTTTCACCACTAGGACAAAACATTAGCCCCATCTAGACCTTTTTTTTTTTTACTTAATTTAAGCATGTCTCATTTATAATTTGATCTCTTTTACCTCTGAGATTCCAGAATGTTCTAAATGTAAGCAAGGAGACTAGAGACTCAGAAAGTGACTGCCCCCGCCCCCACAGGCCATGCTTAAAATCAGCAAGCTGGGGAGCCTGCAGTAGGGAGGCTGGCTAGTAGCTAGTCAGCCGCGCCTTTCTCTAAGATCTAGAAGGTGGAGGGCGGGAGGAGACTGATTTGGGGACCCCGTCGGTTCCCGCACGATCTTGGGCAAAGGCTATGGACCTGCGTCAGAGGAAACCGATCCGACTCCAGCCACTCCCTGTGTTTCAGTAAAGTACTCCATGGTGGATTAAAACAGGGAGTCATAGGAAATGAAACCCCGGCTGAGCATGTTAGCAAAGGTACCCAGAAAATGAAGGTGGTTTGTTTTTGTTTCCAAAACCAAAATTCCGGTCCCGTTCGAATTTTTTAAAACTGGGAGACAGAAAATGCCCTGACTTAAAGCAATTTTTCTTCTTAGAGATATTCAGTTGTCAAAAATCTCTTTGAAACATTTTTACATGCCTTTTGAATAATATTGTTTAGAGACTAGTGTGGAAACAAAGAAACTTATTTTCATAAATCTAAAGTTTTTTATTTAAATCACTTTTTCATTTCAAAACCAAGCTATTTGTAACTGGGTTTTGGTCAGGTACTTTTGCAGTAAGACAAAATTTGGAAAAGTAGAATTAATAAATTTTAAAGCCACTATTTGTAAAATATTATTCTGAAAATCTAGCAAAATTCTGTTACAATAGCATTTCTCATGCAATAAAAGCAAATAAAAACTGAATATTACTTTTCTCACATATTTTCTAAGCTATGTTCAACAAATACTTTTGTAAATTATTTTAGTTGAAATGGTAACTTTGTTAACAATCGTCTAGTAATAAATGAGCTTTATATAACTATTCAGAATAGTACAAAAGAACATAAATTTGAAAAAATTCTAGGTATGATTTTTCTATTTGTGTTATTTGCACATGTATGCTTCATAACTCAAGGATTATTTTATAGTAAATAGAAATGTCTTAATCTATAGAATAAAAAATACAATGTACACATTTATTCATTCTCCTTCCCCTAAAATCATTTGCAGGTTAATTATTTAAAAGTTCATCTCACAAAAACCAACAATCAGATGAAAAGAGTGTGCTCTACCTCTTAGGATTATTTCAATATTTACTCTAAAGACTTCACTGATCAGAACATAAAGAGGAAGCTGGGAAAGGTGGGGAGGGGAAAAGTAAGAGGCCTGGAACCGAATCCTGGGAAAACTCATCTGCAGGCTGGGGCTCCAGAGCCACCTCCAACCTGGCTGCCACCTCCAACCTGGCTGCAGGGTCTGGTTCCTTCAGTTTCCTCAACGAGGGCGTGGCTAGGGAGGGACCACTGACAGTCAGAGCCTTTCTGTCTACAGCTCGGCCTGCAGAAACAACCTCCCTTTGGTAAAAAATCTTTCCTCCAACTTCCTTTTCATCAAGAGGAAACAGAAAAGAAATTTTATTGCAGTCATTTAACACACTGGTATTAACGTCTTTTCCAAACAAACAAAAATGCCTAAAAATGCCAATTTACTTCCAGAAAAATTCTACAATCAATAGTAAGAAAGTGATATGTTAATGTCTGTAGCAATGTTTAATAGTGAGACTGGCTACAGCATCATCAGCATGTTAAGTTTAATTCCACAAAAATAGTGCTTGCCAAAAGGGAGCACTGACTACAGCTTCTCCACTAAAATATCTGATCCTTCCTCTGGCTATGCAATCCTTATTAGTAAATTTAATATTAAACTAACATTTCATTATAAATCACTATAATGCTGTGGCTCACAACTCTTATGGAGCGCTTTCAAGGGTACACGAATCTATGGCTCAGTCAGAGCCAGGTGTGGAGGCACACACACTTAATTCCAGAACTCAAAGAGGAACTGGGCATATTTCTATGAGTTCCAGGTCGGCCTGGTTTACATGGCAAGTTTCAGCCCAGGCAGTGCCACACAGTGAGACCCTCTCTCAAAAACATGACAAGAAAAACAAACCAACTAACATCAGACAGGTTTTTAACTCATTAGGGCCAATGCCAAAGTAAAATATTATCAATAAGATTATCAATAAGAGCACTACTGCAAAATAATCAGTAATATAAATAATAAAATTCCATGTCTAAACTTAGGTTTAACCAAACAACGCCATTTTATAGTAGAATAATGAGCAGCTTTTAAGAATTACGGTGAAGAGCAACATAAGTGATACAGCCCGCAGTGACGAAGTCAACTGTCCTCAAAAGCCCACCTGACACACAGTGAAGTACTTCAAAACGCTACATCTGTACTTCAGTTCAACAGACCTTTTGAAAACCTTTTTTTTCTTTTTTTAGACTTATCTATTTATTTATATATGTGAGTACACTGTCAATGTTTTCAGACCCACCAGAAGAGGGCATCAAATCCCATTACAGATGGTTGTGAGTCACCATGTTGTTGCTGGGAATTGAAGTCAGGACCTCTGGAAGAGAAGACAGTGCTCTTAACTGCTGAGCCACCTCTCCAGTGCTCAGCAGATACTTGTTAGAGCCTACTAGCAATCACAGAAATGAATAAGCAATGGATTTGTCTCCAAAAATGTTTAAGTATGTTATCTGTTTTAAACATTATCTGTCTTGGAAAAGTTATGGAAAAGAAAAATCACAAAACCAAACACTATCAAGCAGAAGGCTGGGGTAAGCAGAACACGCCACCCACACAACTGTGGTGGGGACAGTGGTCTTAGAGATGGCGTATTCTGGATGGAGTACACTAGGATGGAATGCCAGTCTTCCCCGTGTGGAAAAATCGAAATGGACAAATCCTCAGGGACAGTCAAGTCCTCTCATGTGCCTCTACTGACCATTCAAGGCGCTAGGTTAAGTAAAACATTTAATTTAAGAAGCAGACTAACCTGGGGCTGATGAACCCTGGGTGAATGACCTCATCATCTTCTGAAGAACCTAAAATCAGAGAGCTCAAGTCAGTGCTACAGCAGGTGCCTATTTACTGTCTCCTCCTGCAACGTATCGATGCATTGGAAACAACAGATGTCCATATTTAAACTCTGTGACGTCACTTGCAAACCCGTCTTTACAGAGTCACCGGGATGAGCTGATCACCATTTGCCATAAACTTATCCATTACTTAATCAAGGGACATTGGCTTAAAAAATAAAACAGGAGCACTCATACAGTAATCACCATCTTATGATGTAGCTTTAAATATTTTGTTTGTATTGATTTGAGACAAGGTTTCTCTGTGTAAGACCCCTGGCCATCCTGAAACTCTCTTTGTAGACCAGGCTGGCTTCTAACTCACAGAGAACCACATGCTTCTGGGATTAAAGGTGTGAGCCACCACATCTGGCAAAATTTTTAATACTGAATTTTATATTTTAAAGGATCTCTTTTTTTTTCACTTAAAAAAATTTAGCTAACCTACAATACCATGCTTCTTTTTTTTTGTTTGTTTGTTTTTTGTTTGTTTGTTTGTTTGTTTGTTTTCGAGACAGGGTTTCTCTGTGTAGCCCTGGCTGTCCTGGAACTCACTCTGTAGACCAGGCTGGCATCGAACTCAGAAATCCGCCTGCCTCTGCCTCCCAAGTGCTGGGATTAAAGGTGTGTGCCACCACCGCCCGGCAATACCATGCTTCTTGATAAAACTGACTATCTAGTCAGATATATTTTAGAAGATAAATCATAAGAAATTAATCATGTTCTTGAGAAACTAATTAAAGCCCTATACCCCTAATGGGTCTGTTACACTCAAACACTCGGTTTTTCTAATTTTTTGAGACAGAATCCCAACTATGTAGCCCAGGCTAGCTCAAACAGAGAGCAATCCTTTTGCCTCAGTCTCTCAAACCCCAGGATTACAGGCAAATGCTGGGATTAAGATGTGATTTATTGTGCCTGTCTTCAAATACTTTTGAGTGAGGGCAAAAAAGGCTCAGTATGTAGTGCTGGCTGTCCTAGAACTCACTGTATAGAAGAGGCCGAGCTTGCACTCAGAAGTCTGCCTGCCTCTGCAATATTAGGTCCCACAAATATACAATTCCAAATGCCTTTTAAAGATAAAATTACTTGAATAGTAATATATGTAATTAATTAAAAATTAGCTATATTTAAAGACATCAAATACCTATTAACTCAAATTTTAAAAGACTATCTAAGTATTAAATCAGATGTGGTGGCACACACTTTTAATCCCAGTACTTGGGAGGCAGAGGTTGGCAGATCTGAATTTGAGGCCAGCCTGGTCTACAGAACAAGTTCCAAGACAGCCAGGGCTATACAGAGAAACCCTGTCTTGAAAAAAACAATGTTCGTCTTTCCTTACCTAAGTTTTAAATTCTGTATCTACTATATAAATTCACACACACACACACACACACACACACACACACCTTGATTTCAAGGGCAGCCTTGAACAAGACCCCATCCATTTTATTTTGTTTATGTTTCTGCATGTAGGTGTAAACACCTGCATACAGTATGTTAAAGTGGCAGAAGAGGGTGTCAGGCTCCCCTGGAGGGGGACTTACAGGCAGGTGTAAACTGACGGACATCCTAGACCCTATTCAGGAGACAGAGGCACAGAGCGCTAGAGCCTGTGTAAATTCAAGCCTGGCCTGGTCTACACAGGCCAGCCAAGACTACGTAAGAAGACCCAGTCTCAAAAACAAACAAAAATCCTTAATGATGAAGGGAGGATTCAGAGTTCAAAGTAATCAAAAAGGAAAAGGAAGCCAAGCAACTTGAATAATACTTGGATAGAAGAAATTTTGGATTATAAAGTTCATACAGTTTATATTACAGAGTCCATTCTTTCAAACAGGAAATAAAATTCTTACATGAGATTCGCCTATGTGACTAATGCTTAGGTCTTGTTTGTTTTGCTGTCCTAGGACCAGAACCATGCACGAGGCACTACCTCAAGCTACATGCTCACAGAAGGTAATCTGACTTCAATTTTTCTCTCTATTTCCCTTTCTTTACTTTTGTTGTTGAAGATAGGGTATCACTCTGTAGCTCATCCTGGCCAGGAATTCACTATCTTCTTGACTCAGTCTGTTGGAATTACAAATATGTCATAAGGTTTTCCCAAATTAAGAGGAGACAGAATGAAGTTTAAAAATGGACTACAATCAATCCATATACTATTTACTGAATAACTACAGTAAGAATTTGATAGGTAAATGTTACATGGAATTAATTAAAAATTGAACATTCTTATTTTTTACATTCTCAAAAGAAGTTACTTAAGTGCATATGTACAAGAGTAGTACAAAAATAACTACTTATATTTCACATGAGTGTTTTTATTTAATATCTGACTTTTTCTAAAATACTTTAGGAAGTATTTCCTAAAATACTTTAGGAGCATAACAGCTGATTAACTTTTATTAAAATTGAACTAAAATCTTAGATTACATTTCTCTGCCATTTCACTAGATCTCCACTTGACGCTCTTCTTCGTACTTTACTGAGTATGTTGCTTCTACCACAGAATACTGGTTTGAAACTTCCTGGAATCAACTCGTGAAAAGATGCTCTTTCTCCCAAACTCCCTGGGCTCTGTGGCAGAAGAGACTGTAAAATACTTAGCTCATTATAACTCATCCTGCAGTCTTTAATGTTTGTTTTTGTTGTTGGGTTTTGATTGGTTGGCTGGTGTTTGTTTTGAGGATTTGTTTGTTTGTTTGCTTGAAACAGGGTTTCTCTGGTGTAGCCCTGGCTGTCCTGGAACTTTTTCTGTAGATCAGGCTGGCCTCAAATTCAGAAGTACCTTCCAAGTGCTAAGATTAAAGGCATGTGCCACCACCCTCTGGTTTTGATATGTAATTTGAAAAAATAATTCCTATAGCAGTGTCTACTGTGGCTTTTATGACAGGAAAAAAAAGTGAGTTGAGTGAGTTCTGAACATATCAAATTCATATGTAATTTCAATTTTAGTTTGTTTTAAATATACAGGGGCTGAGAATGTTAGCTTAAATGGTAGACTTTGCCTAGCATACATGAGTTACTAGGCTCAATTCATGCAGACATAGACAAACATATAGACACAAAATGTACACACACACACATACATCACTTCTGCTTTAAAACTACCTTAGAATAGTTTTGATAACTATTCTAAGAAAATAGAATGATTTTTTTTTCTACAACGCAAAATAGGCAACAATGATCTTTCTTTAGCTCAGAAAACATTTTAAAACAAGATTGGTAAAAATCATATAGCAAGCATGTAACATCAGAGGAAAAAATCTAAAGCACAGTCCATACTGACAATAACTTAAAATACAAGATACACATACAAAATATTAAGTGTAAAATTGAAGAATTCTATCAAAATGTACTCCTATCAAAATATTCTTAGGCTATATTCTTAAAAAGGTTTAATAGTAGTTAAAATCATACTTTAATAATTTGATACAAATTTAGTTAACAGACTAAATTCAAGTTCTACCTAAAATTGGAATAAATTACCTTGTAATTCAACTAAATATCCTACTCTAGTTTAAGCAATAACTGGGCACATCATTTATGTTATATATCAATCATACAAAGGTAAAGACTTTAACATTCTAAAATGAAGCACAAATACATGCAATTTCACAGTTTTAAAAAAAAATCTTAGGTTACTGAGATTTTAGGACAAGAAAATGTTATGAAACAGTTAAAAATTAATCTGAGAGTAGAGAATTTTGTTACCTTTGAAAAAAATCATGTTATTTTTAATATGTGCAAAGTATCCAAGTTAGCTTATATTATGAGTGCAATATTTATAATGTTGCTGAATCAGAAAGATAAATTTAACTTTTCAGTTATTTTGCAATCTGAAATTTTACTGGTTTCATGTCTACTACCTCTTCATATGCCATAATTAAATAATTCAATCTAGAAATTAAAAACTTCAGTCAGCCAGCATACTGCCAAGCCTCTGTGATGGTAACGATCATGTTACAGATGCTAATTGCTAAACAACTCTAAATTAAATGTAAACAAGACAGTTGAGTTACAATACAAATGGGATATAAAATAATGGTTTTTCTAATGCAATTGTATGTACTTTCTAATACATGAAATAATAGTTTTATATAACAACTCAAAAGTCACATTAAAAGAAGAAAATATTAGCAAAATTTGTTTTAGATGAAAGAGAGAGTCAAACAGTGACAAACTTTCTGTCGTCATAAAGCTAATCACAGGATTTTGAAGGCCCAGATTGTCTGTGATTCAAGCAAAACTGAATGGCTCTATGTAATTACAACATTAACAACATTTTACTTGACATATTTTCAGTTTAATATACATTGTTAATGTTAAACTTTTATGTTACCAGAGACAAAATTAAATACTAGAACTTTCAGCATCTTCCCAATAGCTTGATTATTAAAAACATTCTAGCTGAATAAAAGCATGCTTGTGGTTATAACACTGACAAAGCACTAGTGTCGTAATGATGTCATATCATATAAAAATCAATACCATTTAATTAACAGAAGTGAAACCAGGACTACTTTTTCCTTTACATACTTCTAAAGTTTTTAGTCTGCCAAAACATATTTTTAACCTTCGTATGTAGTTCAGAATACTGTAACTGAAACGTTTTTGAAAAATTTGACCACTACTGCATAGAGATTATCTGAAAAACAAAAAGGTCGCACTGTAACTCTGACATTCATAAATATGTAAAAGCAACACTGATTGAAAATATATGAACAATTTGAAACATGTTCTTTCATCATTGGAACTAGCCATTCAACACCAGGTCTTTTTTCTATATAATTAAGCTTTTGTTCAAACATGGAAGAAGAAGAAAAAAAAAAAAAAACCTAGAAGCTGAATGCTTGAAAATGAGCCACATGCCCTTTGTCCTGGTTTGTCACCTTTGACCCTTAATTTGATGATCCTGAATATCAATTCATTCTATTTTTAGAAAATAATTTCAAAGTTCTATGCTTAAAATAGTCCTTTTCTTGCTGCAATGGTGAATGTGTTCATTACACAATCCTCTTCAGGTAATCTTAACAGTTTCACATCCACCCTCCTGTCTCACGATGCAGATCTTCAGTGTGTCAATCACTGTGACCACTTTAAACCCTGTTGTCTGTCTTGCCTCTAACAACATAAATTTCCCTGAACTGCTAGATCCAGACAATCTCAAGATTTATATTCTTTTGGAAATTGCTCATATTGTTATTTCTAAATAGAATTTATTTCACATGTAGTTTATAATTTGTATTTGATAACCACACATTTTAATACTGATTTTCATGGTGTCAAAATATAAGCCTCAATCAAAACTCACAAATAAAAACTGACATACAGCCTTGCACTACCATGAGCTAAAATCACAGTTTGGGGGTTAAATTCATTGGCTGACTAAACTAGTTTTAAAATCCTGTCACCAGGAAGTGACAGCTTTCAAAAAATGAGAAAATCTCTAACACTGATGCTATTGATTTTATACTATTATTCAAAACCAGTAAATTAATGTACTTTGGGAATAAATTTTCTTGATCACATCTTCTGAATGATTTACAGTACAACTGGGTAAAAATTAACTAAATGAAAAAAATATATATATAGCACAAATATGCAAATTTCTCCCTGAATCTCCACACAATTTCTGTGCAGTTTTCAGGCAGGTTGACTGGGGCCGAGATGGCTGTCTTAGTTCAGCACTGTGGTCAGCGACTGCAGAGCCTCATCCTGTTGGAGACTCAGCAGCATGCCATTAAGCATGTGCATGCTAAGTTTTCAAACCAGCATAATCCTATAAATCATATTTCTAGATATGTATGAGTACATCAATTTTGTGTATCTGGATATAAAGAATTCTCATTGTTCTGCTTGGCAAGCAAGAAATTCCTGCTTACCTTGTAATTCATCAAAAACAGCGATTGTTTATAAAGAAAATGCATTACCTTTAAAGGGCAGGAAAAGCGAGTATTGGTTCTAAAGCATTTAAATACAACATCTTTATCCATTTGGCAATTTCAAAACAAAAGAAAATTCTAAAATAGACCAAATAACTCTTTACCTACTGAAGCATTTTAATGTTCCTTTCATAAGGAGCTTTAATTACTTCTACCTTGACTCACCTCTATATTCCTATATACATCTTAACTATGAACTAAGGTGTATATAAATCATCTCCTGATCAGAGCTTGGGAAAATGTGGTGTCACTTCAGCTATTTTAAAGGTACCAGTCCCTGCTCCTATAGAATGCCAAGAATATACCTTTTGGTTAGAAGTGGGTTTTCATTGTAAAGTATTATAGCAATCTGTTATGAAATCCAGAAGTGACAAGATCACATACCAATCAGTATTAAAGTTTCAAACAGGTAAGACCCACATACCTCTTCTTTCATTAGAGTCAATACGAAACAAAACTTTCTACCCACTACTTTCCTCAAAGCTTAGGGTTTGGGAAGTTACATGTGCAACAGCCTTTAAAATAAGTTGTCCTGTAACTAAGCAGGAGTGTTTCAAGTCTCAGGGGGCCTTATCTACAAAGACTCTAGCCCAGGGTATTTGTTTTTACCTCAAGTTTAATTTCACAACAAATTTTCATACTTTCTCAGAGAAGTTTGGTCACAGAATATATATAAAAATACTCTTATTATTTGAAAAGGGTTAAGTGGTCATATAATCACCAGATCATTGGCCCTAAATCTATTGCAAAGCATTTGTAAACAGTTTATTCATATTAACATTCTGCAATAAATATATTAAATTCCTTAAACACTTAAGATATTTTATTATCAAGAAACAACTCAGCCGGGCAGTGGTGGTGCACGCCTGTAATCCCAGCACTTGGGAGGCAGAGGTAGGTGGATTTCTGAGTTCGAGGCCAGCCTGGTCTACAGGGTGAGTTCTAGGACAGCCAGAACTACACAGAGAAACCCTGTCTCGGGAAAAAAAACAAAAACAAAAAAACAAAAAAACAAAAAACAAAAAAAAAAAAACAAAAAAGAAACAACTCAGCTGATCCTGCTTGTAAATTAGGAAAGTCTAAAATTCCTCATTCATAGAAATCTTCTTCCCTCCCTTGTTAAAAGACTGTGGCAATTTAATTCCTTCTTTGAGGTCCTTAAGAAACTGGGTACATTTAGACTTCAGTAGTTCATACACATAAAGAGGAGTAAAAACTAATATTTGATAAAAATAAATATTTCTCTGAGAACTCTCAAGATGAACTAGGAACATATTACTAATTTAAATGGATATTGTTGTATCATATTCTTTTGGAATGAATTAACTTACAGACTAATTCAGTTCTTTCAAATCTCAAATACTCAGGAAAAGATGTCATTTAACCAATTTACATTTATTAAAATTACAAAACTGACACATTTCCAAGGACTCGATTTTAATTGCTAAAGGTTTCCTTTAAAGATCTGATAAGATCGTGACATTTTATAATTTACTGTTAAGACTTCAAATTTTGTTTTAAAAGGCCCATTTTCCATTAGCGTTCAGGTAAATGTTAAACACACCAAAACATAATTTCCTGACAGGTGAAGAAAAAATTATTTTTTTAGTTTTCCAGCAATATTTCAAAATGTTTTAAGTCATTGTAATACTAGATAGATGTCACTGTCACCTCACTACTACAATGTTTTTGACAAAAAAAAAATCCTACAATAGAAGAACACAAGGTATTTCCTCTTGCGTTTACAATTCTAAGCATACAAATCTTTACGGGAGAAAATAACGTCTGTGAACAGTAGTATTACACGACAGTCTTAAAACCTACATATAAAAACAAATCCATAGAAAGGACCCGAAGGAAACCCTGGCACGTAAGATTTCATCCTGCTACGTGAAACAATCCAAAATGGCGGACTTACTATTACTTACATTTAAGATATTTGCCAATAATGGAACTAAGTACATATTGCAAGATGTTGCTCAGAATCTCTTACTATTTATCAATTAAAAAAAAAAAGTTTTCGGAGTACAAATCCTCATTAAGAACCCGCATCCAGTTCTCGCGGTTAACGCTGCCGCGTTTCTTCCCCGGTTTTATCCTTTTTCAAACAACACCGACATGCATTTTCCTCGGATCTCTTCACATCCCCGATTCTAAAGCACCGACTGACGCCACCCAGGCAGCCGCAGCGGCAAAGGCTGCCCGACGCCCGCGGGTACAAAGCGGCCGGGTGCGGGGCGAGCGCGGGGGGCAGGTGCGCTCGCCCCCTGGCGGGAGCCCGCAGCCGAGCGCCCGCACCGCGGGGCGAGCCGCCGAGCCCCCCGCCCGCGCCGAGCCCGCCCGAGCCGCGCACGGCGAGCCCGGGCGGCCGCGCTGACCACGCCGCGCCCACCCGCGCGCCGGGCCTGGACGCCGAGGTGTGAACCCGGAAGCACAAGCACTACCCGAGCCGGGGGGCGAGAGAGCGGGAGGACGGCGGGGAGCTGCGGCGCTCCGTCCCGCACGGCAACTTGTCGCGGACTCTGCCGCACGCGCCAAGCCGCGCCGTCCGTGCCCCCCTCCCTCCGTCCCTCCCCACGTCGGCGCTGGCGCCCAGCTCCTCCGCTCCCGGCTCCGCTCGACGTTGCTCACGTGCGACACCCGCGCGCACCCCGGTCCGCGCCCGCGCGGCCGCCGGCTTACCTCCGCTGCCGCATGGTCGAGCCGCCCGGCGCGCTGGCGGCGGCGGGGAGAGGGAGGGCGGCGGGGTCCGCGAGCCTGTCACTTCCTGACGGAGCTGGGCCGCGAGGGCCGGCACATCGCAAGCCGGAGGAGGGCTGTGCACGCGGAGCGCCAGGGGCCGGGCGGCTCGGCCCGGGCCCTGCGTCAGGCGGAGGCTCGCGCACACCTGCCCGCCGCCGCTCCGAGCCGCGCCATTGGCTGCCCGCGCCGAGCGCGCGAGATTGAACCTTCCATTCATTCCCGGGGCCCCGCGGACGCGCGCCGCGGCGACGGGACTCCTGCCCGGCGCGCGCCTCGGGTCGCGGGCGCGCGCCCTCCGCCCCGCGGCCCCGCTCAGGCGCGTCCCCGAGGGCCTGCGGCGCTCACGGCCCGCGGCCGCGCAGTCTGGATTCAGGAGGCTTCCAGGGCCGCGGCCTTTCTCTCCGTGTCCGGTCGCGCGCCCCGTGGGTCGCACGTAGCACGCTCGGTGGGAGCAGCCTGCGCGCGCTCCCGTTCAGCCCCGCACTCCGTGCACGGGAAATAAGGGTGCGCGGTGGCCGGAGCTGGGCGCCTCGGGTCGGCTGCGCAGGGGCGGCCGCGAGCACGCCTAACCCTGCTGTTTGGAGAAAAGTGCTTCTGAATCCGATGAGCTGCGTCCACCACGCCAGAGCTGCGAGGAATCTGGCATCCGCTGTGCCTCGTGACATGTATATTCGACCCCAAATCCCGTTAGACTTAATAATTGTCCCATAACAAGCCGTGACGTCGGCAGCCAGAAACGAGGCAGTGTGTGTTGTCTGGGAATAGCTTTCCACATTACTGCTGTCGCTCGGGTTTTATTTCTGGTGTTTCATAGTTCTCTCTGGTCAACAAGTCCTCATTCCACTCTCACAATGATGGTCAGCCAGCTGCAGAAACCATACACAGGTATTTAGCCTTGCGAAAAAGAGATTAAATATTTCACAAAACCAGTTTTGTTCAAAACTAAGAAAGATTACAGGGTATAAAAGCAAACTAAAATTGTAAAACTTTGAAAATGACAACAAAGGTTAGCTAGCTGCACGATACTCTTACTTAAATCACCAAACCATCACTATGTAAAGACGTCTGTAGTCTTTGAACGTCTGGATTAGGATTTAAAATTCAGCATTGCCCTCCAGGAAAGGGCATTTCTGGCTTAGTGGGTGAGATAAATCAGAAAGCTGGTCGGAACATAAACCCTATTTGTGCTTCCTCTAAGAATTAACCAATTGGCTCCTTTGAACTCCTACCTAAGATGGCTGTCCCCTTCTCCTGTGAGTCAGTGGGGTGTGATTTATGTTAAAAGATACTTTTTCATTGGCAAATACATGATGTACTTCTTACATAACTTACAGAAGAGAACAGAGGTTTCTTATTCCCTACAGTGTGTGTGTGTGTGTGTGTGTGTGTGTGTGTGCTTCCCAGCATGTGGGGGTCAAAGGACACCAGGCAGGGGTCAGTTCTCTCCTTACACCATATGGGTGACAATTGAACTCTGGTTGGAGGAGTTGGCCACAAGCACCAGCATCCTCAGAGCCTAAAAGATTCTTTTAGCTGCAGCACCTAAAATCATTGTATTAATTAATTGGAGATGCTCTGCTATAATACTACTTACTTTGCAATGTGATTTTAAAGATAGAGGAAGGGATGCAAATGTTGATTATTACAAATGAAAAACAACGCTATTAATTATTATATTACCATATGAAATGTGACATGCTGACAGCATTATAGTAATTTTTATTAATGTGTTATGTCTACAAATTATATATATAGAGAGGGGGGACTTTGTTTTTAAATAACCTTTGAAGTGCAACACTTTCGGTATAATTTAGATGTGTTAGATATGTATGAGCTAGCCATTTAGACCTAAGAGGAGTCTGACGTAAACCAAAACATATTAAAATGTAACCCAGAGTTGATAAGAAACCAACAAGTCATCCAATTTCTATCTTGTGTGTTTTATCTCAAGTCATAACATTACACTGCTGTCACAAGTGAAAACTAAGATTAAAATTTTAATGTATTATTTCATGTTGGGTATGAGGGAAAGATGATAGAGTTGAATAAAAAATATTCTAAGGAATATTTCAACAAGACCAAAGCAGATATAAAAAAAAGTCAGAAGACGGGACTCTGGAGAATTCTTTCTAAAGATAAATATTTTGAATTGGAGTCATGATAATTTGCTTTGCTCATAGAATGACATCTAATAATTATCCCCAGAGATTGTCGACAGGGTCTTTCTTAGCCTTAATAGTGCCTGCCTACAATAGTTTATGTAGGAGCGCAAAAGAAGTAGATGTGCTTAAGTTACAAATTCACTTGGTCTACATGTAAAGTAAGCAGCAAGGCATTTAGGAACTAGGAAATACAGCGTGTCGTATCTCTCCTGCCCTTTATTTTCTGTGATTAGCAAATAGAACAGTAAATTCCAGACACTTTACTAATCACTTTACTGTCATTTTACTAATAAAAGACAAGTCTAGCTTTAATGTTGAAAATCTGGGCTTTTTACGTGGTTTCCCTGCTCTAAAACAGTTTTAAAAGGAGGCTTTATGAGTGACATTTTGTTGGTTAAGAGAGCTAGAAGAGCAGAAACCTGTGGTCCCACAGCCATGGGAGCCAGCACTCTGGATCAGTTCCTCACGGGGCGGGCTGTAGGGGGGCTCGGTTCCCAGCCTCCCCTAGCTTGCTGCAGATGTTGCTTGGCTTGCTAATAGCCGTTTCCCCTGGCACCGCATCATCTTTTCTCTGTACATGTCTGTCTCTGTTGTCTGCATTTCCCCTTCAGTATGGATGCTGGCATCTTAGATTATGTCCCAACTTAATGGTCTCAACTTTCACTGCCAAGATTCTATAACCAAATGATGTAACATAAAGGTACTAGGGTTAAGACGACAACATATTTTGAGGCAACAAAATGCAGTTTATAGTAATATTCTTATAACTGGCCAGTTTTGCATCTTAGTTTAAAAATGAGCCTCTTGCCGGGCGGTGGTGGCGCATGCCTTTAATCCCAGCACTTGGGAGGCAGAGGCAGGTGGATCTCTGAGTTCGAGGCCAGCCTGGTCTACAGAGTGAGCTCCAGGACAGCCAGAGCTACAGAGAAACCCTGTCTCGAAAACAAAAACAAAAACAAAAAAAAGAGCCTCTTTTCTACAAAGAACGGATTATATTTGTAGAGGTTCTTTTCCATTTATTATGGTAAAAGGAGGAACTCAAACTGCAGAACCTTATTTTCATCTATGTAACCATCACTAATGTAAAGTACCCTTTTCTCAAGCTTAAATTTAAAAGCTACCCAAACTATAAGGCTTTTTTATAATATATTTTCTCATATATACATTTGATAAATGTATATTTATATATAGATGTGTGCATATATGACATGTATATATTATATTTATATATAGATATATACATTTATGACAAAAGCAGTCATAAAAATGATAAGGGGCTGGAGAGATGGCTCAGTGGTTAACAGCAGTGACTGCTCTTCCAGAGGTCTTGAGTTCAATTCCCACAAACCCATGGTGGCTCACAACCATCTGTAATGGGATCAGATGCCCTCTTCTGTGTGTCTGAAGACAACAACAATGTACTCATATAAATAATAAATAAATAAAACTTTAAAAAATTATTATAAACTTGTGTTTACCTAAGGGACTGGCAAAAGTCCTAAAACAATTGTACATTAGTTCAGTGGACAAAAGAACTAGAGAATTTTTTGTTTTGTTTTGTTGTTTGTTTGTTTGTTTTGAGACAGGGTTTCTCTGTATAGCTCTGACTGTCCTGGAACTCACCCTGTAGACCAGGCTGGCCTCGAACTCAGAAACCTGCCTGCCTCTGCCTCCCAAGTGCTGGGATTAAAGGCGTGTGCCACCACTGCCTGAACTAGATAATATTTAGAATAAGTGTTGCTGCCTGCAGCTACTGCGAACTGGGTTTCTGGAACGGAAGCCGAGGGATCGATGGGGAAGGGCGATAAAGAACGAGGGCCAGGACGATAGTTTACCGATCAAGGCCAAAGTTTAATGGAGCTCAGACAATTTAACAGTTTTGGGGAGCCCCTCCTCCCAAAGTCTGGCGTGGCTTCTTTGGGTGTTGACTCCATTGCTCAGGAAGCTGGGCGGGTCACCTGCTTAATTCAGGAATCTGGAGGAACTTCCCCTTCGAGCTGAGCACTTCACCCCAGGTGGGACAGGATCGTGAATAGCACAGGAATCCCTGCTCTACAAAAGCTGGAGGAAGATCACCTTGACCAATGTCAAGTTCCTACCACGTGGCAAGACACCCCAATATGGCTCCATACATATAAGCAACTGAATGCCAAACACAAATACTGCTACTTTTGTAGGAGGTGGGGACAATGAATATGCTATGTTTATATTGCATATAAAAACACTCAGAAGGACTCAGAAGGAACTAAAGGGTGTGTGTTGGGGATGAGAGGAAGTCAGTATAGACAGCAGGAGGGTCGATGTATACTTGGAACATATTTTGATTAATTTTAAACAATCAAATGTTTGTAAAAATAACAAAGTGTGATAAATAATTAATGCCGCTTCTACGGAAAACAGTTTGCATGTGCGTATCAGTTCCTTTTCTGTTGCAATGAGAAAACACTGTGACCAAAGCAAGAGGGAAAGGCTTATTTGGGCTTGTAGTCTAGAGGACGAGAGTGCACTGAGGCAGGAAGTAGTCATGTGAGCTGGAGCAGCAAACTGAGCGCTCACATCTTAACCAGAAATCAAGTAGCAGAGAGTAAACTGGGAGTGACACCTGAGTTTGAAACCTCCGCTCTCAGTGACACATTTCCTCCCCGCAGGGACACACACCTCCTGAACCTACCAAGAGCCACCAACTGGGCACCAGGTCTTCAAACATCTGAGCCTACAGGGAGCGTTAACATTTAAACAACCACAGTGTGTGTGTGCAATCTGTGTGCTTGTGTGCATTCATGTCCACATGTGTGTGTTGCTCATCTGTGTGGAGCTCTGGAATTGAGGTTAAATGCCTTCTTCAATCGCAGACATAAACCTGGTGCTCGCCGAGGCAAGCTACCGTAATCATCCGGCTTGCTCCAGGGATCTCATCTCTGCTTCTTGAGCTCTGGGGTTGCAGACAGTCTGGTTTCGGGCATCGGACTCTTGTCATGAATGCGTGTGTGACAAGCACTTCGTCCACAGAGCCACCTTCATTGCTCATAGTTTTTATGTTCCCCGGGAACACACTTTTTAAAAATCCGATATTTTAAAAACTTGTTTCTTGTTTTGACATCTTGTCTCGTTTTGTTTTGTAGACAGGGCCTCACTCTGTAGCCCAGGTTGGCCCTAAACCCACTATGTAGCCCTGAATGGCCTTGATTTTGTGTCAATCCTTCTCCCTCTACCTTCCCAGTAGGGGACAAGAGCTAGACATGCTTATAAGCCCAGCACTGGGCAAACAAGCAGATGCCTGGGGCTCTGGCCAGCCAGGTCTACTTGAAGCACCCAGGCCAGTGAGACCATATCCAAGTGGAGAAAATATAGACAGTGTTCCTGCTCTAGTTAACTTGGGGAGAAAAGAGCTCATGTGTCTTACATCATCAAAGGAAGCCAAGTCAGATACATCATCAAAGGAAGCCAAGTCAGATACATCATCAAAGGAAGCCAAGTCAGATACATCATCAAGGGAAGCCAACTCAGAAGCTGAAGATAGGAACCCCGGAAGCAGGAAGTGAGGCAGGGGCCCTGAGAGAATGCTATTTATTGGCTTGATCCCTTGTTTGCTTGACTACTTCTCTACCCAGGCCTACCTGCCTTGGATGGTACTGCACACAGTGGTCTAGGCCATCCCATATCAGTAATCAAGGAAATGCCCCCCAAACCAATCTGACGGAGGCAGTTCTCAACTAACATTCCCTCTTTCCAGGCATGTCTAGGTTTGTGTCAAGTTGACAAAAACCTACCAGCACAACACCCACATGGGTATATACCTGCACGTACAGATGCACTATACACACATGAATGCCCAGCATATACACAATTTTAAAATATTATGTCTGCCAAGTATAATGAGCGCATACCTATGAGTATGCAGCCTCAGGAGGCTGAGGCAGGGGAACTAAGTTTGAGCCAGCTCAGGTTATATCTCAACCAAAATTCAAAGCAAAATGACACAAAACATGGCTTATGGCACTGTATGGTAGTTAGCAGGAAGTAGTTTCTTTTGAACAATTAATCTGGTCAAGTAAGCTAAACAGGAAAAAGAGAGTGTTTAAAAGAAAGAATGTTATTGTAGCTCATACTGTTAGATAGTCCTACAGCCCCAACATAAAAAAATCAAATTGCTCTGTTTGAGAGAGATCTTCTCTTCTCCTTCTGTCCCCTCAGACCAATGCCCCAGTCTCATCCCCAGCTCTGCAGCAGAACCCCTGTGGCAGCCTTCCCTGTCCCCTGTTCCCATTGTCCATGAATCCCACAGAACTTCCCTTTTAACCTCCCTTCCTGGACCTATTGCTTTGCCCCACCCCTAGCAGGCACTCTTGCCAACTCCCGAGGGCCATGCCGCCAAGGGCAATAAGTAGGCCCACACTTCTCTGCTCCTCCAGATCCAATCCCCCTGTTTCATACCTAGCTCTAGAGCAGGAAACTTACTGTGGTCTTTCTTTTCTGATACCATCCCCAACGGATCACAAAGATCATCTCCTCCACCTTTCCTTCCTTGGTGCCTGTATCCCAGCCTCCAACACCAGCAAGCATTCCCTGTGAACACATCAGCTGAGCAGGCCAGGGAAACAGGTAAGCCAATTGAAGACCTTCACCACCACCACCACCACCACCACCACCACCATCACCATTATCACCATCATCACCATCACCACCACCACCACTACCACCACCATCACCACCACCACCACCACCACCACCACCACCACCACCATCACCATCACCACCATCACATCACCACCACCACCCGGCTCTCTTCTGATTCAGTCTCCCAGTCACATCCCTATCTCTGCCACAGAATACTTTCTGCAGCTGTCCTTTCCCCTCTGCCCACATCTCTTGTTGACCCCACAAACCTCCCCCTCAGTACCTCCCTCTTCCTCACTAGTTGCTTTATCCTAGACCCCAACCCCGGCAGGCAATCTCAGCTAACGCCCAGGCGACTCCTGCCAGGGAAGCAGGCAGGCTACCTGCAGGTCTTGCGCTCTCCTTCTGTTCCTCTGGATCAAACCCCAATCCCACCAACAGTGCCGCAGCGGCCCCGCTTTGGTGGCCTCTCTTCACTGTCTCCCCTCATCCCGAGGAGTCAAAGTGAGCCAATCCTGGTTGAACACTTTACTCTCCTTCCTCCTGCGAACCGCTTCAGACCCCTAGCATCTCCTCATTCCCAACTGGCAACTCCCAGTACCCAGCTGCATTTTATTTGGAACCCAGAGCGGCCACAGCTATCAGGTCTAAAGAAAACTTGCTAACAGGCAGCACACTCCAAAAATCCAAAGATGAAACAAGAACCAAGAAAGAAACACCAACCCAACAAAGACACATCCAGAAATCAGCACCTAGACCTATAGTCATCCAAACCCCAGATGCTTAAATGCCAGCACTAGAACACGATAAATAACAGCCAGGGCAGTGTGTCTTGCTCTTCTACAGCAGGCCCTGACCAGTTCAATATAGCTAAAGCCCAAAAAACAAAGGCCATCAAACCAACTATATGAAGATGATAGAGGTCTTTAAAAAAGAAATTAATAAATCCCTTAAAGAAACCCAGAAAAACACAAACTAACGACTCAAGGAAATTAATAAATCCATTAAAGAAATCTAGACCCTCGGAGAAAATGAATAAATCCCTTCAAGAATACATAATGGAAATAGAAGCAATAAAGAAAACACAAAATGAAGGAGTCCAGGAAGGAAAAATTTACAAACTCAAACAGGAACTACAGAGGCAGGCAAGCTTCACCAACAGGTACGGGAAGAGAAAATCTCAGGCATTGTAGATATGACAGAAAAGAATGGATATATGAATCAAAAGAATAGTAACTCTAAAAAATTTCTGACACAAAACATTCAGAAAATCTGGGACACTATCAAAAGAACAAATTTAAGAATAATAGGAATAGAGATAGAAAAATCCCAGCTCAAAGGCCCAGAAAATATTTTCAAAAAAAAATCATAGGAGAAAATTTCTCTAAATAGCTGGATACAAAATCAACTCACAGAAATAAGCAGCCCTCCTGTATGCAAATGACAAATGGACTGAGAAGGGGATCAGGGAAATAAAACCTTTCACGATAGCCTCACATAGCTATGGAGTAACTCTAACCATAAAACTTCAAATCCCTGAAGAAAGAAATTGAAGAAGATATCAGAAGATGGGAACTCTCCCATGCACGTGGATTGGTAGAATTAATGCAGTAAAAATGGACATTCTAGCTCTCTCTTCCCTCTCTGTCCCTTCTTTCCCCATTTTCCTCCTCCTCTCCACATGTTCATGATCTCTCTCTCTGTCTCTCTGTCTCTCTGTCTCTCTCTCTCTCTCTCTCTTTCTCCTTTTCTTAGTCTACTCCCTTCTCAACTTTCCTCCCCATGTCCTAAATAAACTTTATCCCGTACAAAAGAAAGAAAGAGAAAAAGAAAGGAAAGAAGGAAGGAAGGAAGGAAGGAAGAAAGAAAGAGAAAGAAAGAAAGAAAGAAAGAAAGAAAGAAAGAAAGGAAGGAAGGAAGGAAGGAAGGAAGAAAGAAAGAAAGAAAGAAAGAAAGAAAGAAAGAAAGAAAGAAAGGCCATTCTACCAAAAGTAATCTACAGATTCAGTGAGATTCCCATCAAAATTACAAAACAGTTTTTTTTTTTTTCCACTTGAGACAAGGGTTTCTCTGTGTAGCCATGACTGTTCTGGAACTCACTCTGCAGACCAGCTGACCTCACACTGAGATCTGCCTGCCTCTGCCTCCCAAGTGCTGGCATTAAAGGCATGGGCCACCGGTGCCTAGCTTTTCCATTTCATGAGGTTCTGTTTGACGATTGTCAATCTTAGAGCCTGAGACATTGGTGTTCTGTTCAGGAAATTCCCCCTGTGCCAACGTGTTCAAGGCTCTTTCCCACTGTCTCTTCTATTAGATTCAGTGTGTCTGGTTTTGTGTGGAGGTCCTTGATCCACTTGGACTTGAGCTTTGTACAAGGTGATAAATATGGATCAATTTGCATTCGTCTACATGCAGACTGCCTATTATACCAGCACATTTTGTTGAAAATTCTCTCGTTTTTCCACTGTGTGGTTTTGGCTTCTTTGTCAAAGATCAAGTGACCATAGATGTGTGGGTTTATTTCTGGATCTTCAGTTCTATTCCATTGATCAACTTACCTCTCACTGTACCAATACCATGCAGTTTTTATCACTATTGCTCTGTGGTACAACTTGAGGTCAGGGATGGTGATTCCCCCAGAAGTTCTTTTATTGTTGACAATTGTTTTTGTTATCCTGAGATTTTTTGTTAATCCAGATAAAGTTGGAAACTGCTTTTTCTACCTCTGTGAAGAATTGAGTTGGAATTTTGATGAAGATTGCATTGAATCTGTAGATTGCTTTTGGTAAAATGGTCATTTTTGACTATGTTAAATCCATGAGCACGGGAGATCTTTCCATTTTCTGAGGTCTTTGATTTCTTTCTTCAGAGACTTGAAGTTCTTGTCATACAGATCTTTTGTAAAGACACACCAAGATATTTTATACTATTTGTGACTTTTGTGAAGGATGTTGTTTACCTAATTTCTTTCTCAGCCTGCTTATCCTTTTTATAGAGGAAGGCTACTGATTTGAGTTAATTTTATATCCAGCCACTTTGCTGAAGTTGTTTATCAGGTGTAGGAGTTCTCTGGCAGAATTTTTGGGGCCGCTTGTGTATACTATCATATCATCTGCAAATAGTGATACCTTGACTTCTCCTTTTCAATTATATTCCCTTGTATCACTTTGGCCTCCTTTTGTTGTCTAATTGTTATAGCTAGAACTTCAAGTACTATATTGAATAAATAGGAACAGAATGGGCAGCCTTGTCTGGTCCCTGATTTTAATGGGATTGCTTCAAGTATCTCTCGATTTAATTTGATTTTGGCTGTTAGTTTGCAGTATACTACTTTTATTATGTTCAGGTCTATGCCTTGAATTCCTGATCTTTCCAAGACTTTTAACATGAAAGGGGTGTTATATTTTGTTAAAGTCTTTTTTCAGCATCTGATAAGATGATCATTTGATTTTTTTTCTTTAAGATGTTTTATAAAGTGGATTATGTTGAACCACCCCAGCATCCCTGGGATGAGACTTACTTGATTGTGATGAATGATAGTTTTGATGTGTTCTTTGATTCGGTTTTTAATAATTTGATTGAGTAGTTTTGTATTGATATTCATAAATGAGGTTGGTATGAAGTTTTCTTTCTTTGTTGGGCCTTTGTCTGGTTTAGTTATCAGAGTAATTGTAGACTTGTAGAATGAATTAGTGTTCCTGTTTCTATTTTGTGGAATAGTTTGAGGAGTATTGGTGTTAGCTCTTCTTTGAACATCTGATAGAATTCTGCACTAAAACCATTTGGCTCTAGACTTTTATTGGTTGGGAAATTTTAATGATTGCTTCTATTCCCTTAGTGGTTATGGGACTGTTTCAATAGTTTATCTGGACCTGATTTAACTTTGGTTCCTGGTATCTATCTAAAAAAACCATCCATTTCATCTAGATTTTTCCAGTTTGGTTGAGCATAGGCTTTTGTAGTAGAATCTGATGATTGTTTTTAATTTCCTCAGTTTCTGTTATGACTCCATTTTCATTTCTGATTTTGTTAATTTGGACACTCTCTGTGCCCTCTGGTTAGTCTAGCTAAGGGTTTTTCTATCTTGTTGATTTTCTCAAAGAACAAGCTCCTGGTTTTGTTAATTCTTTGTATAGTTCTTTTTGTTTCTACTTGGTTGATTTCAGCCCTGAGTTTGATTATTTCCTATGGTCTACTCCTCTTGGGTGTATTTGTTTCATTTTGTTCTAGAGCTTTCAGATGTGCTGTCAAGCTGGTAGTGTATGCTGTCTCGAATTTCTTGTTGGAGGCACTCAGAGCTATGAGTTTTCCTCTTAGCACTGCTTTCATCGTGGTATGTTGTGCCTTCATTTTCACTAAATTCCAGAAAGTCTTTAATTTCTTTCTTTATTTCTTCCCTGACCAACTTATCATTGAGTAGAGAGTTATTCAGTTTCTATAAATATATGGGCTTTCTGTTGTTTTTGTTGTTATTGAAGGTCAGCCTTAGTCTGTGGAGATCTGAAAGAATGCATGGGATTATTTCAATCTTCTTATATCTTTTGAGACTTGTATTGTGTCCAATTTTATGGTCAGTTTTGGAGAAGGTACCATGAGGTGCTGAGAAGAAGGTATATTCTTTTGTTTTAGAGTGAAATATTCTGTAGATATCTGCTAAATCCATTTGGTTTAACTTTTGTTAGTTTCACAATGTCTCTGTTTAGTTTCTGTTTCCATGGTCTGTCCATTGGTGAGAGTGGAGTGTTGAAGTCCCCCACTGTTATTGTATGAGGATTCATGTATGTTTTGAGCTTTAGTAATGTTTTTCTTACAAATCTGGGTGCCCTTGCATTTGGAGCATAGATGTTCAGAATTGAGAGTTCATTTTGGTGGATTTTTCCTTTGATGAGTATGAAGTGTCCCTTTCCATCTCTTTTGATAACTTTTGGTTGAAAGTCTATTTAATTGGACATTAGAATGGCTACTCTATTTTGTTTTTTGTGAGCATTTGTTTGGTAAAATTTTAGTCTGAGGTAATGTCTGTCATTATCACTGTTATGTGTTTCCAGTATGCAACAAAAACTGGGTTCTGTTTACTTAACCAGTCTGTTAGTCTGTGTCTTTCTATTGGGGAATTGAGTTGATTCATGTTGATATTAAAGACCAATGATTGTTGGTTCCTGTTATTTTTGTTGTCAGTGGTAATATAATGTTTGTTTGGTTCTCTTCTTTTGGGTTTGTTGTGAGATGATTAATTTCCTGGTTTTTCTTGGGCGTGGCTTCCCTCCTTGTATTGGAGGTTTTCTTCTATTATCCTCTGTAGGGCTAGATTAGTGGAAAGAGATTGTTTAAATTTGGTTTTGTCATGGAATATCTTGGTTTCTCCATCTATGATGATTGAGAGTTTTGCTGGGTACAGTAGCCTGGGCTGGCATTTGTATTCTCTTTGGGTCTGCATAGCATCTGAGATCTTCTGGCTTTTAGAGCCTCTGGTGAGAAGTCAGGTGTAATTCTGATAGGCCTACCTTTATATGTTACTTGGCCTTTTCCCCTTACTGCTTTTAGTATTCTTTCTTTGTTTTGTGTCTTTAGTGTTTTGATTATTATGTGACTGGAGGAATACCTTGGAATTTGAGTTACTTGTGAACCCCCAAGTGGGAACTGATCTTGGGTCCTCTGCAAGAGCGGCAAGCACCCTGACCCACCGAGTCACCTTTTCATCCTCAAATTTCTTCATCCACCTCCATCTCCTACAAGAATTATAGTTCACTTCTAACTTTATTGAGTGTGTGTGTGTGTGTGTGTGTGTGTGTGTGTATGAGAGAGAGAGAGACAGACAGACAGAGACAGAGAGGCAAAGTGAGAGACAAAGTGAGAATGAGAAAGAGAGAGACAGAGACAGAAAGAGAGGGAGGGAGAGGGAGGAAATATAAGTGATTCTAGGTTTCAAACCCAGGGCTTTTGTACCTACTAAGCACGTAGTCTACTCAGTTTCATTCCAGCTCCTTTCACTTTACACACACACACACACACACACACACACACACACACACACAAAATCTTGGTCTAAACCAAGTTATGTTGCCTTAATATCAGTAGAAACCATTTCCTTTTGATCCTTTTAGGTACATGTGCCAAGGCCCTGTAATTAGACAAGACAAGTGACAAACCGAAAGAGAAAAGGGGCACAAGGGATGGGTGATTTCAATTCTGTGCCTTCTCCTCCTCCTTGTAATGGCTCCTTTGCTCATGTGGAGAGACCGGTTTGGAACCCTCTGTCACTGGGCAGACTTGGGCAGTGGAAAGTCCCGCAATTCCTTAAGGGCACAACAGAACAAAAGTTTCCATTGACAGAAAAATTTCCCTACATCTGAGAAACTGAGACCTAGGACTGAAAGCAAGAGCATCAGTGGTGCCATTTACATGTCTTACAAAACTTTATTGTTCTGAGGACAGGTGCTTTTCTTGCTGTTGTAGACTTGGTTTATAATAAATAATTGAATAAATTAATAGTTGCACTATTTTGGTTTTTGTCTTCTTTCTTGTTTCCTTTTTTCTTTTCTTTCTTTGTTTCTTCCTTTTTTTGAGACAGGTTCTCTCTACACAGCTGTTCTAGAACACTCTATGTAGACAAGGTTGGCCTCTAACTCTCACAGAGATCCAACTACCTGACTCTTGAGTGCTGGAATTAAAGGCATGCACTATACACCTGGCATCCCAAGTTTAGAATATTGATAGGAGTTTATTGGTGAAATTTTCCTGTAATTACCTACCTAAATCACTTCCTCATAATTGTACACCATTTAATATAATTAAGTTACATCCTTCTTTTTAAAACGTACTTATTTTTATTTGTGTGAGCCACATGTGTGTGTGTGTGTGTGTGTGTGTGTGTGCCGAAGATGGCATCAGATCTCCTGCAACTAGAACAAGAGGCAGTCTAAGCCAGCTCAGGTGGGTGCTGGAAACTGCATTTCATCTTCTGAAAGAGCAAGAAGCTCTTAACTCCAATTGGCCCATTTCTCAGATGTGGGGACATGTTTCTGTCAATCAAAACAAGAGATGCCCAGACGGAATGAGGCAAGCTATAACTCGGTTATTGACAGGGAGCAGACTTTAATAGCCTAGAGGGGAGATTCATGCCGAATGCTGGTGCAGTAAAGGCTTTTCAGAAATATAAAAGCTGTGTATCTTTAATCTGGGAACCGAATTATCAAAGGCAGAATAGAAACCCTCAATTAAAATTAATAATTGCTACAACAAGGAGTATTAGTATATATGAGAACATGACTGGGAAAGTTTGTGTGTATGTTTCGGTTTGTGTGCACGTGCAACTATATGTGTACGCATGCCTGTCTCTGTGTGCATGCATGCATGCATGCGTGTATGTATGTGTGTTTGTGTTCGTGTGTGTGTGTGTGTGTGTGTGTGAAGTAACTATTTCTATAAAATGTGTACCTAAATAAAATTAACTTTAGTTCTACAGGAAGGTTGTTCTAGGGAGAATAAATGTACAAGCAGTGTGTATCTCTGAGCACTGTTCTTAATTTCTGTCCCCTCTCCTCATAATAATAAACAGTTACACAGATAAAATAACACCACAGCAGGTTCCCTACCCCGTCCACTTTCCCTAAGAATTCACCTACCTGAAAAGATTCACGATATCACCTAGAATCATGATTAATTATATTAATTAATTCTGGAGAACGAGTCCATGGGAAGTAATAACATGGTTCCGGAGGTTTATGTCGAGTAGTCGGAACGCAGATGTCCGGGCTGTACGGCCGACCTATCCTCATTGACTCTCTCAATTGGGATCTTCAAAACTCAAGAGCTCAGGGACACCTCTGTAACCCCCTGTCCCTCTTGACGGCCTCAGATTAAAGAACCTAGGGCTTTTCCTCAAAGTTATGAGACTATTGTGACTGGGGGTTTTGTTTATTTTTTCTCCTTTTACTGCTTGAGAATTTCATACATACATGTAATGTGTCTTGACTAACTGCGCCCCATTTCCTTTCCCGCAACTGCTCCCCATCCCTTCCAACACTTTTTCCTCCCAATTTCTTTTTTTTTTTTTTTTTTTTTTTTTGTTTTTTTTTTTTGTTTTTTCGAGACAGGGTTTCTCTGTGTAGCCCTGGCTGTCCTGGAACTCACTCTGTAGACCAGGCTGGCCTCGAACTCAGAAATCCGCCTGCCTCTGCCTCCCAAGTGCTGGGATTAAAGGCGTGCGCCACCACGCCCGGCTTTTCCTCCCAATTTCATGTGGTCTATTTTTTTTTTTAAAGAAAGTGTATCCAGTTAGTACTCTCTGTGTACCTAAGTATTCCTTCCAGCACCCTCTGGAGAGCTGTTTTAGTGGTCATACGTTCCTTGATTCTGTCTTCATTGTGGAAGGTTTCCGTGCTTCCGCAATGGACTGAGAGTTTGGCTGAGTTTAGTCTGTGGTCTTTCAGAACTTGTCGAGCATTTGTCGAGGCCTCAGGATTGGTATCTGTACGGTCCTAGCTTGGCTAAGGCTGCATGCAGCTTTTGTGCCAGGGAGCAGCCCTTCTGCGGGGTTAGGAGACCGTCACACCCATCCTCAGAAACCTGGGGAGGCTCACCAGGCTTTCCGGTTACTTCTGGGGCAGCGTGCAGCGTGGAGCTCAGGGCAATGCGGAATTGGGTGGGACTACCTGGAGAAGGGTAGAGCCTACTTTCTGCATCCTTAGGCAGGACAGATTGATGGCAAGAGTGGAGGCATCTATCTGCCTGGAGGCCAGTGCAAGGTATCACATGGTCTTCGGGGTGTGTGTCGGGGGTGGAGTAGGCTGGGTAGGGTGGGGTGAAGCTGCAACGGGGGCCAAGGGCGCTCGCTCTCTCTCTCTCTCTCTCTGTCTCTCTCTCTCCCTGTCTCTCTCTCTCTCTCTCTCTCTCTCTCTCTCTCCCCTGTCTCTCTGTCTGT
Source organism: Apodemus agrarius (assembly GCA_964023405.1). Taxonomy (NCBI): domain Eukaryota; kingdom Metazoa; phylum Chordata; class Mammalia; order Rodentia; family Muridae; genus Apodemus; species Apodemus agrarius. The sequence goes on from OZ030025.1 coordinate 49,615,255, forward strand.
CTGTCTGTCTCTCTCTCCCTGTCTCTCTCTGTCTCTCTGTCTCTCTCTGTCTGTTTCTCTCTCTCTCCCTGTCTCTCTCTGTCTCTCTGTCTCTGTCTCTGTCTCTCTCTCTCTCTCCCCTTCCTCTCATGGTCTGGTTCACTCTGCACCCGTGTGCAGTTCACCACTTTCTCTCCTTGCTCTGGCCTCTTTCAGATGCCTCCAGCTGTATTCTCCTTCTTAAGGACAAGAAAAATCTCCTCAACTAAACCTTGGAATTGTCATGTCCTCATTTGTTCAAGAATCTCCACAGCTCTGAAACAGAATCAGCCCTAAATGATACACAGAGGTTAACAAGATTATTCTGTCCATGCAGAATTTAATAGGCAAGAGAGACAAAAATAACATATTTTAAAAACACGAATAAGAATGACAACTGCCAATATTTACTGAACACTGCACTGCTGTTTCTTACCATAGAATCCTAATGTGCGCATTAATATAATACTTACAAATTCAGACTTGGGTGTGTGGAAGTTGGGTATTAATAATTTTTTTTAATTTTATTTTATTTTCTATATTCTGTGTTTACATTCCAAAGGCTTTCCCCTTTCCCAGTTCCCACCCACCATAGTTCCCATAGTTCCTCTCCCCCCCATCTGTTCCCCAATAATTCCCCCTCCCCCCTCGGTTTCTTTACTAAACTGGATGCAATCTTTACAGGCCCAGGGTCCTCTCCTTTCTTCTTCTTGGGAATCATTTGACTTGCTATTTGTGTCTCAAGTATTTAGGGCTTCTGGGCTCATTAATATCCACTTATCAGTGATTGCATTTCATGTGCATTCTTTTGTGATTGGGTTAATTCACTCAGGATGATATTTTCCAGGTCTAACCATTTACCTACAAATTGCATGAATTCATTATTTTTAATTGCTGAGTAGTATTCCATTGTATAAATATACCACATTTTCTGTATCCATTCCTCCTTTGAGGGATATTTGGGCTGCTTCCAATTTCTGGCTATTATAAACAAGGCTGCTATAAACATAGTGGAGCATGTGTCCTTATTGCATGCAGGGGAATCCTCTGGGTATATGCCCAGGAGTGGTATGCCAGGGTCCTCTGGAAGTAATATGCCCAATTTTCTGAGGAACCGCCAAACTGATTTCCAGAGCGGTTTTACCATTTTGCAATCCCACCAGCAGTGGAGGAGTGTTCCTCTTTCTCCACATCCTCGCCAGCACTTGTTGTCTCTTGAGTTTTTAATCTTAGCCATTCTGACTGGTGTGAGGTGGAATCTCAGGGTTGTTTTGATTTGCATTTCCCTGATGACTAATGATGTTGAACATCTTTTAAGGTGTTTCTCGGCCATCCGAATTTCTTCTGGTGAAAATTCTTTGTTTAGCTCTGTGCTCCATTTTTTGATAGGGTTATTTGTTTCTTTGCGGTCTAACTTCTTGAGTTCTTTGTATATATTGGATATTAGCCCTCTGTCGGATGTGGAGTTGGTGAAGATCTTTTCCCACTTTGTTGGTTGCCGTTTTGTCCTTCTGACAGTGTCCTTTGCTTTGCAGAAACTTTGTAATTTTATGAGGTCCCATTTGTCGATTCTTGATCTTAGAGCATAAGCTATTGGTGTTCTGTTCAGGAACTTTTCCCCTGTGCCCAAGTCCTCCAGGGTCTTCCCAAGTTTCTTTTCTAATAGTTTCAGTGTGTCTGGTTTTATGTGGAGGTCCTTGATCCACTTGGAGTTGATCTTAGTGCAAAGAGATAAGATTGGATCAATTCGCATTCTTCTGCATGTTGACTTCCAGTTGAACCAGCACCATTTGTTAAAAAGGCTATCTTTATTCCACCGGATGGTTGTGGCTCCTTTATCAAAGATCAAGTGACCATAAGTCTGTGGGTTAACCTCTGGGTCTTCAATCCTGTTCCATTGATCTACCTGCCTGTTGCTATACCAATACCATGCAGTTTTTAACACAATTGCTCTGTAGTACTGCTTGAGGTCAGGGATATTGATTCCCCCAGAAGTCCTTTTATTGTTGAGAATAGTTTTAGCTATCCTGGGTTTTTTGTTGCTCCAGATGAATTTGAGAATTGCTCTTTCTAGATCTATGAAGAATTGAGTTGGGATTTTGATGGGGATCGCATTGAATCTGTATATTGCTTTTGGCAAGATGGCCATTTTTACTATATTGATCCTGCCAATCCAGGAGCAAGAAATATTTTTCCATCTTCTGAGGTCTTCTTCGATTTCTTTCTTCAAGGACTTGAAGTTCCTGTTGTATAGATCTTTCGCTTGTTTGGTTAGAGTTACGCCAAGATATTTTATGTTGTTTGTGGCTATTGTGAAGGGTGTTATTTCCCTAATTTCTTTCTCTGCCTGCTTGTCCTTTGAGTACAAGAAGGCCACTGACTTGCTTGAGTTAATTTTATAACCTGCCACTTTGCTGAAGTTGTATATCAGCTGTAGAAGTTCTCTGGTGGAGTTTTTTGGGTCGCTTAGGTAAACTATCATATCGTCTGCAAATAATGATAGTTTCACTTCTTCCTTTCCAATTTGTATCCCTTTGACTTCCTTATGTTGTCTAATTGCTCTTGCTAGAACTTCAAGTACTATATTGAAAAGATATGGAGAGAGAGGGCAGCCTTGTCTAGTCCCTGATTTTAGTGGGAATGCTTCAAGTTTCTCTCCATTTATTTTGATGTTGGCTACTGGTTTGCTGTAGATTGCTTTTACTATGTTTAGGTATGGGCCTTGAATTCCTATTCTTTCCAAGACTTTTAGCATGAAAGGATGCTGAATTTTGTCGAATGCTTTTTCGGCATCTAATGAGATGACCATGTGGTTTTTTTCTTTCAGTTTGTTTATGTAGTGGATTACATTGATGGATTTCCGTATATTGAACCATCCCTGCATCCCTGGGATGAAGCCTACTTGATCATGGTGGATGATCATTTTGATGTGCTCTTGGATTCGGTTAGCAAGAATTTTATTTAGTATTTTTGCATCTATATTCATAAGAGAAATTGGCCTGTAGTTCTCTTTCTTTGTTGGATCTTTTTGTGGTTTAGGTATTAGCATAATTGTGGCTTCGAAGAATGAGTTGGGCAGTGTCCCTTCTGTCTCTATTTTGTGGAATAGTTTGGAGAGTATTGGTGTTAAGTCTTCTTTGAAGGTCTGGTAGAATTCTGCACTAAAACCATCTGGTCCCGTACTTTTTTTGGTTGGGAGGCTTTCTATAACCCCTTCTATTTCTTTAGGGGTTATGGGACTATTTAGCTGATCTACTCGATGCTGATTTAATTTTGGTATTTGATATCTGTCTAGGAAATTGTCCATTTCCTCCAGGTTCTCCAGTTGTTTTGAGTATAGACCTTTGTAGTAGGATCTGATGATGTTTTGAATTTCGTCAGTTTCTGTTGTTATGTCTCCCTTTTCATTTCTAATTTTGTTAATTTGTATACTGTCTCTGTGTCCTTTGGTTAGTCTGGCTAAGGGTTTATCTATCTTGTTGATTTTCTCAAAGAACCAGCTCCTGGTCTTGTTGATTCTTTGTATGGTTCTCTTTGTTTCTATTTGATTGATTTCAGCCCTGAGTTTGATGATTTCTTGTCTTCTACTCCTCCTGGGTGAATTAACTTGTTTTTCTTCCAGGGCTTTAAGGTGTGCCATTAAGCTGCTAGTATATGCTCTCTCCAGTTTCTTTTTGGATGCACTTAGAGCTATGAGTTTTCCTCTTAGCACTGCTTTCATTGTGTCCCATAGATTTGGGTAGGTTGTACCTTCATTTTCATTGAATTCTAAAAAGTCTTTGATTTCTTTTTTTATTTCTTCCTTGACCAAGGTGTCATTGAGTAGAGTATTGTTCAGTTTCCATGTGTATGTGGGCTTTCTGTTGTTTTTGTTGTTATTGAAGACCACTCTTACTCCATGGTGATCTGATAGAAGGCATGGGATTAGCTCGATCTTCTTGTATTTGTTGACATCTGTCTTGTGACCAATTATATGGTCTATTTTGGAGAAGGTCCCATGTGGAGCTGAGAAAAAGGTATATTCTTTAGCTTTAGGATGAAATGTCCTATATATATCTGTTAAATCCAATTGGTCCAGAGTTTCAATTAGTTTCACTGTGTCCCTGTTTAGTTTCTGCTTTCCTGATCGGTCCATTGAGGAGAGTGGAGTGTTGAAGTCACCCACAATTATTGTGTTAGGTGTAATGTGTGCTTTAAGCTTTAGTAAGGTTTCTTTTACGAATGAGGCTGCCCTTGCATTTGGAGCATAGATGTTCAGTATTGAGAGCTCTTCTTGGTGGATTTTTCCTTTGGCCAGCAAGAAGTGACCTTCTGAGTCTCTTTTGATGATTTTAGGTTGGAAGTCAATTTTATCTGATATTAGAATGGCTACTCCAGCTTGTTTCCTGAGACCATTTGCTTGTAAAATTGTCTTCCAGCCTTTTACTCTAATAATTTGCTCATGAACATGGAGATAATCAGTATGTCCTCAAGCTAGAATTTAAACTCAGAAAAACATTCAAAACATTAGACTCAACTGAGGGAGTTGATTAAGTGTGGTAAGTGCTGATTGCCTTTCTTCAAAGAATTTGGTTGTGCGTGTTTGTGTGTGGCATGGTGATGATGAGCTTGGGAGCCCACCGGGAGGGCGTGGCAGCCGTGGCATCTCATGGTGCCAGGCCCCCTCTGCTACTGTGTTGTCTAAAGAGAGGGCCTTAGCAGCCAAGTTACAAAACAGGGAGGCAATGTCTGGAGAGAGAGACCTGCCAAAAGCCCAGGTCTTAGGGATTAGTGTGGATCCAGGCATAGCAGGCGAGGGCAATTAGAATACGCAAGTTAATTAGCTCAAGCTAATTAGCTAACAGCCGACTTCTAGTCTAAACACTGGAAGTCTAAAGAAGCAAAGCAGTTGCAGCAGCTAGACTAAGACTTCAGGTATCAGGATTGTTCCCAAAGTACCGTGTGCAAACTGTAACCATGAAACATAATTGTGACCTGGTCCAAGACAGGCAGGTGCAGGAGATTTCTATTTTTCCTACAGTCATTGTGAAGTGTTCTTATTTACTCTGAGAGGAATGTTACTTGGGTTTTTTAAATGGTGGGTTTTTTTTTTTAATTATTATAAAAAACATTTTCCATTTTGTACAAATTTCAGTAGTAAACTATTGTATTCAGAATTACATAGTGAGAATAAAACTTTTTTCTGAAATCTGTCAGAGTAGCAAAAGCTGAAAGAGTTGTCATAATGCTGTGAGGTGTCCGCCAGAGAGGACGGCTTGGACATGGGATTGGAGTGGCCGACAGCCATCCCGGGGGTTCAGAACCCCTGTGTCACTCCAAGCCTTTCTCAAGGTGAGCTTTCAAACACAAAAACCACATCCTGGGATGACATACTCCAGTTCACAAGAACAGGTAAACACACACACACACACACACACACACACACACACACACACACAGGCAAGAAACATGTTAAGTGAGAGAGATAAGTATGTAAAGAGTGGGCTTGGCTTTTTTTTTTTTTTTTTTAATTTTATGTATTGGAGTAGAGTGTAGCTGTCTTCGGACACACCAGAAGAGGGCATCAGATCCCCTTACAGAGGGATGTGAGCCTCCATGTGGTTGCTGGGAATTGAACTCAGCCCCTCTGGAAGAGCAGCCTGTACTCTTAAATGCTGAGCCATCTCTCCAGCCTGTGGTTTTGGTTTTTGAGATATCTAAAGAAGAGCTCAAAGCAGCTTACAAAACTTCCGCTCTTGTCAGTCTTAAATTTGGCGAATAAAACATTGGGACTGCAGCAAGATGTGTCAAGTCCCACAGAAACTCAGGACATCCTTGTTTGAGCCTTCCTGCCTGGTCAGCTGCTTTGGTCTGCGGAGTGTGGCATGAGTATCCTGTATTTCTAGCTGCTATCCACTTAGCAGTGAGTACACACTTTGCATGTCCTATTGGGACTGGGTCACCTCAGTCAGGACGCTATTCTCAAGGTCCATCCATTTTCCTGAAAAACTTTGTAATGTCTTTGTATTTTTTTAAATAGCTGAATAATATTCCATTGTGTGATGCACCCCGTTTTCTTCATCCATTCCTCAGTTGAGGGACTTCTAAGTAGTTTCCGGTTTCTGGCTATTACGAATAAAGCTGCTATGAACAAAGTTGAAGAAGTGTCCTGGTGGTAGTGTGGCCTGTGCTTCGGGTATGTGCTGAAGGAAGTATGCCGGGGGCCTGAGGTAGAACTCTTGCCAGGTTTCTGAGGAATGATTTCCACAGTGGTTGTGGCAGTTTGCACTCCCACAGCAACGGAGGGACGCTCCAAGCAAGAACGACTGACTCTCACTGAGAAGGGGATACAACAGTCCTAAGAGGCAGATGGGGGACGGGAACAGAGTGGGAGAGGGGAGGGGGAGGGAAATGTGGGGAGGGTCAACAGGGGTGATCGGACGGACGGACGGCAGTGAGAATGAACCGAACCTGCAACTGACACGGGTGGGGCGGTGAGGGCCATCTCCAGAGACAGAGCCCTGGGATAAGGGAGGCACTCAAGGATCAGTAAGGGCATCCTTAGCTGTGACTCACAACACTGGGATATGGAACCCAAAGAGGCCACCTCCTGCAGCCAGGCAGGAACCCCAGTGCGGTGATAGGGACACCCATCCACAAAACTTTCAACCTAAAATATATGCTGGCTACAAGAAATGCAGGGATGGGGGAGGAGCAGAGATTGAGGGAACGGCCAACCAATACCCGGCTCAGCTGGAGACCCGCCCATGGGCAAGCACCAAGTCCCAGCACTGTTAGTGATACTCTCTTATTCTTGCAGACAGGAATCTACCATGGCTGTGCTCTGAGAGGCTCCACCCATCAGCTGACTTAGAAGCAGACATCCACAGCTAAACAGTGGATGGAGCTTGGAGACTTTTCTGGAAGAATAAGAGGAAGGATTGCAGTCCCTAAGGGGATAGGAACTCCACGGGAAGACAGACCAACAGACTCAACTAACCTGGACCCTTGGGTCTCTCAGAAACGGAACCACCAACCAAAGAGCATACTGGACCTAGGCCTTGCCAAACATATGTAGCAAATGTGCAGCTTGGTCTTCATGTGGGTCCTGAACAACTGGAGCGGGGACTGTCCCAAAGCTGTTGCTTGTGTGGGGGATACGTTCTTCTAGCTGGGCTGCCTTGTCTGACTTCAGTGGGAGAGGATATGCCTAGCCTCACAGGAGACTTGATGTACCAGGGTTGGCGGATATGAAGAGGGGCATCCACTTTCTCAGAAAAGGAGAAGGGGAAGGGGGAGGGGGAGGAGGAGGGGGGGAAGAGGAGGAGGAGGAAGAGGAGGAGGAGGAGGAAGAGGAGGAGGAGGAACAACAACAACAACAACAACAACGGGAAGAGAAAGAAGAGGAAAGAGAAGGGGGAGAAGGGGAAGGGAAAGGGAACAAGAGGGGGGGGGAGGGACTGAGGTGGGGAGGGGACAGGGACCAGAAGGGGAAGGAAGAAGAAGAAGAAATGAGGCTAACCGAGGAGCTATTAACATACCAAAGCAGCGCTGGCCTCAGACTCTCAAGGCTTGCAGACTCCAGTCCTGGCTCCTCCGAGCACTTCTCACCCCAGCCGCCGCCATAAACTCCTCCATCTCCCGAGCGTCCCCTCCCTTGTCTGGCTTCTTTCCTATGTAACGCGACCACGCGCCCTCCTGGTTCCCACCCCCTGTCTCTCTGTCTCTCTCTCTCTCTGTCTCTCTGTCCCTCTGTCTCTCTCTTCCTCTCTTGGTTCTTCCCCTTCTCCTGGCCCCTTCTCTTGCCCTCTCTCTTTTCCTCTCCTGCCTCCCTTCTCTCCTCTCCTGCCCATGCTCAGGCTGTGCTCTCCCTTCTCTGGGCTGTTTCAGATGCCTCTGGCTGTTCTCTCCCTCATATCTACCATCCAGACTTCCTCAGCCACACCTAGGTCTGCTCACGTCCTCATTTTCATTTACTACTTTATATCCAATGATGACAAGGGGAAACAACCCACCCAACCTCTACAGAAGACGGAGATGAAACTTAATGTATCAGAAAAGGAATCCACAGTACAGTAAGAGTTCTTATTTGTCAGCAAAAAAATGGGCTATTTTCTGTAACTGTTCAAGTGACATAACCTGTATCTTATCTGTCTTCAAGATCAATTCTTCTGCCTGCTGAGTTAATTCAGTGAGGTATTTGCTATGTTGTTTGTTTTGGTCTTGTTTAATTTGGTTTAGGATGGTTACTGTGTTTTCCAGTTTTCTGGTTTTATATTGATTTCTTTTCCCCTCCTCTTTCCATTTCCTCCCTCCCTCCCTTCCCTCTGTCTGTCTGTCTGTCTGTCTGTCTGTCTGTCTGTCTATCTGAGTCTCGCTATGTAACCATGGCTGGCCAGAAATTATTATGCAAGTCAGGCTGAGCTCTAACTCACAGAGCTACCTCTGCTTCTGCATGCTGGGATTACAGTGTAAACCACTAGTCATTGATTCTTAAACTTTTTCTTTCTTTCTTTCTTTCTTTCTTTCTTTCTTTCTCTCTCTCTCTCTCTCTCTCTCTCTCTCTCTTTCTCTCTCTCTCTCCTTTCCTCTCTCCCTCCCTCCTTCCCTCTCTCCCTCCTTCCCTCCCTCCCTCCCTCCCTCCCTCTCTCTCTCTCTCTCTCTCTCTCTCTCTCTCTTTCTTTCTTTCTTTTTCTTTTCTTTTCTTTTTTTGGCTTTTTGAGATAGAGTTTTTCCTGTGTAGCCCTGGCTGTTTTGGAACTCATTCTGTAGACCAGGCTGGCCTTGAACTCGCAGAAATCTGCCTGCCTCTGCCTCCAGCGTGCTGGGATCAGAGGTGTGTGCCCCGGCTGCCTGACTGAAACTTCTCGTTCTTTGCGGTTTTATTTTCCTCCTGTCTTTGCATTCATGTCAAGTAAATTCATAACTGCTTGTTGACATATTTTTATCATGATGGCTGCCCTAAAACTCAGATCTGACAATTTCAACACCTGATTTATCTCAGTATTGTTGTCATTTAATTGCTTGGTTCATCTAAGTTGCAGTTTTCCTGACACTTATTTTTAAATTAAAAAAAAAATCCTGAAAAAAATCTTAGTGTGTGTAGATGTTTTGCACGCGCATGCACGTGTGTGTGTGTGTGTGTGTGTGTGTGTGTACCTGGTGCCTGTGGAGGACAGAACAGGGTGTCAGATCTCCTGCAACTAGAGTTATAGAGCTTTGTGGGCTGCCATGTCAATGCTGGGAATCGAACCTGAGACCTCAACTCTCAAGTCTTCCTGCCATTTGTGACAGGAAGGTTCCCTTTCCTTGCCTCAGTTTATCCCTCTCCTCCCTTGTCCAGGGTCTCAAGGACTTGGCTCTTCTACTGAGTTATAGCCACAGCCTGTGGCAAGAATTATATATTCTAGCTAGCCAGAATAAAATACAGGCAATCCTGGTATTTTACTTACAAGCTGTAAGCCTAGATTATGCAGGCTTTGGGCTCTTCTAATCGACATCCCAGACACATGTCCCTTGTTCCCTGCGGTTTCTCCTGGCCACGTGCTCAGGGTCCCCTTCTCTCGCAGCTGCCTTCTCTTCTCTCCCTGTCTTCTCTCTTGAGAACCCCCTCACTCAGTCCCCAAGTCCCGCCTTTCTATTGCCTAATCACAGGCTCTTGCCTCTCTTTGCACAACAAAAGCTGGTGTATGTAGGAATTCATTCATCTTGGGACAACCAGATCTTGGGGAACAGGATTTAGTATCTGAATACCTAGCAGCACCAGACCAACCCCTAACAACAGTCCGTGGAGTTTTCTGTTGTCCTTTTTAATTTTCTATTTTAGCAGGCAACTGGTCTTCTTAGGTTTAACATACAGATCCAGGTCTGGTTATAAATTCCAATGACAATTTAATTCCCAGGCCTTTTTGATGTGCTGTTTTGTGTTCTTGTGTTGTTACACTTGCCTCACAAAGGTGAGCAAGGCGTTTCCTGTCAGGCGCAGGCCACCTGTGCCTGCAGGTAGGAAAAGCCGTCTAGGGCTCAGACAGAGGCGAGGAGTGGGTCTGAGCTTCGATTTGCTGTCGGAGGAGCTTTGGCCTTGCCGTCTGGTGGTGCTGGCGGAGCTGCATCTAGTCTGGGGAGAAACAAGCCAGTGTAGGACATTTTCTAGTAGATAAAGGTTCAGGAGAGATGAGATGCGAGCTGCCTCTGTGGGTGGGCAGACCTCGAGATGCTGACCACTGTGCTTCCCTTCCTTTTCCCTATCCCTCAACAGTTTGCCTCTCTCACTTTATTTTCAGGGCGGGGAGGAACCATACTAAACAAGTGTGGACATTCTCTAGAAGCCCTTGAGGGATTTGACATATTGGTAGTATGTCTGCTATTGAACAGGACAAATGTAACATTAGCTGGGCATGGTGCGACTCTTCTCGAATTCCAGCACTTGAAAGGCTGGGGCAGAATATTAGTAGTTGGAGGACAACGGGACCTCATCTTCAAACTATGCAAGCGTCCTCAAGAGATCTGCCCCCATGTTTTTTAGAAAATTCTTGGACAATTTCATACATGTATGTGATGAATTTTGATCATTTTCATTCATATTGTCTTTTCTGAGAGAAGAAAATAAATGAAACCTTTAAGAACCATTTGCTTCATCAAGAAATCAAAGGAAAAAAATTGAATCATACAGGACAAGGTCAGTAGTACATGATGGATGTGCACAGGCACAATTCAGCTCTTATGATTCTGGCAAGGAAGCAGAACATAAATGTTGTAACTCCTGAAGGGGACTCTTGATGCTAATGACAACCATTCAAACTCATAGTCTAAAAAAGTCTCAGGACATTCAAACAAACGTTCAGGGAGTTAAAAGGGCGGAGGACAAGGGAAGGAACTATTGATACTTCCTTTGCTTGCACAGATATTACAACTCCATTGTATAATTTTAGTTTCTTATTCAAAACCAGAATAAGTGTCATTTTCATATTCTAAACCCAAGTTCAAGTGGTACAAGAAGCTGTTTACCCTCAGGTCCCACAGACCCTCGGACATGGACGACACGGCTATCTATGACAGTAACTAGTGGCTTAGCATTATTTCTTTTGACATGCTGATAAAAATGATGCCAAAGTGTACTTTCCTCCTGTAACCCAGACGGCTTCCTAATGGCTCAGTAAGTAGCTAATCAGGCTTATATTCCTCCCAGCCTCATGCTCACAACTGACTCAGTAGAAATACCTTTAGCGTAATTACTACTCTCCATAGACATTAGAGGGATATTTGTGTTAGAGAGAAAAAAAAAGATCATGATTTAGACATGCTGATTTTTATTTGTTTTTTTTTTTTTAAAGTGTCTCCATATAAAGTCGTATAGAACCTGGTAATCCCACAGCTTAAATCTAGAAGGGAAGCCGGGCTGTCTGCATCCCACGATGCCTGAGCAACCGAAGCAAGGGTCTGCTCGAGCCCAGCCTCGTCAGGAGAGCAAGTCCTGTCTCAAGAAAGAAATGAAGCTAATGAGAGCCGGGAGATGGAGTTGTTGAGGTCTGCCCCTCTAGCCTAGCTGTAGCCATTTTATTCCATGCCCGTCAGCTGTTCCATAGTGTCCCTGTAACATGCCTGTCAGTCATTGACACAGAAGAATAGCGGCTCAGAGCAGGGTCATGCTAACTCCATACTCTGTTGTGTTCTGTAGGTTATAAGGTTTGTTCATCTTAAGAGATTCCACAACACTCGCTTCTCGGCCTTTTGGTTAAGATCAAGTGAAGAGATTCCCCAACTATAAGATTCATGTAGGACCCATCGGAGTGAAGGTCAATATGAACTGTTATGTCTGAAATGGATTGAGTCCGGGCCAACCATCGGGCAGCACTTCCAGCGCCTGAGTGTGGGCCTGTTGTAGGTTTTGTTTGTTCGTTTGTGTTCAGTTTTAGCCTTTATAAACTGGCCCTGAGAAATGGACAGTGTATGGCTTTGAGCTCTCGAGTCTGAGTTGTTGCCCTGCTTGATCAGTTTTTAGGTGTGTGTTCAATAAACCATCCCCGTCTGACTGAGATCGGGGTTTGTGTGGTTTGTGGGGTGACCCCAGCAGTAGTTAGTGGCAGGGCTCGCTCATGTGCAGTGCGTGTAACTCCTAAATCCGATGTACAACGCTCTGAAGACACATAAATGAAGGACCTCCAACGTGATGATCCATAAGAGGAAGAACGCATAGAGATCCCATTGGGGGTTCTTTTGAGAAGAGGAATAGCTGGCTTTGCGGATGTGAAGAGGTTTTCAGAGCATAGACTCCAAATCTACGCATTTGGATTTTCAGATAAGGCACTGTCTATGAAGAACCCTCATGTCAAGAAATGTGTCTTGGATCTGTGGTGATAAAGTACCAGTTTGTAGATGGACCGACCACCTACAAGGGTTTTTTGTTTTGTTTTGTTTTGCTTTGTTTTTTGGTGTTTTTTTGGGGGGTGTTTTTTTCCTTTTGCTTAAAATGAGATTGTAATTATTCTTTCTTTTTACATGAGTTCACTCTATGCCTTTGTGTGCATGTGTAGGTGAAGTGCCACACGTGGGGGGGGGTGGGATGTCACGGATGAGTTAGTTCTCTACATCTTGTTAGTTTCAGGAATCAGACTCCAGGTGTCAGGCATGGTGACTGGTGTCTCGACCACTAAGCCGTGTCGCTACCCCAAGAACTTGATCCATATTACAGACGTTGTTGCCAAGTCCAGAGGCACACGCCTTTATTCATTATTTTTAGTTTTTCTTCTTATTATTATCATCATCACTAATATTTTGAGACTGGGTTTCTCTGAATAGCCTTGGCTGACCCTGTGTCAAAAAAGAAACAAAACAACAGAAGTTGTTGTTGAATTAGGTTTACTCTATTGCTGTCTAAATATTTCATCTATTTCGAGTCATGTTTCCTCTCTGGTCTTTTAAAAAACATAAACCTGTAATCGTGATTTAAACCTGGATAAAAGATTAAAGCATCATAAGCATGTTGTTGAAAGTATGATTCTTAAATGCTGACATCTAGTGGTTGCTGTTAGCTGTTGATTCAGATAGACTCCATTTGGCTGCATCACAACAAGTGGATTAAAAATTTCACAGGTAGCCGGGCGTGGTGGCGCACGCCTGTGATCCCAGCACTTGGGAGGCAGAGGCAGGCAGATTTCTGAGTTCGAGGCCAGCCTGGTCTATAGAGTGAGTTCCAGGACAGCCAGGGCTACACAGAGAAACCCTGTCTCGAAAAACCAAAAACAAAAACCAAAACCAAAAACAACGAAAAAAACTGTTTAAAAATTTCACAGGTAACTAAGCAAGAGGTGGAGGCACACAGCTCTAGTCTCTGCTGAGGCTGACTGAGGTCAGGAATTTAATGCCAGCCTTCACTACGCAGTGAGTACCAGGCTAGCCAGGGCTACATAGTCAGACACTGTCAGCAACAACAAGCTTCTTATATTAGTGTGTGTGTGTGTGTGTGTGTGTGTGTGTGTGTTATGTGTGTGTACATGTTTATCAAATAATCCCATTCCTTAAGCATCTGATAAAATTGTGTCACTCTTATCTCTGGGAAACTAAAAGGTATTTCTAAATTTAGCTAATATTATTTTTTCTCTATTTGAAACCCTACACATCTCAAGTAATTATTAAGGAAAATAATTTTGAAACCTTGAAATTAAACCAAACTTTCCTTTTCCTTCTTTTCTGTGGTATTGGGGTTCAAACCCAGAGCCTCCCACGGTCCAGACAGGCGTGCTGCCGAGCTATGCGTGCTGCTGAGCACGGACGTACACCTGCTTTCCCCGTGCGGGCTCCACTGACAAGGCCATCGCACCACCCTGAACCACAGAACTGGGTTGCCGTAGAAGCATAGCGAAAAGGTGGGAATTCCCAGGAGACAGACAAGTCTTCCAAACGCCCCGAAACAAAAGATACGGAGGCTTTTTTTGTTTTGTTTTGTTTTGTTTTTGTTTTTGTTTTTGTTTTTCGAGACAGGGTTTCTCTGTGTAGTCCTGGCTGTCCTGGAACTACTCTGTAGACCAGGCTGGCCTCGAACTCAGAAATCCACCTGCCTCTGCCTCCCAAGTGCTGGGATTAAAGGCGTGCGCCACCACCACCTGCACGGAGGCCTTTTTTTTATCTCAGGCTGTCCTTCAATCACTATAGAGGTAAGGATGACCTTGAACTTTTTTTTTTAAGATTTATTTATTTATTTTATGTATATGAGTACATTGTGGCTGTCTTCAGACCCACCAGAAGAGGGCATCAGATCCCATTACAGATGGTTGTGAGCCACCATGTGGTTCCTGGGAATTGAACTCAGAACCTCTGGTAGAGTAGTCAGTGCTCTTAACCACTGAGCCATCTCTCCAGCCCCTGAACTTTTTTTTTTTTTAAGTTTACTTTGTTTTTAAATTGAAAATAGATTATTTCCTCATGCACAATATATCCTATTATATATCCCCTTCTTCACTCCTCCCAAGTCCTCTTCACCTATGTTCCTTTTCCTTCTTTCATTAGAAAAGAACAGGCTTCTAAGAGATGACAGCCAACCATGACAAAATAAAATATAAGATGAAGCAAAAACTTTCTTATTAAAGTTGGACACGGCAACCCAACTGGAGAAAAAGATTTCCAAGAGCAGGCTCAAGAGTCAGAGACACAGTCATTCTCACCGTCAGGAGCCCCCCCCCAAAACACTATGCTAATATTAGTACTACAAAATACTAAGCAAATATTAATAGTATTTGATTGTAGGTCAAAGGTTTTGTGTCTAGCTTGTTTGAATTTTGCTTCTAATAGTCTGCAGAGTACCTTCCCAAACTGTCTCAGTTAGGGTTTTATTGTGAGTAGATGCCATGACCAAGGCAACTCTTATAAAGGAAAGCATTTAACTGGGGCTGGCTTACAGTCTCAGAGGTTCAGTCCATTATTGTCAGGGCAGGAAGCGTGGCAGCAGGCAGGCAGACATCGTGCTGGAGAAGGAGCTGAGAGTTCTGCATCAGGATTTACAGGCAGTAGGAAGAGCAAGCCAGCCACTGGGTACTTGATGTTCACCTCCAGGGACACACATAATCCAACAAGAGCACACCTACTTCAACAAGGCCACATCTCCACTCCTTATGAGCCTATGGGGGCCGTTTTCTTTCGAACGACAATATACACCAAAGAGCCTAGAGTGTCGGGGTGCGGACTCCATGTCGGCAGCAGCTCAGCCTAGAGTGTCGGGGTGCGGACTCCATGTCGGCAGCAGCTCAGCCTAGAGTGTCGGGGTGCGGACTCCATGTCGGCAGCAGCTCAGCCTAGAGTGTCGGGGTGCGGACTCCATGTCGGCAGCAGCTCAGCCTAGAGTGTCGGGGTGCAGACTCCATGTCGGCAGCAGCTCAGCCTAGAGTGTCGGGGTGCAGACTCCATGTCGGCAGCAGCTCAGCCTAGAGTGTCGGGGTGCGGACTCCATGTCGGCAGCAGCTCAGCCTAGAGTGTCGGGGTGCAGACTCCATGTCGGCAGCAGCTCAGCCTAGAGTGTCGGGGTGCGGACTCCATGTCGGCAGCAGCTCAGCCTAGAGTGTCGGGGTGCGGACTCCATGTCGGCAGCAGCTCAGCCTAGAGTGTCGGGGTGCGGACTCCATGTCGGCAGCAGCTCAGCCTAGAGTGTCGGGGTGCGGACTCCATGTCGGCAGCAGCTCAGCCTAGAGTGTCGGGGTGCAGACTCCATGTCGGCAGCAGCTCAGCCTAGAGTGTCGGGGTGCGGACTCCATGTCGGCAGCAGCTCAGCCTAGAGTGTCGGGGTGCGGACTCCATGTCGGCAGCAGCTCAGCCTAGAGTGTCGGGGTGCGGACTCCATGTCGGCAGCAGCTCAGCCTAGAGTGTCGGGGTGCGGACTCCATGTCGGCAGCAGCTCAGCCTAGAGTGTCGGGGTGCAGACTCCATGTCGGCAGCAGCTCAGCCTAGAGTGTCGGGGTGCGGACTCCATGTCGGCAGCAGCTCAGCCTAGAGTGTCGGGGTGCGGACTCCATGTCGGCAGCAGCTCAGCCTAGAGTGTCGGGGTGCGGACTCCATGTCGGCAGCAGCTCAGCCTAGAGTGTCGGGGTGCAGACTCCATGTCGGCAGCAGCTCAGCCTAGAGTGTCGGGGTGCGGACTCCATGTCGGCAGCAGCTCAGCCTAGAGTGTCGGGGTGCGGACTCCATGTCGGCAGCAGCTCAGCCTAGAGTGTCGGGGTGCGGACTCCATGTCGGCAGCAGCTCAGCCTAGAGTGTCGGGGTGCGGACTCCATGTCGGCAGCAGCTCAGCCTAGAGTGTCGGGGTGCAGACTCCATGTCGGCAGCAGCTCAGCCTAGAGTGTCGGGGTGCGGACTCCATGTCGGCAGCAGCTCAGCCTAGAGTGTCGGGGTGCGGACTCCATGTCGGCAGCAGCTCAGCCTAGAGTGTCGGGGTGCGGACTCCATGTCGGCAGCAGCTCAGCCTAGAGTGTCGGGGTGCGGACTCCATGTCGGCAGCAGCTCAGGTTCTTCATGTGCAGTGACTGGGGTGGGTGTCGTCCTGGAAGTGGGTCCCAAGTGCTTGTTAGTGGGGAGCAACGCTTTGACTTATCTTCAACCTGGGTTGTTTGGAGATTTCCACGAGACGCCTTTGGCCAACAACCCGATTGAATGCTACCCAGACCTGACACTGGAAGCCTTGCCTGACTACAAGAGACGGCCGGTTGAAATTCTTTAGCTCTCATCACTAGGAGTTCTCCTTAGGGTCATCTTCATAGATTCCAGAAAGTTTCCACGGTGCTAGGTTTCCATACTAGCCCCCCAAACGCCTCCCCATTCCAGGTGTCTCTCCTGGAACTCTCTCCCTCCTCATATGTTCCACATCCAACTTGATCCTTCCCAATCTCATCCCCAGCCACCCCTAGTCCACTTGGAAGGTCTATTCTATTTTCCCTCCCAGGAATAGCCATACATCATCCCCACTCATCTTTAAATACACACACACACACACACACACACACACACACACACACACACACACTGGTGTTCTGCATGCATGTCTATGCAAGGGTGGAAGATCCTTTGGAAATGAAGTTACAGACAGCTATCAGCTCCCATGTGGCTGCTGAGAACTGAACTCGTGTCCTCTGGAAGAGCAGCCATGTTCTTAACCACTGAGTCATCACTCCAGCCCCCCAAATCCTTTGTCATTACCTCACCTCTCTAGGTCCACAGATCATAGTTTGACTATTATTTACTTAATGGCTAATACTGATTTACAAGTGAATACATACCATATTTGTCTTTCTACATCTGGGTTGCCACACTCAGGATGATTTTTTTTCTAGTTGAATCCATTTACCTGGATTTTCATTACACACACACACACACACACACACACTCAGTAATTGGATTATCTGTTTGTTTGTTTTTACATCTAGTTTCTTGAGTTCTTTATATATTTTGGATATTAGACCTCTGTCAGACAGGAGTTGATAAACTTGGTTTCCATCCTGTAGGCTGCTGCTTTGTCTGCTTGACAGTGCCTTACAGAAGCTTTTCAGTTTCATGAAGTCTCATTTATTAACTGTTGATCTCACTGCCTGAGATATTGGTGTTCTGTTCAGAAAGTCTTCTCTTGTGACAATACATTCAAGACTACTCCCCACTTTTTTTCTGTCAGGTTTAGTGTATCTGTTTTTATGTTGAGGTATTTCACCCACTTGGACTTGAGTTTTGTGCAAGGTGATAAATATGGATATATTTGCTTTCTGCTACATGAGACAACCATTTTGCCAGGATCATTTGTTGACGATGCCGGTTTTTTTTTTTCAGTGTGCATTTATGGCATCATTACCAAAAATCAGATATCTATATGTGTGGGAATTTACATGTGGGCCTTGAACTCAATTCCATTGATTGATATGTATGTTTTTATGCCAATACCATGTGTTTTTTATTACTACAGCTCTGTAGTACAGCTTGAAATCAGGGATGCTGATAACCCTAGAAGTTCTTTTATTACTCAGGATTGTTTTTAACTGTTTTTGTTTCTTGTTTGTTTTTCCATATAAAATTGAGACTTATCCTTTCAGGGTCTGTGAAGAATTCTGCTGGAGTTTTAATGATGATTGCATTGAATCTGTAGATTTCTTTTTGTGAGATGGCCATTTTCACTATGTAATCCTCCCAATCCACGAGCATGGGAGATCTCTCCATCTTCTGAGATCTTCTTGCATTTCTTTCTTCAAAGATTTGAAAGATTTGTTTGTTGTTGACCTTTTTTTTTTTTTTTTTCTAGACAGGATTTCCTTGTGTAGCCTTGTCTGTCCTGGAACTCTGTAGATCAGACTGGCTCAAAACTCAGAGATTCACCTGCCTCTGCCTCCAGAGTTCTGGGATTAAAGGTGTGTGCCACTACATTCAAGCCTGGCTCGACTTGAAGTTTTTAATCATACAAATCTTTCACTTGCTTGGCTAGTGTTACCCCAAGACATTTTATATTATTCAAGGCTATTGTGAACACTTTGTTTTCTGATTTCTTTCTGTTTCTTTGTTATTTGTTTATAGGGGGACTGTAGGAGTTTCCTGGTGAAATGTTTAGGGTCATACCATCTGCAAATTACAATACTTTGACTTCTTCCTTTCCGATTTGTAACCTCTTGAGTTCCTTCAGTTGTCTTATTGCTCTATTTACAACCTCAAGTACTATATTGAATAAATAAGAAGAAAGTGGTCAACCTTGGCTTGTTCTTGACTTTAGTGAAATTGCTTGGAGGTTTTTCTCTATTTAACTAGATGTTGGCTATAGGCTTGTATGTATTTTGTTTATGTATGTATTCCTAATCTTTCCAGGACTTTTATCATGAAGGTGTGTTGGACTCTGTCAAAGGCCTTTTCTGCATCCAATGATATGGTCATGCACACTTTTCTCTTTCAGTTCATCTTTATGGTGAATAACATGGACTGATTTTTGTATATTGAAACTTCCTTGCATATCTGGGATGAAGCCTACTTGATCATGGTGGATGAACTTTTTCATGTGTTCTTGGATTGGTTTACAAACATTTTATTGAGTATGTTTATATCTATGTTCATAAATGAAATTGGTTTGTAATTTTCTTTCTTTGTTGAATCTTTACATATTTTGAGTAAAAGACTAAC
Source organism: Apodemus agrarius (assembly GCA_964023405.1). Taxonomy (NCBI): domain Eukaryota; kingdom Metazoa; phylum Chordata; class Mammalia; order Rodentia; family Muridae; genus Apodemus; species Apodemus agrarius. The sequence continues at coordinate 49,634,380 of OZ030025.1, forward strand.
TTTAGCGTCATAAAATGAATTGGGCAATGTTCCTTCTGTTTCTTAGAGAATAATTTGAAACTTGTCATTAACTCTTCTTTGAAAGTCTTGTAGAATTCTGCACTAAAGCTGCTTGACCCTGTGCTCTTTGGGGGAGTCTCTTAATGACTGTGTTTATTTTACTAGGGGTTATATAACTATTAAATTTTAGGTGATCTTGATTTAACTTTAGTAAGTGGCACATATCAAAAAAGATACCCCATTCACTCCTTTTAGATTTCCCAATTTGGTGGAATACAGGATTCTGTTTTGTTTTTGGTTTTTTGGGACAAGGTCTTTCTCTGCAGCTTTGGCTGTCTTGGAACTCCCTTTGTAGACCAGGCTGTCTTTGAACTCATAGAGATCCACTTCCCTCTGCCTCCTGAGTGCTGGGATTAAAGGTAAGGGCCACCATCACCTGGCAGGAGCACAGGTGTTAAAATTACAACCTTATGATTCTCTGAATTTCCTTAGTGACTGTTGTTATCCACCTTCCCACAATTTTTCATTTCTGACTTATTAACATGGATGTCCTGTCTCCGTCTTTTAGTTAGGTGGATAAGGGTTTGTCTATGTTGTTGACTTTCTCAAAGAACCAGCTCTGCATCTCGCTGATTCTTTGTATGGTTCTCTTTGTTCCTGTTTTATTGACTTCAGCCCTCAGTTGGGTTTCTTGCCATCTGTTCCTTTTGGGTTTCTTACATCTTCCTGCTCTAGAGCTTTCAGGTGTTCTGTTAAGTTGTTAGTATGAATCTCTCTCTCTCTCTCTCTCTCTCTCTCTCTCTCTCTCTCTCTCTCTCATTTTTTAATGGAGACACTTAGTGCTATGAACTTTTCTCTTGGCTCTGCTTTCATTGTGTTTGTGTCTGTTGTGCATTCATTTTTATTGGACTGTAGGAAGTATTTCATTTCTTTCCTTATTTTTGTTTTGACACAATTTTCATTCATTAGATAGTTGTTCAGCTTCCATGAGTTGGTAAGCTTTCTGTTGTTGCTGATGTCCAGCTTTAGTCTATGGCAGTCTGACAGGATGCAGGGAGGGATTTCAGTTTTCTTGCATCTGTTGAGATGTGGTTTATATTCAAATATTTAGTCTGTTTTGGAGAAAGTTCTATGAGGTGCTAAGAAAAGGGTGCATTTCTGTGTGCTTTACTGAAATGTTCTATAAATAGGTTCAGTTAGTTTATAATGTCTGTTGACTAAATTTCTACAATTAGTTTTTGACTGGATGACCTGTCCACTGGTAGAAGCATGGAACTGAAGTCTCCCACTATTAGGGAGAGTCAAATAGGATTTAAGCTGTAGACGTGTTTCCCTTTAAAAACTTGGGGGCCCTTGTGTTTGGGGCATAGATGTTAAGAATATCATTTTGGTGAATTTTTCCTTTGAATATTAAGTGTCCTCCATATCTTTTAGTTAGTTTTGGTTTGAACTCTATTTTGTCAGATATTAAAATGGCTACACTAGTGTGGTCTTAGGTCCATTTTCTTCATATATTTGATGGAAACATCACTTTATCCTGAGGTCATGTCTATTTTTGTCTTTGTTGAGGTGTGTTTCTTGATACAGCAGAATAATAGATTTTGTCTTCAAATCTATGTCTTTTTGTTGGTGATATCAATGACCAATAATTGTTGATACCTGTTTTATTGTTGTTGTTGGTGGTGGTGGTGATGGTGATGGTGATGGTGATGGGGTGTGTGTGTGTGTGTGTGTGTGTGTTTCCTTTCTTTGATTATGATTATATGAGATTTTTTTATTTCTTATGTTTTCGGGAATATAATTAACCTCCTTAGGTTGGAGTTTTCCTTCCAGCACCTTCTGTAAGGCTGGATTTGTAGCTAGATATTGCTGAAATTTGGCTTTATCATGGAATATCTTATTTTACCTATCGATGGTAATTGAAAGTTTTGCCGAGTATAGTAGTCTGGGCTGTCATTTGTTGTCTCTTGGAGTCTGCAGCACATCTGTCCAGGCTCTTCTGGCTTTTAGAGTCTCCATGGAGAAATCAAGTGTAATTCTAATAGGTCTGCCTTATATGTTACTTGGTCTTTTTTCCTCATATGTTTTAATATTTTTTGTTCTGTATGTTTAGTGTTTTGCTTATTATATGGCAAGGGGAATTTCTTTTCTAGTTGGATCTATTTGGTATTCTGTATGCTTCTTTTTCTTTCCTTTTTTCTTTTTTGAAAAGCATGTTCTTTTATTGAAAAAGGAAGTAAAAACATTTTATGATAAAATTAAAAATTTACATGGAAAATATTTCTGATAAAATAGAAGAGATCTATAGAAAAACATGTTGGCACCAGGGAGCCAGGAGACTCCACAGCCTTTTGTGCACAGCCCACTAGGAGAGAGTGATCTCCCAGCAGCGCTTTCACTTCTGAGCACAGAGGTGAGATCTCCACTTCTCTCTGGAGGGCAACAGCTAGGAGCACACAGGGCCTAAGATCAGTAGAGCAGCTGGACCAGAAGTCTTCCTGCTGCCACTGGCACCAGGGAACCTGGAGACTCCACAGCCTTCTGTGCACAGCCTGCCAGGAGAGAGTGATCTCCCAGCAGTGCTTTCACTTTTGAGCTCAGAGGAGTAAGGACACAGGCTTACAGGCACACAGGAGGAACAAACTCCAACCACAGACAACAATACCAACTAGCACCAGAGATAACCAGATGTCGAAAGGCAAGCACAAGAACCCTACCAACAGAAACCAAGGCCTCATAGCAACATCAGAACCCAGTTCTCCCACCACAGCAAGTACCAGATACCCCAACACACGGAAAAACAAGAGGTGGACTTAAAATTGTGTCTCATGATGCTGATAGAGGGCTTCCAGAAAGACTTAAATAGCTCACTTAAAGAAATACAGAAGAACATCGGTCAACGGGTAAAAGCCTTTAAAGAGGAAATACAAAAATCTGTTAAAGAAATATAGGAGAACATGGGTCAAAAGGCAGAAGTCCTTAAAGAGGAAACACAAAAAAAAATCCCTTAAAGAATTACAGGAAAACACAAACAATCAAGTGAAGGAACTGAACAAAACCACCCAGGATCTCAAACTGGAAGTAGAAACAACAAAGAAATCACAAAGGGAGGCATCTCTGGAGACAGAAAACCTTGGAAAGAATTCAGGAGTCATAAATGCAAGCATCAACAACAGAATACAAGAGATAGAAGAAAGACCCTCAGGTGCTGAAGATACCATAGAAAACATTGACTCAACATTCAAAGAAAATGCAAAATGCATAAAGCTGGTAACCCAAGACATCGAGGAACTCCAGGACACAATGAGAAGACCAAATCTAAGGATGATAGGTATAGAAGAGAGCAAAGATTTACATCTTAAAGGTCCAGTGAATATCGTCAACAAAATTATAGAAGAAAACTTCCCTAACCTAGAGAAAGAGATGCCCATGAACATACAAGAAGCCTACAGAACTCCAAACAGACTGGACCAGACCAGAAAGTCCTCCCGGCACATAATAATCAAAACACCAAATTCACTAAACAAAGAAAGAATATTAAAAGCAGTAAGGGAAAATGGGCAAGTAACTTATAAAGGCAGACCTGTCAGAATCACACCAGACTCTTCTCACCAGAGATGATGAAAGCTAGGAGATCTTGGGCAGATCTCATATGAACCTAAGAGAACACAAATTTCAGCCCAGACTACTATACCCAGCAAAACTCTCAATCATCATAGATAGAGAAACCAAGATATTCCACGATAAAACCAAATTTACACAGTATCTGTCCACAAATCCAGTCCTACAAAGGATAATAGATGGAAAATACCAACACAAGGAGGGAAACGATGCCCTAGAAAAAGCAGGAAAGCAATCTTCTTCCAACAAACCCCAAAGAAGACACCCACACAAACATAAAAATAACAATGAAAATAACAGAAAGCAACAATCACTATTCCTTAATATCTCTTAACAACAATTGACATAACTCCTCAATAAAAGGACATAGACTAACAGAAATATTTCTCATGTAAATCTTCAATTTTATCAGAAATTGTAATTACGCTTTTAATTAATTTAGTAATTTTTTATTGTCTACCATTTTATCTGCATTATTTTTCATGATAATCTTCAATTTTAATATAACCTATATATTTCAACTATTTTATCAGAAATGTTTTCAATGTAAATCTTGTTTATCACAAATGTTTTTAATTCCACCTTTAATTAATTTAGAAATAGTTTTTATATCTACCATTTTATATGTAAAATTTTCCACGAAATAGTCAATATTTTTATATTATTTTTTTATTGTCTATATTCTTTGTTTACATTCCAAAGGCTTTCTCCTTTCCCAGTTCCCCCCTCACCATATGTCTCATAAGTCCTCTTCCCCCTGCCCATTACCCAATCACCCCCCCCCAACCATTTCTCTGTGCTGGTACTCTTCTACAAAACTGGATCCAGTCTTTTCAGGACCAGGGTCCTCTCCTTCCTTCTTGGGAATCTTTTGATTTGCTAATTGTGCCTTGAGTATTCAGAGCTTCTGGGCTCATGAATATCCATTTATCAGTGATTGCATTTCATGTGTATTCTTTTGTGATTGGGTTAACTCACTTAGGATATTTTCCAGATCCAACCATTTGCCTACAAATTGCATGATTTCAATATTTTTAATTGTTGAGTAGTATTCCATTGTATAAACATACCACATTTTCTGTATTCATTCCTCCTTTGAGGGACATCTGGGCTCCTTCCAGCTTTTGGCTATTATAAATAAGGTTGCTATGAACATACTGGAGCATGTGTCTTTATTGCATGCAGAGGAATCCTCTGGGTATATGCCCAGGAGTGGTGTGACAGGGTCCTCTGGAAGTGCCCAATTTTCTGAGGAACTGCCAGACTGATTTCCAGAGCAGTTGTACCATCTTGCAATCCCACCAACAGTGTAGGAATGTTCCTCTTTCTTCACATCCTCGCCAGCACCTGTTGTCTCTTGAGTTTTTAAATCTTAGCCATTCTGACTGGTGTGAGGTAGAATCTCAGGGTTGTTTTGATCTGCATTTCCCTGATGATTAATGATGTTGAACATCTCTTAAGGTGCTTCTCAGCCATCCGAATTTCTTCTGGTGAAAATTCTTTGTTTAGCTCTGTACCCCATTTTTTGATAGGGTTATTTGGTTCTTTGGGGTCTAACTTCTTGAGTTCTTTGTATATATTGGATATTAGCCCTCTGTCGGATGTGGGGTTGGTGAAGATCTTTTCCCACTTTGTTGGTTGTCGTTTTGTCCTTCTGACAGTGTCCTTTGCCTTGCAGAAACTTTGTAATTTTATGAGGTTCCATTTGTCAATTCTTGATCTTAGGTCATAAGCTGTTGGTGTTCTGTTCAGAAACTTTCCCCCTGTCCCCATGTCCTCCAGGGTCTTCCCCAGTTTCCTTTCTATTAGTTTCAGTGTGTCTGGTTTTATGTGGAGGTCCTTGATCCACTTGGAGTTGATCTTAGTACAAGGAGATAAGAATGGATCGATTTGCATTCTTCTGCATGCTGACCTCCAGTTGAACCAGTATCATTTGTTGAAAAGGCTATCTTTTTTCCCACTGGATGGTTGTAGCTCCTTTATCAAAGATCAAGTGTCCATAACTCTGTGGGTTCATTTCTGGGTCTTCAATTCTATTCCATTGATCTATTTGCCTGTTGCTGTACCAATACCATGCAGTTTTTAACACAATTGCTCTGTAGTACTGCTTGAGGTCAGGGATATTGATTCCCCCAGAAGTCCTTTTATTGTTGAGAATAGTTTTAGCTATCCTGGGTTTTTTTGTTACTCCAGATGAATTTGAGAATTGCTCATTCTAGATCTATGAAGAATTGATTTGGGATTTTGATGGGGATTGCATTGAATCTGTAGATTGCTTTTGGCAAGATGGCCATTTTTACTATTCCAAGAGCATGGAATATTTTTCCATCTTCTGAGGTCTTTGATTTCTTTCTTCAAGGACTTGAAGTTCCTGTCATAAAGATCTTTCACTTGTTTGGTTAGAGTCATGCCAAGATACTTTATATTGTTTGTGGCTATTGTGAAGGGTGTTATTTCCCTAACTTCTTTCTCAACCTGCTTGTCCTTTGAGTACAGGAAGGCTACTGATTTGATGAGTTGATTTTATAACTAGCCACTTTGCTGAAGTTGTTTATCAGCTCTATGAGTTCTCTCGTGGAGTTTTTGGGGTCATCATCTGCAAATAATGATAGTTTGACTTCTTCCTTTCCAATTTGTATCCCTTTGACTTCCTTATGTTGTCTGATTGCTCTCCCTAGAACTTCAAGTACTATATTGAAAAGATATATATAGAGAGGGCAGCCTTGTCTAGTCCCTGATTTTAGTGGGATTGCTTCAAGTTTCTCTCCATTTATTTTGATGTTGGCTACTGGCTTGCTGTATATTGCTTTTACTATGTTTAGGTATGGGCCTTGAATTCCTGTTCTTTCCAGGACTTTTAGCATGAAAGGATACTGAATTTTGTCAAATGCTTTTTCAGCATCTAATAGATGACCATGTGGTTTTTTTTCTTTTAGTTTATGTAGTGGATTACATTGATGTATTTCCATATATTGAACCATGCCTGTGTCCCTGGGATGAAGCCTAATTGATCATGGTGAATGATTGTTTTGATGTGCTTTTGGATTTGGTTGGCAAGAATTTTGTTTAGTATTTTTGCCTCAATATTCATAAGGGAAATTGGCCTTTACTTCTCTTTCTTTGTTGGATCTTTCTGTGGTTTTGGTATCAGCATAATTGTGGCTTCATAGAACAAGTTGGGCAGTGTTCCTTCTGTTTCTAGTTTGTGGAATAGTTTGAGGAGTATTGGTGTTAGGTCTTCTTTGAAGGTCTGATAGAATTCTGCACTAAAACCCTCTGGTCCCATACTTTTTTTGTTTGGGAGACTTTCTATAACCCCTTCTATTTCTCTAGGGGTTATAGGACTGTTTAGCTGATCTAATTGATCCTGATTTAATTTTGGTATTTGGTATCTGTCTAGGAAATTGTCCATTTCCTCCAGATTCTCCAGTTGTGTTGAGTATAGGCTTTTGTATTAGGATCTGATGATCTTTTGAATTTCCTCAGTTTCTGTTGTTATATCCCCCCTTTCATTTCTAATTTTGTTAATTTGGATACTGTCTCTGTGCCCTTTGCTTAGTCTGGCTAAGGGTTTATCTATCTTGTTGATTTTCTCAAAGAACCAGCTCCTGGTTTTGTTGATTCTTTGTATGGGTCTCTTTGTTTCTACTTGATTGATTTCAGCCCTGAGTTTGATGACTTCTGGTCTTCTACTCCTCCAGGGTGAATTAGCTTCTTTTTATTCCAGGGCTTTCAGGTGTGCAGATAAGCTTCTAGTGTATGTTCTCTCCAGTTTCTTTTTGGAGGCACCCAGGGCTATGAGTTTTCCTCTTAGCACTGCTTTCATTGTGTCCTATAGATTTGGGTAGGTTGTACTTTCATTTTCATTGAATTCTAAAAAGTCTTTGATTTCTTTATTTCTTCCTCGACCAAGGTGTCATTGAGTAGAGTATTGTTCAGTTTCCATGTGTATGTGGGCTGTCTGTTGTTTTTCTTGCTATTGAAAATCACTTTTACTCCATAGTGATCTGATAGGAGGCATGGAATTAGTTTGTCTTGTATTTGTTGACGTCTGTCTTGTTACCAATTATATGATCAGTTTTGGAGAAGGTACCATGCGGTGCTGAGAAAAAGGTATATTCTTTCGCTTTAGGATGAAATGTTCTATATATATCTGTTAAATCCAATTGGTCCAATGCTTCAATTAGTTTCACTGTGTCCCTGTTTAGTTTCTGGTTTCCTGATTGGTCCATTGAGGAAAGTGGAGTGTTGAAGACACTCACAATTATTGTGTTAGGTGCAATGTGTGCTTTAAGCTTTAGTAAAGTTTCTTTTATGAATGAGGGTGCCCTTAAATTTGGAGCATAGATGTTCTGTATTGAGAACAGTCTTTGGTGGACTTTCCCTTTGACCAGCAGGAAGTGACCTTCTGTGTCTCTTTTGATAACTTTAGGTTGAAAGTCAATTTTATCTGATATTAGAATGGCTACTCTGGCTTGTTTTCTGAGACCATTTGCTTGTAATATTGTCTTCCAGCCTTTTACTCTAAGGTAGTGTTTGTCTTTGACACTGAGATGTGATTCTTGTATGCAGCAAAATGTAGGGTCCTGTTTCCGTATCCAGTCTGTTAATCTATGTCTTTGTTTGTTTGTTTGTTTGTTTCGAGACAGGGTTTCTCTATATAGCCCTGGCTGTCCTGGAACTCACTCTTTAGACCAGGCTGGCCTTGAATTCAGAAATCCACCTGCCTCTGCCTCCCAAGTGCTGGGATTAAAGGCATGCACCACCACTGCCTGGTTAGTCTATGTCTTTTTATTGGGGAATTGAGTCCATTGATGTTAAGAGATATTAAGGAATAGTAATTATTAGTTCCTGACATTTTTGAAATTATTTTTATATTTGAGTGGATATCTTCTTTTGGGTTTGATGAGAGGAGGTTTCTATTTTGCTTCTTCTGGGGTGTAGTTTCCCTCCTTGTGTTGGTGTTTTTCCCCTATTATCCTTTGTAGGGCTGGGTTTGTGGAAAGATATCGTGCAAATTTGGTTTTGTCATGGAATACCTTGGTTTCTCCATCTATGGCGATTGAGAGTTTTGCTGGGTATAGTAGTTTTGGCTGAAATTTGTGTTCTCTTAGAGTCTGCATGATATCTGCCCAGGATCTTCTAGCTTTCATGGTCTCAGGTGAGAAGTCTGGTGTAATCCTGATAGGTCTTCCTTTATATGTTACTTGGCCTTTTTCTCTTGCTGCCTTTAATATTCTTTCTTTGTTTAGTACATTTGGGGTTTTGCTTATTATGTGACGGGAGGTATTTCTGTTCTGGTCCAGTCTGTTTGGAGTTCTGTAGGCTTCTTGTATATTCATGAGCATCTCTCTCTTTAGGTCGGGGAAGTTTTCTTCCATAATTTTGTAGAAGATATTTGCTGGCCCTTTGAGTTGTAAATCTTCCCTCTCATCTATACCTATAATCCTCAGGTTGAGTCTTCTTATTGTGTCCTGGATTTCCTGGATGTTTTGGGTTACAAGCTTTTTACATTTTGCAGATTCTTTGACTGTTGAATCAATGGTTTCTATGGTATCTTTGGCATCTGAGATTCTTTCTTCTATCTCTTGTATTGTATTGTTAATATTTGCATCTATGGCCCCTGATTTCTTCCCAAGGTTTTCTATCTCCAAAGTTGTCTCCCTTTGTGATTTCTTAGTTGTTTCTACTTCTGTTTTTAGATCCTGGATGGTTTTGCTCAGATCTTTTGCTTGCTTGTTTGTGTTTTCATGTAATTCTTTAAGAGATTTTTGTGTTTCCTCTTTCATGACTTCTACTTGTTGACCCATGTTCTCCTGTATTTCTTTCTTTCTTTCTTTTTTTTTTTTTTTTGTTAAAATCGGGAATCTTTTTTTTAAAATTTATTTATTTATTATATGTGAGTACACTGTAGCTGTCTTCGGATACCAGAAGAAGGTGTCAGATCTCTTTACAGATGGTTGTGAGCCACCATGTGGGTGCTGGGATTTGAACTCATGACCTCTGGAAGAGCAGTCGGTGCTCTTACCCACTGAGCCATCTCTCTAGCCCCTCTCCTGTATTTCTTTAAGTGATTTTTGTATTTCCTCCTTATTGGATTCTATTTTTTAATCCATATTCTCTTGAATTTCTTTAAGTGATTTTTGTGTTTGCCTTGTAAGTGCTTCTAACTTTTGATCCATTTTCTCCTGTCTTTCTTTCTTTCTTTCTTTCTTTCTTTCTTTCTTTCTTCCTTCCTTTCTTTCTTTCTTTCTTTCTCTTTTTAATACAAATGCTTTATTCAACATTTGCAGGTCATTCTGTGGACTAAGTGGTGGATATCCAGGACCCTACCAGCGGCCAAGGTCAGCGCAACCAAGCTTCTCTTTCTGACTCCAATAGGGTGAGCACGTCACCCTCTCGAACAGGGCCTTTGACGTTTTGGATGATGGAGCGGCTGGTGTCATCCATAAATTCCACTCGCTCCTGCTTGCACTGTCCCTGGGAACCGGTCCTGCCCAGCACTTTGGTTACCCTAGCCAGCTTGATGGGCTGCACGCCACTCGTGTCCATGATGGCGGCCATCTGGCGGACTCTCCTGTATTTCTTTAAGAGATTTATCTATGTGTTCCTCTAACAGCATCCTGACCAGTGATTTTAGATCTGAATCTTGCTTTTCTGGTGTGTTGGGGTATCCGGGACTTACTGCTGTCAGGGAACTGGGTTCTGATACTGCCATATTGCCTTGATTTCTGTTAGTAACGTTTCTACATTTGCCTTTTGCCATCTGTTTATTTCTGGAGTTAGTTGGTCTTGTTCTTACAGGTTGGTGTTTAAAGCTCCTGAGAACCTGGTGTTTGGCACTGCTGTCACAGAAGGCGTCCATGCTCCCCAGGCGGAAACCAGAAGGTTTCTGCCACTGGGCTCTGAATTACCTCCTCAGCTCTGCTGGGCCAGACTCAAGTCTCCTCCTGGCTTGCTGCTGGGTGCTTAACTGGCCTCCTGCAGTCTCCTAGTTTGCCTGGTTATCTACCAGCTTCAAGATGGTGGCGGATCTCAGGGCTCTGTTTAACCGAGGGATTCTCTGTAGGACCGAGCTTCCCTGGCTGGACTGCTGGAGCCTGGACAGTGGCTCTCTCAGTCAGGAGGACTCCGTCTGGTTGAGCTGCTCTCCCCAAGATAGTGTTGGACCATGGGGCTCTCTGTGGATTGGGAGCTTCCCTGGTTGAACTTGCTAGGCTCGAAATAGTCAATTTTAACATGTTTTTCTATATATTTCTTTAATTTTACCAGAAATATTTTCCATGTAAATCTTCAATTTTATCTGAAAATATTTATAATTCCACCTTCAATCAACTTATGTTTTCTTTATTGGTTCTACTTCCACTTTGAGATCCTGGATGGTTTTTTCAGTTCCTTCACTCGATTGTGTTTTCCTGTAATTCTTTAAGGGATTTTTGTGTTTCCTCTTTAAGGGCTTCTGCCTCTTGACCCATGATCTCCTGTATTTCTTTAAAGGAGTTATTTAAGTCCTTCTTGATACCCTCTATCAGCATCATGAGATGCAATTTTAAATCCACCTCTTGTTTTTCTCATGTGTTTTGGGTATCTGGGACTTGCTGTGGTAGGAGTACTGGGTTCTAACATTGCTAAGTAGCCTTGATTTCTGTTGGCAGGGTTCTTGTGCTTGCCTTTTGCCACCTGCTTATCTCTGGTACTAGTTGGTCTTGCTGTCTCTGGCTGGAGCTTGCCCCTCCTGTGGGCCTGTAAGCCTGTGTCTGTACTCCTGGGAGACCAACTCTCTTCTGGCAGGGTCTGTGCACAGAAGGCTGTGGAGCTGCCTGCTTCCCTGGTACAAATGGTGGCGGGAAGACTGCCGTCTCAGCTGCTTCACTGATCGTATGCCCCCTGTGCTCCTAGCTGTTCCCCTGCAGGGAGGAGGTGATCTCACCTCTGTGCTCAGAGGTGAAAGCCCTGCTGGGAGATCACGCTCTCCGGGTGGGTCGTGCACACCTCTGTATGCTTGTACCTTTATAGGCACCTCCTTCTTCAGATTAGGCAAAATTTCTTCTGTGATTTTGTTGGAAATGTTTTCTTAGCCTTTGATCTTAGATTGTTCTTCCTCTATTTCTATTTTTCTTAAATTTATTTTTTCATGGTATCTTAAATGTTCTGAATGTTTTGTGTCAGAAGATTTTAGATTCAACATTTTCTTTGACCAATATATCCATTTCTTTTCTCATATCTTCAATGACTGAGTCTTTCTTTTTCTCTCTTATATTCTGTTGGTTATATTTGCCTCAGTAGTTCCTGTTCAAATTCCTAAATTTTCCTTTTCCAGAATTTCTTCAGTTTTTATTTTGTTGCTGTACCATTTCCATTTTCATGTATTGAACATTTTTCTTCCACGTTCTGCATGTGCTTTCTTGGATTTCTTTAAAGGACTTATTCATTTCCTCTTTAATGACCTCTATCATATTTATGTAGCTGGTTTTAAGGTCTTTAAAAGACTTTTTTTTTTGAGACAGGGCTCTTCTGTGTATCTTTTGCTGTCCTGGAGAGCAGACTGGCCTCGAACTCACAGTGATATGCTTGCTTTGCCAGTATCCAGAAGGTGTATGTATGTATGTATGTATGTATGTTTGTTTGTTTGTTTGTTTGTTTTTTCTTCCAGCTATGCTGGAACATTCAGGGACTGTTGTGTAGGATACCTGGGCTCTGGTGACCTGTTGTCTTGGCTGTTCTTGACTGTGGTCTTAAGGGGCCATGTAGGCATCTGGTTTTGGGGTGATTACAGGTTTATTTACTGATTTCTGGGTTTGTTGTTGTTGGGCGGGTGTTTTGTTTCTTGGTTTCTGTTTCCTCTTTGAATTTTTGTGGAGAGTGTGCTGGCTGTTTGGCTCTTTTTATTGGTCTGCTTACCTGGTGTGTCCCTAGGCAATGCCGGCTAGTGTTGGACACTGGGATTCAGGGTGAATGAGCGGAGGGTACCTAGGAGTGGATGTTGTGATTCACAACAGATATGGGCAGGGAGGAATGGCGGCTTCTGCTGGTAGATTGATAAGGATAACATTGAGGCCTGGGGTCTTGGGAATCAGAGACTGAAGGATTTTGTCTGGGAAGAAGGTCTGTTGACTTGAACTTCTTATTTTCTTGTTTTTTCCCAGAAACTACTAGAGATTACAGGCCCCTGTTACCATTTCTGATTTATTCTGTACTAGAAGGGAAAGGCGGGGTTTTGTGCAGGCATGACAACACTTTACCGACTGAACCACATACCCCATAACTAAACCTTACTGGGTCTAAAGTTTTTCTTTACTGTCTGTATATGGATAGACAGCATCACTGGATAGTAACATCACTGGATAGTAATGCTTAACTTTGTGGGGAGTTGCTGGAAGTCCCATTTCGGTGACTATAACACTGAGAATAAAAACACACTTCTTGGGCATGTGCTGCTCGCAGGCTATTCCAAGCAACAAAGAAAGAATTCCTGCGATCCTCATCATTGAGCAATTTTCAAGTAAGTAAAATAAGTGTGTCATGGAATAAGTATAATTTGATGTGCTAGAACATAAAGGATCAAAGGACAGAAAATTAGACTATTAGAGTGATAAAAATCTCTATCTTAATTTTTTAGGATTATTTGAATTGAGTTGACAAAAGAGAGTTAGTCTGGACATTCACATATACATTGCCCTTTTAATAAATATTTATAAAGCACATGCCATCTACTAGTAGAAGTATAAGATGTGTAAAGTCTGGACATACAGTGGTAATAATTTTTTAGAAAAAAATTTCTTTGGTAAGGAATATGGAAACTATGTGATGTAGGGCATGCCTGTATCCACAGCACTTGGGAGGTGGAGGCAGGATGATCAGGAATTCAAGACCAGCCTGGGCTGCACACTAAGTTTGAGGACAGCCTGAGGTACATGAGACCCAAAAATTTTGTTTTCCAAACAAAAAACAAAAACAAAAACAAAAAGACAATGAAAAGAAATTAATAATGTGGAAAGTAGCTCAGTGGGTGGGTAGCCCAGCACTCAGGAAGCCCTGGGTTCACTGGGTCGCTGCAGAGCCCTGTGTACAACACGCATGGCAGAGCCCTGTGTACAACACGCATGGCAGAGCCCTGTGTACAACATGCATGGCAGAGCCCTGTGTAAAACACGCATGGCAGAGCCCTGTGTACAACACGCATGGCAGAGTCCTGTGCATAACACGCATGGAAGAGCCCTGTGTACAACACGCATGGCAGAGCCCTGTGTACAACATGCATGGCAGAGCCCTGTGTACAACACGCATGGAAGAGCCCTGTGTACAACACGCATGGCAGAGTCCTGTGTACAACACACATGGCAGAGCCCTGTGTACAACACACATGGCAGAGCCCTGTGTACAACACGCATGGCAGAGCCCTGTGTACAACACGCATGGCAGAGTCCTGTGCATAACACGCATGGCAGCGGGCACCTGAACTTTCAGGAATCTGAAGATGGGGCAGAAGGACCAGAAGGTGCTCTCGGCAAAATTGAGAATGCAAGGCCAGCCCAGCTAGGACATGGGAAACTAACACAACAACAACAACAACAACAACAACAACAACACACACACACACACACACACACAGAGAGAGAGAGAGAGAGAGAGAGAGAGAGAGAGAGAGAGAGAGAGAGAGAAGAGACAAATGGATTTGATGTACAGCCAAAGAAACTGCTTGCTACAAATGCCAAAAGGCCTAAAATTTATTTTATTTTTTATCTATAAGAACCTTAGTAAACGTTGGATAGGAACAATCCAATGAAGAGGAGAGTGAAGTTAAATTAATATGCAGTGACAAAAGGAAGATTGGCACCTGTCTGAAAATACATGATAATGATGCTTTATTTTGACTGTCAACTTGAGAGATTCTAGGAATGCCTTCTTATCTAGGAGGTATCTAGGATTATCTCCTAATCTAGGAGATACGACTCTGGGCATTGAGTTTTTAGGTTGGGCTAACTGAGGTGAGAAGACCCACCATAAATGTAGATGGCACCATTCCATGGTCTGGAGTCCCAGACAGAATGACAAAGGAGCAGCTGAGCTGAGAACCAGCAGTCATCTCTCCATGCTTCCTAACTGTTGTCACAATATGACCAGGTCATCTGAATTATACAAATTACCTCTGTCTTAGGGTTTCCATTGCTGTGAGGAGACACCATTGTAGGCTTAGATTTTTTTTTAAACCTGCTTTAATAAAAGTTCTCAAATGATTTGAGCCCCATTCTATCCCACTGTCCAAAGGTAAGGGAGAAGATGGTAACTAGGACAAGGGGATATGGACCTGTTTAGAAGTAGTTCTTTGGGGCAATTCCAATTTCTGTATGTCAGAATACCAGCAGTCCAAGCACAAATCAGCAATGGTGGCACAGTCCAGCAGAAACTGCCAAGCCTCACCGAATCGGCAGCCAGCACCAGCTGGAAGGCAAGGAGTTTCAACAAAGTGAAGATCAGCAAAGACATGAGACCAATGAAGAGTTGCACAGCTAGCCATGCAAGTCCCTGTCAAGCTCTGTTGGGTCCTACTTATACTCTCTCCAAACATCACGTATCCTCTCACGGGACATGCCTCAGCAAAACATCATGTGAGTCTGCATCACATGACACAACCAGAAATTTCTACTTCACATGATGACCAAGGCAACTCTTAATAATGCAAACATTTTATTGGGGCTTGTTTACAATCTGTTATCATAGCAGGAAGCATGGCACCATGCAGGTAGGCATGGTGCTGGAGAAGGAGCTGAGAATTCCATATCTAGATCCAAAAGCAGCCAGAAGAAGACTCTTCAGGCAGCTAGGAGAAGGGTCTCGAAGCCCACCCCCCAAGTGACACACTTCCTCTAATAAGGCCACGCCTACTCCAACAAAGCCATACTTCCTAATAGCGCCATTCTCTGGGCTAAGCACATTCAAACTATGATCCAAAATAAAACCTTTGGTTCTTTTAAATAGTTCTTGTCGGGTATTTTGTCCCAGCAACAAGCTACCTAACTAATACAAGAAGAGATAGAGAAGAGTTACAAAGGGCATAAGGAAGCTAGTGGGGAGTATGGTTAAGTTCACTGCTTGGCTTGGCTGATGCACTCATGGATGAATAGTTGTACAGCCATTGGTCATATTGGATGTCTTAGTCACAAGCTATTTATTATATCTCAGAGATAGCTCAATGAAGCAACACATTCTGGTCATAATCGTTTGATTCAGTTACATTTCTCTCTCTCTCTCTCTCTCTCTCTCTCTCTCTGTGTGTGTGTGTGTGTGTGTGTGTGTGTGTGTGTGTGTATAGAAGTAGGAGGTGAGGATGAGGGGGTGGTAAGTAGAATAAGAAGAAGAAACAAAGCAAATTAAAAGTAGATTTGGACATCTTTAAATGCTTATTTGGATAGAAGCACCATTATAGTTAAATATAGACACTGTGGTGGTCTAAATGTGCTTGGCTTAGGTGTGGGCTTGTTGGAGTGTTGTGGCCTTGTTGGAGGAAATGTGTCACTTTGGGAGAGCTTTGAGATCCTCCTTCTAGTTGCCTGGGAGTCAGTCTTTTCCTGTTTCCCTTTGGAACAAGATGTAGAACTCTCAAGTCCCTGAGCACCATGCCTTCTTGGACGCTGTCATGCTTCCCACCATGATGATAATAGATTGAACCCATAACCCTGTAAGCCAGCCCCAATGAAATATTGTCCATTGTACGAGTTGCCTTGGTTACAGGGTCTCTTCACAGAAATGGAAACCCTAACTAACACAGACACCCTTCTGTTTTTCCTATTGTGATTGAAACAAATCTTGTTCAATCTTTCTCTGACATACTTATTATAAGACGAGATGTCCTTGGTTTCCTTAGAAAGTTAAAACAAGTGTTTAGCCAGATGATCATTTCTAGATGACCCGAAACAGTACCACCAGCTCATTAGAGTAGCAATCCCACATGTACTTGTGACCTCTGTTACACCCAAATCCCTGAAGCTCTCTATCTGGGAAAAAGAAACACTGCTAGAGTTGGAAACAGAGTGTGGAAAACAACTCTCAGAAATAGTCAGGACGGTAAGCTCAGCATTTGACTGACAAGACAACAGCTACTCCACAGGGAACTCAACCTGGCCTCTGCACTTTGTTCTCAAGGATGATAGCCCACTTCCTCTTGGTTCCCTGGGCTCATTTTCTGCTGGTATGATCCAATAATCCAATACAGATGTCCATGCAGTGATGGCAGTGATGGGCCCTTTTGTTTCCTTGGGACTGGCTCCTGGAGTGAGCTTGCACATGGGAGACCATCTACCCATGACCTGTCCCACCAAAGATGGAGCCTCAAACTCATCTCAGAATAATGTCTATGCCACCATACTCTTATACAGTGAAGGATAGAAGGGAGGTATCTTTACATGGTTTGAGAAAGGTCCGTGGCTCATCTTGGCTGCTGGGTGTTGTTGTTGGGAGGTGGTAGGAACCATTAAGAGTTAGATTATAATTTGAACCCTGGGCATTGTGCCTTCAGAAGGGATTAATACAGTTCCGTGTGACCTGGCTTAGTTCCCTCAAGAGTGACTTTTTTTTTTTCCAAACAGGGTCTAGTATAGCCGGCCCAGCCTTGGATACCTGTTCCTTCTTGCCCCATTCCCCCTTCGTGAATTCTAGGCATGTACTACCACACTTGGCTAAGAAAGGGAGTTCCTATAAAGGAACAGACTTGGTCCCGAAGTCTCCCCAGCTCGTGTATCCCGGGCTGATCTTGAACTTGTTGTGTATTCCAGGCTGAGCCTCTTACCTCTACCTCCGGAGCGACAGGACTGCAGGACTGCACCATCATGGCCAGTGTTGTCTTTGCTTCACGCTCTGTTCTGGATGCTTAGCTTCCCCTTGTGCGTTGGACCTAGCTATGAAGTTACATCCCTTGATAGGCGTGTGGGGAGTGTTACTTGTTGTTGGCAGCTGGCTATCATAACTTTAGACCACATGGTCTGAAGACTTTAATGTTGACAGTTTTCCCACAATAGTTATTAAGGAAACCATAAAAACCTTACCTTACAGGACAGTTTATATGTCTTCTGAGAAATTATAAACGTCCAGAAATGCAGTTCTCTGAGATTCATATCTCATATCTCTTTTAGTTTTTTAGAGGCAGAAGATTTACAAATACATGAAAATTTAGACTCTAAACATTTAAATATAGTTGAAATTCTGAAAAGCTTCAGAAATAATTGAATTATTTCATCTAGGCAGGTTTTTTTTTTTTTTTTTAAAAATAGGGCTCAGTTCTAACATTAGACAAATCAGTTCACTCATCTCTAGCTGACCTGTGCGTTCACCCGTCCAAGTCATTACTGCAATCTCTTTGTAGCTTCTGTGTTGTGTAAGATGATTGGCGTTCGTGGAATCTTCTTGTAGCTGGCAGTACTTCCTGCTTGACAAAAAGTTTAGTTAACCTGAATGTATGCATTTATGAAGAACTATCTCTGAGAGGACTGACTGATGGATTAAATGAAACGAGTACTCTGTATCTTGCTGGTGGCGGTCAGGCAAACGCAGAGCCCCTTCCCTCCAGACTGGGCCAACACTAGAGGCCCCTGACTATATTACTGGGTGTTCCCAGTACCTTATGTAGGTGTAGCCAGATGTAGGAGGTCACCACGTCTACTCATCCACTAGGTAATATCACACCTTCACTTCTTTTAAAATTTTAAAGTATTTACTGCCATTTCAGCTCAGCTTTCTGTAATTTCGATGTGTCTCCAGCCTTCAGTCTCTCTTCGGGAGCCTGTTGCCCACCCGTGGAGACAATGCACTTCCTTCTGCTTGCCTCGGTTTCCTCTTTGGCAACACAGATGCTCCTCACGTCCATCTTGGGCATCCTGTTGTTCGCGGTCTGTGCCTCCCACATCTGTGGTAGGAGGGACAGGGATGCTGTCGCTGCCCCGAGTGGCCTGGCGTCGAGGTTGCACACCACCAATTTCTTCTTATCACTTACAGAATCCTTCAGCTGCTCAAGTGAAATGAGGACCACTTCAAATTCTATGTCATTCCTTGCTGTCCCAGAGGTTGAACCTCTATTGTATAGGTAATATCTGGGACAGGTCTCCTGATCATATGGTAGAGATGCTGATACTGTCTCTCCCAGAACTCAGAGTTTGCAGTGTTTTGATTTGACCATGTGCATAATAGGGTTCTCGACCATGACTGGAACACAGTAGGGACCTTCCATGTTTTCTTTTTCTAAATATGTGAAAACATTGCTCCTCAAAAGTAGGACCTGAGGCCGCAGAGGTGGCTCATGAGATAAGGGCATTTCATACTCTTGCAGAAGGGCCTGAGCTTAATTCCCAGCATCCTCTTGGAGGCCTGCAACCATATGTAAGTTCAGTTCCATAGGTTCTGAGAGCCTCTTCTACCTGCTTCAGGGACTGTACATACAAGGAGCACATACATACATGCAGGCAGAGCGCTTATTTACATAAAATAAACAAATAAATTGCAAAAGTAGGACCTGTGGGTAGAGGAACTATTTGAACATTGTATTTAATATATGTCTTACATATTCATCTTTATATATGAAAGCCTATTTCCTATACATAAGTCCTTATGCACATACAAATTTTCCCCACATGGTATATATAGAAAGAAAGACTGAGTCTCTTGAATTGCTGCTTAAGAAGTCGAGTGAGTGGGGAAAGCCTCAGTTTGAAGTTTTTCTGTTCAATCCCTTGCATACCACACACAGAATAACAAGTCATGTGCTTTTCCAAAGGACAAAAGAACTTTACTTGTCAATCCAATACATTTTATAAGACCATACAATTCCTTCAAAGGAAAGGGGCACTCTGCCTTTAGGAAGCCTGTTGTAACGCCTGGTTCCAGTGATAAGCTTTCATCCCAACACTTCTTTGGGCCAAACAATTCTAATGTTCATTTAAACCTTTTCCTTGCAGAAGTTGACAAATTAGGTCTTATGGTGTAATCTTTAGCTCATGTCTATTTTCCTCTTTTGTTAAAAATGAAAACATTTTTATTGTTTTTTTTGACAATTTCACATTTATGTAACAAGTTTTGGCACCTTGGAACACCATTTCCCTGTCTTATCCCCACCCCTCTCTTGTTAAAACCCTTCTTCCCAACAAGTCCAACTCCTACCTCCACGCTACCTTCTTGTCTATGCGTTTAGCTGGCGTCTCCAGCATGAATGGGAGGTTACCTGCCAGAGCAAGGGCAACGTATCGGGGGCTATAACATGGAGGAGCTCATGTCTGTTTCCAAAAAGTCACACAATAAGGATTATGTTTATCTTTTTAAGTTACTATTTTAAAAATACAACAATGCTCAGGGTTGTAGTTTGGAGTGTTTGCCTGGCATGTGAGAAGTCTTAGATTCAACTCCAGCACCACTGAACAGTAACAAAAACAATAAAGAGGGAGCTTAGCAGGTTACATCAGAGCAGCTCTGTCGCAGAGACCCATGGGAGACCCATGGAGAGTCTTAGGCTAGCACCGTGACATCTGTATTTATGACACGTCCACAATGCTGAAAATGAAGCTGGCATGTGCTCTCACATCACATATCTTTGCTTACTCAGTGAATAATACTTAAGTTCCTTAATCTTAAATCTCTGAAAAAGAAGCATCTATTTTTTTTGAGAGAGAGAGAGAGAGAGAGAGAGAGAGAGAGAGAGAGAGAGAGATTATATAGCTCTGCCTGGCCTGAAACTCACTACATAGATCAGGTTGTCCTTCTACTCATAAGACCTTCTGCCTCTGTCTTCAGCTCCCAGGATCTGGGGTTAAGGGAGTGTACACACCACACATGGCTAATGTCAAGGACTGTGCACACTGCTCTTACATTGTTTCCTCTAAAATTGCTTATTTAAAACAGATATAAGGGGGATTATGCAGATTCCCTTATGGTCCCGGATAAGAGATGATATTCTTCTGGTAGTGGGATTGGGAAAAACTGAACCAATAAATGAGGTATACTAACATCTCATGCAACAGTCAACATTATTCAGAGCTTCAGACGATTTATACTCAGTGTTAAGAACGGTCACTCAGGTGAAGTTCTCTCTTTTTTTTACTCGATATATTCTTTATTTACATTTCAAATGATATCCCCTTTCCTGGATTCTCCCTCCCTGAAAGTCCCATAAGCCCTCTTCCCTCCTCCTGTTCCCCAATCAACCCCTTCCCGTTTCCTATTCTGGTATTCCCCTACACTGCTGCACTGAGCCTTTCCAGGACCAGGGGCCTCTCCTTCCTTCTTCTTGGGCATCATTTGATATGTGAATTGTTTCTTGGATATTCCGAGCTTCTGGGCTAATATCTGCTTATAAGTGAGTGCATACCATGTGTGTTCTTTTGTGATTGGGTCACCTCACTCAGGATGACATTCTCCAGTTCCACCTGCTTGCCTAAGAATTTCATGAATTTATTGTTTTTAACAGCTGAGTAGTATTCCTTAGTGTAAATATACCACAGTTTCTGTATCCATTCCTCTGTTGAGAGATATCTTGGTTCTTTCCAGCTTCTGGCTATTATAAATAGGGCTGCTATGAACAAAGTGGAGCATGTATCCTTATTACATGCTGGGGAATCCTCTGGGTATATGCGTAGGAGTGGTATAACAGGGTCCTCCAGAAGTGTCATGCCCAGTTTTCTGAGGAACCACCAGGCTGATTTCCAGAGTGGTTGTACCAGCCTGCAACCCACCAGCAGTGGAGGAGTGTTCCTCTTTCTTTACATCCTTGCCAGCATCTGCTATCTCCTGAGTTTTTGATCTTAGCCATTCCGACTGGTGTGAGGCGAAATCTCAGAAATCAAAGAAGGCTTCAGAAGATGGAAAAATCTTCCATGCTCTTGGATTGGCTGGATTAATATAGTAAAAATGGCCAACTTGCCAAAAACAATGTACAGATTCAGTGCAATCCCCATCAAAATCCCAATTCAATTCTTCATAGTGTTAGAAAGAGAAATTCTCAAATTCATCTGGAATAACAAAAAACTCAGAATAGCTAAAAACTATTCTCAACAGTAAAAGAACTTCTGGAGAAATCCGTATCCCCGACCTCAAGCAGTACTACAGAGCAGTAGTGTTAAAAGCTGCATGGTAGTGGTACAGTGACAGGCAGGAAGATCAATTAAATAGAATTGAAGACCCAGAAATGAACCCATACAATTATGATCACTTGATCTTTGATAAAGGAGCTACAACCATCCAGTGGGAAAAAAGATATCCTTTTCAAAAAATGGTGCTGGTTCAACTGGAGGTCAGTATGCAGAAGAATGCAAATCGATCCATTCTTATCTCTTGTACTAAGATCAACTCCAAGTGGATCAAGAACCTCCATATAAAACCAGACACACTAAAACTAATAGAAAAGAAACTGGGTAAGAGCCTTGAGCACATGGGCACAGAGGAAAATTTCCTGAACAGAACACCAATAGCTTATGCTCTAAGATCAAGAATTGACAATTGGGACCTCATAAAATTACAAAGTTTCTGTAAGGCAAAAGACACTATCAAAGGGACAAAACGGCAACCAACAAATTGGGAAAAGATCTTCACCAACCCTACATTCGATAGAGGGCTAATATTTAAGATATACAAAGAACTCAAGAAGTTAGACTCCAGAGAGCCAAATAACCCTATTAAAAATGGGGTACAGAGCTAAACAAAGAATTTTCACCTGAAGAATATCGAATGGCTGAGAAGCACCTGAGGAAATGTTCAACATCCTTAGTCATCGGGGAAATGCAAATCAGGTGAAGTTCTCATAAGTTTAAGTTGTATCCAATCACAGGGACAAAGAACACATGATTTAAAAAAGTTTTTCCATAGAGGCATTCAAAGGATAATATGAACATTTAATTGAATAACAATAAGCAACAATTAACAATCTGAAGTAAATGGACTCCTACCCACTATACCTGAGAGGAGTATGAAAATACATTCCAAGAACAATTCCTTGTCATGAAGAAATGGGTTCCAAGGCTCCTGACTTGTTTTTCTAGAGTGTTCTAACAAGTACTCAGAATTCTCCTCACATGACTTTGAGAGATATAAATAAATAAATAAATAAATAAATAAATAAAGTGAAATGAATGGCTAAAATGAAAGTAGAGAAACAACCTTGCCATGTCTCATCAGTGTTCCCATTATTGATCTTTTCTTGCTCTTTTTGTATTTTTAAATTGCTAATTATTTTGTTTTTTCCTGTTTATTGGATCTGGATGCGTGTATGGCACCCGTGTACTGCTGTGGTAGAGGCCAGCAGAGGCTGGAAATACAAGTGGTTGTGAGCCACCAGACATGGGTGCTAGAAATTGAATTCAGGTCTTCTAGAAAAACAATGAGTCTTCTTCTTCTTCTTCTTCTTCTTCTTCTTCTTCTTCTTCTTCTTCTTCTTCTTCTTCTTCTTCTTTTCTTGGTTTTTCAAGACATGGTTTCCCTGTGCAGCCCTGGCTGTCCTGGAACTCACTCTGTAGACCAGGCTGGCCTCGAACTCAGAAATCCACCTGCCTCTGCCTCCCAAGTGCTGGGATTAAAGGCGTGCGCCACCACCGCCTGGCTAATGAGTCTTCTTAACTACAGAGCTATCACTTTATTTTCTACCCTCTGCCATTTAAAAAAAATGATTTTTGACACAGTCTGACACTATGAAACCAAGAGCCCAGGGTGGCCTTGAACATGTGAGCCTCCTGATTTAGCTTCCTGAGTGTTGGATTTGTTGGCTTGTGCCACCACACTTAGCTTCATTATTTTGTCTTTATCTCCTCTGGAATAGTGTAAAATGATTTATAGTAAATTAAGATACCTGCTTCTATGTGTCAACACCAAAGGGATCCCAAGGGCTAAGGCCACAGGTGTTTTCAGTAGCACCTGTCCAATCCAATTTACACGTGGAATCCCTGCAGATCTGCCAGACTGTATTTGTCCACAAAGATTCACAGTCTTAAACCTCAGTCTCATTATCATGGCGATCACTGTGTGCTTGGGGATTTAAATTAATTTACATTGAATTCAGTCAGAAGGGAGGAAACCGGCACAGCCTGTGAACTGTGTGAAGACCCGCTTGCCTGCTCTGTCACCTGAAACTGCAGCTTCTCACCCTCAGATCTAGATGGCCTTCCCTCCTCTGCTTTAGTCAGACTCGGCTATGATGTCATGTCCTCATTCATTTTGTCCTCAAATTTAACTTGCCCTTCCCCTCACGGCCCCTCACATTCTTCTGTGGGTGCCGTATTGGTCCCCACAGTTGACTCTCAAACTGTACGCGTGCTTTGGCTCGCAGTCGCTGCTGCTACACACACTGCAGATGCCTTTACTACTGTTACCGCCCGGTGGTTCAGGAGCCGAGCGGGCAGCTGTCTCTCTGTCCATGGTCCTGAATCAGCATTGTGCCAACACGGCTTCCGTTGGCAGCTTTTTCTCTGAATTGATTGCATTTCTTTCCTCTTGTTTCCCACTCCAGCTCATGGCCAAGGCCTTCCGTGGCTGCTGTGCCACACGAGGAACATGAACACTGTTTTAAATCTAGAACAGAAGGACGTTCCGTGGGGTCATTGACATACTAGTGAGCTCAGCCTGCTGCTGCCTCCTGAGTTTAATCACAGCTTGGAAGAAAGCATTGAATGCAGATATAACTTTGAGGTCATTTTCCTCAAACTTTTCTTTTTCATTTTTTTAAATTAAGAATGTTAGATTTATTATTTGTTTTTTTTTTTCATGTATGGGTGGTTTACCTGCATGTAGGTATGTTTGTGCTTCACATCCATGTCTGTGCCTACAGAGGCCAGAAGAAGGCATCAGATTCCTAGAAATAGATGTGAGCTGCCATGTGGATGCTGGGAATTGAACCTGGGTCTTTCACAAGAACAACATCCAGTTCTCTTAACCACTGAGCCATCTTGCCAGCCCAAGTTAGCAAATCTACATACTAAAAATTCCTGCAGAGATCCGAACAGGGTGTCCAGCCCTCTAGAATTAGAGTTTCAAACAAACAATAGCCACTGTGTGGGTGCTGGAAACTGAATCCAGGTCCTCTGTCAGAGGAACAAGCACTCTTAACCACTGAGCCATCTCTCCAGGTTTT
Source organism: Apodemus agrarius (assembly GCA_964023405.1). NCBI lineage: Eukaryota > Metazoa > Chordata > Mammalia > Rodentia > Muridae > Apodemus > Apodemus agrarius. The sequence goes on from OZ030025.1 coordinate 49,659,095, forward strand.
GCAGAGATCTTTTAAAAAAGATGTAATTTATTATTTTTAAAACTATGTTTAGGTGTATGTGTGTGTTCATGTGGGTGTGTGGGCAACAACCAGCTGGCGTTACATCTGGTTGTTAGCTCCCATGTGGATGCTGGGAACTAAACCTGTGTCCTCTGATACAGCAACAATTGATCTTAACCACTGAATGCTCTCTCTGGTACCCCTTGCACAGAATTTTTATAGTGATGAATAATAGAGATAGAGAAAATCTTAAATTAATTAAAAGTTCTTCTTCTTCTTCTTCTTCTTCTTCTTCTTCTTCTCTCTCTCTCTCTCTCTGTCTCTGTCTTAGACAAGGTCTTGGTATTTTATCCAGGTACTACTCAAACTTCTATATTCAAATGATTCTCCTGCCTCAGGAGAATCCTAGGTGGGTCTGAACTATATTCCAGCTATATTTTAAATAAAAACGTTGTTGAGAATGGTAGGTAGATCTGAATCTGTGCATATAATATCTTATATATCAAGAGGAAGACTGATAATAAGAGAAAGTATATGAGGGGAGAAAATAGTTTCCATTTTAGGCCAACGAGTCTATATGGTCGCAGAGCAATAGTCACTGGAGCTGGATTATAAATCCTTGGAGATCCCTGTTATGCCAACTCCTGCTATGTAGAAGGGATGGTGTCACACACTTCCCACCCCTGGAGCAGAGTTAGCAGGGTGTGGGCCCCCATGAGTGTTGGTTGTTCAAACATGAGTCTATGGGGTCATACTTAAACATAACATTTGCTATGTTAAAAAATGTACTTGGTTTCTCTAAGAATCAAGGGAATCAGTTCATAAAATGCTGATTTGTGGGATAATCAAAAGGGAACCTGCGGTAATGATCGAACTGATATGTAAATAAAAGACTGGGCTTTGTTGGCAAGAGCTGAGCTATGTACACAGCTGCCCGGAGAGCCAGCTAGAGCACAACTCAGGGCTGTCAGCTTGTACACACGGTTGACTTCAAGTCATTTCTTTAGCCTCTCCTAACACCCCTTCCTCAGAACCCCTCTCCAAGCCAAGGCTTGCCCTTGGCATTGTTATGGATTCCCTCTATTTTGTGTACGTAGGGAAAACTCAGACACATGATGATACATGCCAATAACAGCAGCACTCAGGAGACTGAGGCGAGAGGACCGCCCAGATCTGAGGTCCTCCGGGTCTTCACAGTGAGTTCTAGGCCAGCCAAGATCATAGTGTGAGACCTTCTTTTAAAATACAAGAAAACAGCCAGGTGTGGTGGTGCACCCCTTTAATCCATCACCCAGGATGCAGGGTCAAGTGGCTCTTTGTGAGTTTGAGGACAGCCTGATCTACAAATCAAGTTCTAAGAGGGCCAGGGCAACACACTGAGACCTGGTCTCGAGACAAAACATAGCAAACAAAACGATTGGGGTGATGGTGGGGGGTGATGGTGGGGGAGAAGGCTCAACAGTTAAAACACTTGCTGTTGATACAGAGGACCTGGGCTTGGTTCCAAGAAACCACATGGTGGATAGCAATAGTTTATAATCCAGTTTCAGGGGACCTGACAGTATCTTATGACCTCTGCTGGTACCAGGCATGCAACAGGCATGTACCAGCATGGTGCTCAAACATATGTGCAGGCTAAATACCATAAACATAAAATTTAAACTTTTTTTGTTTGCTTTTTGAAACAAGGTTTCTCTGTGTAGTCTTAGCTCTCCTGGAACTTTCTCTGTAGATTAGACTGGCCTTGAACTTATAGAGATCCATCTGCCTCTGCCTCCAAAGTGCTGGGATTAAAGGTACATATCACTTTAAATTAATCAAACAAAAACAAACAAGAAAACGAAACTGTTTTAGTTTGATTTAGAATGAGCACTGACCAAAAAACAACTTGAGGAGGAAAAGATTTGTTAGGCTTATGTGTTCTGCTCACAATCCATCATCAAAGGCCGGAACCGAATCAGAGACTGCAGGGGAATGCTGCTTAATGCTTGTTCTGTGTGCCGGCTAGTTTTGTGTCAACTTGAGAGAAGCTAAAGTCATCTGAGAGGAGGAAAGCTCGATTGAGAAAATGTCTCCATAAGGTTGGGCAGCAGCCAAGCCTGAGAGCATTTCCCTAATCAGTGGCTGATCTGGGAGGGCCAGCCCATTGTGGGTGGGGCCATCTGTTGTGGTGTTGAAGGCCAGAAGCAACCACTGTTCTGTTGCAAGGCAAAAAATTATTTTATGACTGGGTCAAATTTGCAGTCTCCTCTGAAATAGAGGAAAGCAGCCAAGACTAAGTACAGGAGCCTTTTTACAGTCAAGCTCAAGCTTGAGGTACATAGCAAGTGATTATAAAAGTGAAATCCAGCTAGTTATTTTTATGACATGGGAAAAGTACATGTTATGGGTTTGTGGTCATGGTGTCTCTTCACAGTGATAGAACAATGACTAAGACAAACAGTGTGAACTTGGACAACCAGTATTTACATATATCCCCAGCATCTAAACTCCCTTCTATTATGGTTAACTCTGAACACTAAGGGTATCAGCTATTCTAGGAACCTGATTTTCACAACAGAAACTAAAGCAAGCTCACTATCCACACCTCCTTTTCAGCTAAGGCAGAAACGTGCCCTAGGCTCGTTCAATCGTACGCTCCATCCTCTGTGGAGCATTTATTTAGCCTATGTTCTCCTCCTTCGAGCCTAGAGGTACAGAGATCGGTCATTGTCTGGAACCCGCAGGCATCTTAGATTCCCCAACACAAGAACCTCACAGGACAGATTTGTTCTCCATGAGATAGTTATCTGTAATAATGTGGCTGTACTCTAGAGAAAATTAATGACCTCTTGAAACTCATCCCCCTTCAAAAGGCAGTGATACTGACTTTTGAGGACCATGTTGAAGAACCATAATTGAGACAATAATAACCCAACTGCAGCTAGATTAGGACTGTTTAATTATGAATGTGTCTTGCTCCACTGCTCTGATTTTTCCTCTCTTTAAACCTGAACTTTGTATTAGCACCCCCTAAAATAGACTTCGGGTCACTGGGCCTTTCTTTTTACTCTCTTCCAATGTGGCCACATTGAAGAAATCTATTTCTGATTTTAACAATTACTTCTCTGTTTGATTGACATATTAGAGATGGGTAGGTAATCCCAGTTTGCTGGGGCTGCCAGAGCCCAGACTTTTACGTCCAAAATTGTTTGTTGGTTGGTTGATTTGTTTTAAGTTTTAAAATTTATTTTATGTGAATTTGTGTCTTGACTGCACATATGTCTGTGTGAGGGTGTCAGATGCTCTGGAGCTGATGTTACAGACAGATGTGAGATACCATGTGAGTGCTGGGACTTGAACCCAGGTCCTCTGGAAGAACAGCCAGTGTTCTTAGCCACTAAACCATCTCTCCAGCTCCTAAATCTCTTGTTACACCATCTCCAAAGAGGTGTCTCAGCAGTGAAAAAACTGATGGTTCTTTCTTGCATATAAATATCCTTCTCTCTCTCTCTTTACCTTTCACTCGTACAATGCAATTACTACATTTGTAATTGTACATACAGACATGACTTTCGGTACGTCATTCCAGTACAAGGAACTGGGACACGAGGAAGGACTGAGTAGTTAACCACTGAGTTGGTATCTGCCTTTAACATAAGAGTAATAGCCTGTCTCTTCTCCAGAATCTTAATTTGTGCGTTCAAGATAATGGCTAGACAGAAATAATCATTACATTCATATGTCTGGAGACGTCGATGCACTGGGCAGAGCACTGTTCAGGATATGACAGAGGAAGGGGACTGCAAAGCCGGAGTAATGACAAAACACAGGAAGTCCTGACAAGATGACACTAAGATGTTTACTAGCAGAGGACTGGTAGGTGAGGAGAAACTAGCAAGGACCTGGGAGACAGCACATGCCAGGGACAGACAATCCTTTGATTAGAAAATTGGCATAGGAATGCTTTTCTCACTGAACCTAAAAATAATAAGTGTAACTGGAAAAAAACAAAACAGGAAGAAGGCTCTGGGAGGCCATTCAGAAGTATCTGTCATAGAGATGGGAAGCAGAGTACAGTTGCCAGGGTCTGGGGGAGAGGCGAACAGGGAGATTATTATTTAATGGGTGCAGAGTTCCTATGTTATTTCTACCCTGGTTTGCTTTCAGAGCCACAGAGGAGTGCAGCTCTCTGGCTTGGTTCTCACGCCTTGGTCAGATTGCTTTCTTACACAGCCCAGAACCGTCTGCACAGATGTGGTGCCACCCACAATGGGCTGGGCTTTCCCATATCAATCGCTAATCAAGAAAGTGCCCCCACAGACTTGGCTGTAGTTAATCAATCTGATGGACACATTGTCTCAATTGAGGTTCTACTTCCCAGATGACTCTAGTGTGAGGCTTGTGCACAGGGAAGGACTTCCACAGGGACATGTGTCAAGCTTGCTCTTAAACAGCCGTCACTGGAGAGGATTCTCCAATGGAATCCTGATGCGTTTCCTGCCCATCGTTCCGAATTTGGTGAGATGTCTCTTTATGCGAGATGACTGCAATCTTTACAATAGCGTGGTATCATAAGAATGTATATGATCCATCACAATCAGAAGGCGCATCCCGTGTGGACGTTCTAATTGCTTAGTGTTTTAGACTCCACCAGTCGTGCTCTTCACAGTCATATGGTACACTGAAGATGGCTAAGGGGCGACTATAGCTTATGTGAACTTTTACCACAACTGAAAACAAAGTAGAACCAGCCAAACAATGTATTCTCTGAAATGCAGGCAAAGGATGAAGGAGATAAATGACCTTTTGAATCCGGATGGAACAAGAAGTGCCTGTCAACAACAGCTGCCTGGGGCCCTGCATGCCACACACAAGGACAAAGCTAACCCCAATCAAAGACCCTGGAGCTGAACAAACCAACATGTTTATAAACTCTGGGATGCCTTGATTTAAATTAAGTGTCAAGGTGTGTTTTTGGTTCTCTAAGCATCACCACCCCCCTGTCTATACTGGGGACAGGCTCTTTCTATGAGCAAAAAAGGGAACTTAAGAGGGAAGAATGAGTCTGTCGTGCTTTAGACCTCCGCCAGCTGCTGATGGGGCTCCCTACCCCACCCAGCACGCATGTGGGCTCTCAGAGCCAGGCAGGGCAGGCGGACCATGGCTCTGAGGTAAGAACTGAGGAGATGCTTGGTGAACACAATCAACCTGTCTTTGACACGATTTTTCTGTTTCCTAACGAGGATCTTCTGGTCTCTTTGTACTGGGGATGATAATCACATTAAACAGTTATCAGCTGTTTTTGAAATCTGTGGATCACAATCCTTGTTTGTTTGTTTGTTTGTTTGTAGTAAGGGTTTCTCTGTGTAACCCTTGTTGTCCTGTTCTGGAATTCACTCTGTAGCCCAGGCTGGCTAGGAACTCAGAGATCCTCCTGGGATCAGAGACAGTCACCATTACAGCCTGGCCACGATCCTTACACGTGTTTAAAAGACAGAGGCATTCAGCAGGAAGAGGCTGACACCAGCCACAAAACAACTGCACTCCGTGGGAAGGAAGGCTCAAGCTGACTAGCAGACACGGATTTTGTGATTTCATTAGGTTACCATGGCTACTGAAACCATCACCAGGCCTCTTTCTCTCCTTAGTGTGTCTTTTATTGAAGACAATCTAAGCACACAGCATCCAATGGTGTTTAGTTCAGCGTTTTCTGTGTGAGCCTTGCTTGGGTTCTGACCCATATATATAGCCCATGAAGCAGCTAGAAATATGGACAGGCTTTCATTGCAAGACTGGTCTACACAGAAAGTTCCAGGCCAGTCAAGGTTACAAAGCAAGACCTTGTCTCAAAACAAACAAACAAACAAAAAAAAAACACAAAAAAACACAAAAAAAACCAACAACAACAACAAAAAAAAAAACAAAAACAAAAACAAAAAACCCAAAATAACAAAAAAACAAAAAACAAACAAACAAACAAAAAAACCCAAAACCAATCAAATGACATAAATCCACTAGGGCTTTTCTGTTTGGGTTTATTTTTTACAGAATTTCTTTACTTCTTAGTAGGTAGGATTGCTCATAATTCTGTTCTTGTTCTTTAAGCTGGTAAGACAGAGCCGGTCCTTTAAGGATCTTGCCTATTACCTATTCTTCCAAACACTGAATCACTTTCAGTTCTCTGCCTGCTTTATCCCTTTACATTACCTCCAGGTAGTTACTTTCTCCAGAAAAAAAAAAAATCCCCAAGTAGCTTGACGCAGTGGGAGGCACAGGGTCGGTCGCTTCCCTCCCCAGCCCTGACTTCTCCATTCTTTATGGATGTTTTCCCCTTGCATACACTAAAAACTTATTTGCCAATTCACACCCCCACCCCCACCCCCATCTTACTCACCTGCTAATCCCCAGGTTGTGTTAAAGAGCTATTCTATCTGCTTCTCTGTCTGTCTATCTATATCTGGCATGGTTAAATAAAGGTAACTATTTGATCTGAAACAATGTCCAAGATGTAGAGTTTTGCCTGGATAAAAGGACAAAGCTAAGACCTGAAGAGATGGCTCAGTGGTTAAGAGCACTGGCTGCTCTTCCAGAGGTCTTGAGTTTAATTCCCAGCACCCACATGGTGGCTCACAACCATCGGTAATGAGATCTGATGCCCTCTTCTGGTGTGTCTGAAGATAGTGACAGTGTATTCACATACATAAAATATAAATAAATAAATAAATAAATAAATAAATAAATAAGTCTTATTTTAAAGGACAGATGAGCACCAGCTGGTCTTTAGATGCATGGCCTAACATAACTTGCATGTGATCTCAGCTGTCTCTTCCTTCACTCTGCTAAGTAATGAGCCCATGCTCTTCTCCTTCCACTAATTCCGATGTCCATCTGTTATGCTAGATTCAAGGCTTGCTATATTGTTTGCTGATAGAGCAAAAATAATAAAAAGGAAACCTGCATTTTCCAACTGCATGCTTCTATGTTGATGCATCTTGTCTTCCCTTGTTACATTGACTGCATATAAGGTGTCCTTTGAGCACAAGGTCCCACTTTTGTTTCCTTATTGACAAATAGCAATCATTCTCTTTCTCTAGTATTGCGTATTCTCTGGTATTGGGTGACTTTTCCTCTCTATACTTTTTTATATTGGCATAGGGACACATTATTGAAGTACTCAACTTAAAACACAAGAAAAGCTTGCCAGACAGTGTGAGGGGATCACAATGTTATTATCAGTTCAACAATAGTATGACCTTACTTCTTCTTCCTAGTCCTACACTAATCTGCCTGGGACAGTAAACCTTCACTGTTTTCACTGCTTTTATCCTGAAGAGGAGAAGAAGAACGTCATTCTTCATAGATGATTGATTGTAGTAATGCACCTTGAGCAAAGGACATCCATATTGTTGTAAGGGCTGTTTTGATTTCGAGGTGACCTGCCTTCAAAACCCCTCAGGATAAACAGAACTGCCAAGTCACCTGGGGACAAATCCTGGCACTGGCAGACTGTGTTTCTTTCTTTTCCTTTTAAAAAACAAATTTTCTGGCTTATTCATTTTCTTTTTGGCAGTTCTAGAAATAGAAGGCCTGTCATATGCTTGGCAAGTCCTCTGCCATTGAGCCACAGCGTTGAACCCTGGATTTCTTCTCTCCCCCTCCCCTCCCCTTCCCTTTCCCCTCCCCACCCTCATCCCTTCCACAGCTTCTCTCTAATCCCAGGTTGACCTAGAACTCTTGATTATCCTTTGCCTCAAAGTGCTGGGATTTCTCACTTATGCACACATCTGTGCTCTCTCACTGTTCCTTAACAGTAGGCTTATATATTTTTCGAAACCTACCTTAGAAGGGTCCTTTACGGGGTCAACCTCCCTTCTAGCCTACCACCCACCAAAGGTAGTGGAAAAGAAATGTGAATAGGAAACAGGGGTTGTGGACCTGTTCAGAAATAGTTCTTTGGGGCAATTCCAGCCTTCATTGTCAGCAGCCCACTAGCAAAACACTAATATGAATCAGCAGTAGCAGTCCAGTCTGCTCTACAATCACTACCCATGAATCAGTAGTTCCATCTAGAGGAGACCTCGAGGCTCTACCAATCAGCATGAGTCAGCTGAAGTGGCAAAAAACAGCCAGAACACCACCCGAAATTTTTTGGTGTGTTTCTCTCTACAAAGTCACAACAAACAAAGATCGGCAAACAAAGCAAGGCAAACCAATGCAATAGCATCGTCCGTGAAGACCAGCGTCAGTGAAGCCTGAGGAAGGCCGGCAAGGTGGACCAATGCCAGAGCATCATCCACTGTCTGCTGGCTCAGACTTATTCTCTTTCCAAACATCACGAGTCCTGTCAGATGTCCACTCCCGCAAAACATCACATGCCTTTCACCAGACAGTTTCCAGAAAAACACCATGTGTCTGTTCTCAGCAAAACATCCTCTTATATGTGTGCTTCAGCAAAACATTCTCTCATAAGGCAGCTTCCAGAAAAATCAGAAAAATATCACAAAACACAACTGATTCTCCAGTGAAATCAGAAATTCCCACTTCACTTACCTGGTATCTTGATGTGTTAGTTTTTAAGAAAGCCCAGATATGTTCTGCTTGAGCCACTTCTGATTTAGTGGTTCTACCATCTTAGCTCATTGTTCTGGGATTCTCCTTTCTTGCTCTTACCCTAGCTGTTCTGATGTCTGTAAATCCCTAAAAAGTAGCACTCTGTGCAGTGCTGGACATGTCCATCTCTGTTTTCAGTCTCATAATATTGTCTACCATTGGTTCCTTGTTTTTATATGCTAGATCTTTCTGAAACAGTGATTGTATTAATTACTTTTCCATTTCTGTAACACCATGACCAAGGGAGTTACAGAAGGAATGATCTATCTATCTATCTATCTATCTATCTATCTAATCTATCTATCTATCTATCTATCTATCTATCTATCTATCCATTGTTTTGAGTCAGGGTCTCTCTATGAAGCTTTGGCTTGCTTGGAATTCACAGAGATCCATTTACCTCTGACTGCAGAATTCAAAGGCACAGGCCACTATGTTTGGCCTGGAAGTGTTTATTTGGCCTTAACATTCCAGACATTAGAGTCCATGATGGTGGAGCAAAGACTAGGTAATAGAAACAGGAAGCTGAGGGTTTGAATCTTGAACTGAAAGCACGAAGCAAAGAGATCAATCTGGGGATAACATATGGCTTGTAAACCTAAAGCCTGTCTATAGTCACGTACTTCCTCCTAAGTCTCCTCAAACAGTGCTACCAACTGGGGGCCAACTATCAAATCATCTAATTCTGTGAGGGATATTCTCATTCAAACCACCACAGTGATCCAGAAGGATTTAACTGAATTAAATCTACACCACTATGAGTGTGGGAAAGGAGTACTCGGATGGCAGGTATATTTATTTGATAAGTATAGAATAGTTTTCCAGGTTATTAACTAAGGCTCTTTGAGTACATCCATACAAGCAGCAAGACAATTGGTAGCTAGCTTATATATTTACTGGTGAGTCCAATGTTTCTAGGAATGGCAGAATCAAAAATTTGCATCACTAAATTGGAATCCTCAGGCTTAGCTCCATGAGAAAGGAATGACTCAAGTTTAAAGTAAATGTCTTTCTTAGTGAACATTAGTTACGAAGACCTTTGCTGTGGCTAGAGCTTGGTGATACCACTCTTATGTAGCATGTGAGACATTCAGTTCAAAATCAGAACAGAAAAGTGAGAGAATTAAACCTTTGTGTGTGTGTGTGTGTGTGTGTGTGTGTGTGTGTGAGAGAGAGAGAGAGAGAGAGAGAGAGAGAGAGAGAGAGAGAGAGAGAGAATATCATACTACATAGTTCAGTACAATTTTCCTGTTTCAGCCTCTCACATGTTAGGTTTATAGGTGTTTAAAACCCTCCTCAGCTTTTAAACAATTTTGAGCTAGGTCTTCTCAAAGGGCCTATCCCTACTCTTGACTTCTCCTGACTTCCAAGCCATCATTAACACTTACCCTATTAGGCCTATTGTCCTAGATTCTACACGCTGCATCCTGGGAATCAGTCCTACCTCTGCCTGCCTTTCTTCCTCACTCCCATATGAACACAGCGTCTTTTTTACTCACCCAGATGATTATATTAGCCTCTCAACTCTCAGTGATTGGCCCCTCCCTCTGCCATTTTTCATGATTTGTAGAATAGCTTCAACCTTCTACATATATTATGTCTAACAGAAATCTGGCTAACGTGTGAGCCCCAATTCCTCAATTACTCATCAGCCTCAGCTAAACCAGTGCTAAGGTCCAGCTGTTATTACTTGTTAAGCTGATCATCCTGATCATTCGTTTCAGCACTTCCTGTGCAAACATGAACACCTCCAAACATCAACTCTCCATGACTCGATTCCCTCCCTATCCTCAAGCAATGGTTTGCTTCCTGACACCACCGGACTTTTGTCAAACCTTGACGAGTTCTCTGCAGTTTATTATATATTACTAACACATCTTGACCTCCAGAAATTAAGTCGCTTGAAAGTACGAAAAATATCTCATTCAATTTTACTTTATTATATTACTTATTATACTTTATTAAGAACTCATAATACTTAGTGTTTTATTTTTATTGTACTTTATTGTTCAACTAAGTACACAAATGTATGTATTGAATTTGGGATTAAGTTATCAATGGTGAAATGAACTCACCAGCATCTTTCATCTGACCAAAAGTAAATGTTAAAGGTCTCATCACTGGATTTGGATATTGTTCAGTGGCTAAAGTGTGTGGTGTGCCAGGGTGAGGACCTGAATTTGGTTCTCAGCACCCACTCAACAAGCTGAGTTATATCTGTAACTCAGTGTTGAGGTTGGGGTGGGGTAGAGGTGGGAGTGTGTAGACAATCAAATCCCTGCTCTACCCAACTTGGGAGCTCCAGGCTCAATGGAGACTCTATCTCAAAAAGTGTTAAAAGATAGAGGAAGACACCTGCTGTGGGACCTCTGCCTGCATGCTCAAGAGAACACACACACACACACACACACACACACACACGAGGCAGCACTTACTGAAACAAAACCTATACACAAGTAAAAATGGATGGGATCAAATGTATAAGTTCAGTAATATTAGTTTTCTTGAAACCATTATTTTTGGAAGGAAATGAGAGTTTTGCATCCCCATCTTAAATGATCACTGGAATAACAAAACTTAATACAAGCCAGAAAAGTCAAACACTAATTACTGTTATATTGTTACAAAAGCCACAGACTTCTGTAAATTTTTAATTTTTTAAGTCTTATTTATTTATAATGTACCAGTGCTCTGTCTGCATGTAGACCTGCATGCCAGAAGAGGGCATCAGATCCCTTTGTAGGTGGTCATGAGCAACCATATGGTTGCTGGGAATCAAACTCAGGACCACTGGAAGAGCCCCAGTCCTCTTAACCTCTGAGCCATCTCACCTATAAATGTTTTATTGGTTAAAAGGTTTAAAAAGTGTTCAGCATGAATCAAAGTGTGGGTGTGGCCTATATTTACTCCTAATATATCTGTACTACTGTCCTAATGTGCCATGTGATGTCATAATGACTGACTTTGAAAGATTTAGCACTGATCTTAATATTAGCATAAACCATTACATTTTTGTTCTATAGGAAAGATAGAAACACCAAATTTATTGTATAGCCAGGAGCTCTGCCTTAACATAGGCATGCTTTATAGAAATCCTATAATTCACATTTTTCCTAAGAGCTTTAAAATCCAAACATAATGTACAAACAGGCTTATAATAGTCGATCCCCAAGAAAGCTTTGTCAGCCTGCAACCATATCCACAAGGATCAGCTCTTGTTAGCATGCGCTGTTCATTGTAGATGGGAAGAGAATACCCACAGGACTGTGAATTCACAGAAATCAATATAGATTCTCTCTGTTTCTCTCTTTTATTGATACACACACACACACACACACACACACACACACACACAAACAACCAGAGAAAAAGAAGCCATGGATTTGCAAGGGATGAGGAAGGGTTTGGAAGGAGGAAAGGGAAGGGTGGATGACGTAATTATAATCTCAAAAAAATTTTAGAAAAGATTGTACAGTGTAATTGGATGAGCATTGTAATTGGATTGCAGTGTAATTGGATTAGTGTGTAATTGGATGTGCAGTGTAACTGGATGAGCAGTGTACTTGGATGTGCAGTGTAACTAGATGAGTAGTATAATTGGATGTGCAGTGTAATTGGATGTGCAGTGTACTTGGATGAGCAGTGTAATTGGATGTGCAGTGTAATTGGATGAGCAGTAGAAATGGATGTGCAGTGTACTTGGATGAGCAGTGTAATTGGATGCGCAGTGTAATAGAATGAACAGTAGAAGTGGATGAGCAGTGTAATTGGATGTGCAGTGGAACAGGATGAGCAGTGTAACTGGATGTGCAGTGCAACTGGATGAGCAGTGTAACTGGATGTGCAGTGCAACTGGATGAGCAGTGTAACTGGATGTGGAGTGTAATTGAATGTGCAGTGCAATTGGATGTGGAGTGTACTTGAATGTGCAGTGCAATTGAATGAGCAGTGTAATTGGATGTGCAGTGTAATTGGATGTGCAGTGTTATTGGATGTGCAATGTAATTGGATGTGCAGTGTTATTGGATGGGCAGTGTTATTGGATGGGCAGTGTCACTGGATGTGCAGTGTAATTGGATGAGCAGTGTAAATGGATGTGCAGTGCAACTGGATGTGCAGTGCAACTGGATGTGCAGTGCAATTGGATGTGCAGTGTAATTAGATGAGCAAATCCAGAGGCACATGCTTACATTCTCAGCACTTCAGAGTCAGACATAGGAAGTTCACTGAAGGTTTGAGGCTAGCCTGTTCTACATAGTGGGCTCCATGCCAATCTCGATCTCCTATAACACCAGCTGTAGGGGTTCCAGGACCTTCTCTTGTGCTCCAAGGGCACTGTATGCATATGGTGTACAGACAGACTGCAGAGAAAACACTCATCAACATAAAGTAGCAATAAAGGTTAAAAAGACATTTAAAAAAATCTAGGGGAAAGACAGAACTAGATAGTCAGTGCTATAAGATCTGTCTTTATCATTATCTTTTCGGATCTCCGAGTTAAGTGCACAGTCAGGAAACGAAAGGGCTTGCCTAACATGTGCAAAGCTCTGGTATCAATCTCTAGCACTAAAAAAACTGTGCCTTGTGTTACTATCCTATAATCTTAGCGCTCAAGACTCAGCAGGAATATTAGGAGTTCATGGTCATTTGGAAGTCTTGGTGAGTTTGAGCCCAGCCTCTGCTGTAAAAGACCCCATCACAAACAGATGGAGAATAGCAATCTGTGATTGAAACTGGACCTCGAGGAGTCTGCTAATGAGACAATGATACCTAGGGAGATACTTGGGTAATTTAAACAGTGATCACAAAGCTACCCATTTAGATGCGTTTCCTCCTCTTGGCCCTCTTGTTCTAGAACTATTACTGTCATCATTTGTGGGGGTTATTTAACAACAAACCCTGAGCATTTTAAGCATGCGCTGTGCCTCTCAACTATACCTCCTTCATCTTTGTTTTAGTTCTTTTACCTGACTCAAGTTTCTACATAGAGAAACTTACAGCTGTATAGATACACAGCACAAACAGATTGCAAATATCTACTAACAGATGGGACTCCAAAGATCTCACGTTTTATTATAGTGGCTCCGAGATTAAGAGCAGCACTCAAAAGTACAAATAAGGAATCCTGAACTCTGCTGCTCAGGGAAAACTTTACCTCAGGGCTGAGTGAGAGCTGTGGCTGCCTCTCTTGTCTCAGGGTTTCTCCTGGTTGCAGTGTGTCCTGCATTTCTTAAAGTTTACGTACACAGACTGCCTTGATTTCCTTTGACAGCTACCTTGTGCACCCTACTCCTTTGGGTCACTCATACCCTAATCTGGTTTTGGTTATTTTCCTCAACTGCCTTCTCACTGAAGCTGCTCAGAAGAGAACTACTATTCTGTGCATCCCTATAAACGTAAGACATACCCGATTTATTAGGAAGTGCGTGTGCACACATACTCTCGCATGAAGTCCACCACTGACTAGTTTGAATGCTGTCTTTTTTCTGCTAGGTTGATCAGTTTCAGATTAAAAAGTGTTAAAGAAAATCCTTCCTGCTGGTAATAAAATTTCTTCCTGTAATTTGCCTAATTTTATTTTTAGTCTAAGATATTAGTTACAGTTTCATATTATCAACTTCCTAGTGATTATCTAAGAAACTTTTTTTTGCTTTAAAGTTTAATTTGTTCATACTGATACTGTTTATGATATTTAATTTTATATATCAACTGGTTTTGGGGGGTTTGGTTTGGTTTTGGTTTGGTTTTGGTTTTGGTTTGCATTTGTTTTTTGTTTTGCAAACAGTTAACATTTTAAACTTTTTTTCCTGTAAATCTGGTAATGTGTTTGATTCTTTTTATTTTATATTTTAAAGATTTATTTATTTATTATTATGTGTAAGTACACTGTAGCTGTCTTCAGACACTCCAGAAGAGGAGGTCAGATCTTGTTACAGATGGTTGTGAGCCACCATGTGGTTGCTGGGATTTGAACCCAGGACCTTCAGAACAGTAGTCAGTGCTCTTAACCTCTGAGCCATCTCTCCATCCTGATTCTTTTTATTTTTTATTATATTCAACACAATATATATTTTTATACCAATCATAAAAGTGATGGACATGTTATTAAATGAACATAAAAAGATAAAGTCTTGTTTGTTTGTTTATAGTAGAGCTTAAAATCTCAGCTCTTACTGTGGTAGAAATACAAAATAAGAATTTTTAGACATTGGAGTTCATTATAATAAGGCTGTACTTTAATGTCCCTCACATCACCAAAGTATTTTACCTCCACAGTAGCTAAGCTAAGTGTTGACAGTTCTGCTGCACCAAGGAATGCATTATAGGCACAATTTTTGGATACAGATTTCCTGCCTTGGTCAAAGCTGTTTGACTTGAGTGACTGTCATCATTCTCAGCCCACAGGGAACAGGTTACATTCATTTAAGAAATGTGTGTGTATTAAGATAGTCTATCCATGAAGTCATTCATCAACTGTTTCAATGAACAAAGAAAGGTTCTGGTTTTGCTTGGAGGGTGGCACAGACATTAGGTGAGGGTAAGATTCTGGCTCATTAGCATTCATCTCAGTAAAAGAGTAACTTATAAGGTCATCTTCTTCAAAGTTGATACAATAATTATAAATAGCAAGCAAAACATTAAGTCTCACCCTTTGTTGTTCTCTTACAAGCCACCTCCCAAATTAGTTGTCTACATTTCTTTTGGCTGTATAAATAATTTTGAAATATGTAAGCTGTTCTGAAAAACCATATTATAATGTAAAAACATGAAATAAACAATCCTATTTATAGAGAGGCTGAGATAGTAGGAGAAGCATGATTTCAAGACCATTATGTGGTACACAGCAAGACACTGTCACATACAAATAAGCAGAAAGTGTATATGGATTGTGAAATATTGGACATATTTCTCCAATTACCAAGTTAGAGAGACCACTTGGTGAGAGCCAACAAATTTCTAATTCCTCATATTTTCTAATATCAATCAATTAGGATATGTTGGTGATATTAATTTTCATGTTAAGAGATATTAAGGAAAAGTGATTACTTCCTGTTATTTTTGTTGTTAGAAGTGGAATTATGTTTGTGTGGGTTTGTTGAAGGATTACTTTCTTGCTTTTTCTGGGGTCTAGTTTCCCTCCTTGTGTTGGTGTTTTCTGTCTGTTATCCTTTGTAGGGCTGGAGTTGTGGAAAGATATTGTGTAAACTTGGTTTTGTCATGAAATGTCTTGCTTTCTCCATCTATGGTGATTGTGAGTTTTGCTGAGTATAGTAGCCTGGGCTGGCATTTGTGTTCTCTGAGGGTCTGTATGAGATCTGCCCAGGATCTTCTAGCTTTCATAGTCTCTGGTGCGAAGTCTGGTGTAATTCTGATAGGCCTGCCTTTATAAGTTACTTGACATTTTCCCTTACTGCTTTTAATATTCTTTCTTTGTTTGTGCATTTGGTGTTTTGATTATTATGTGACAGGAGGATTTTCTTTTCTGGTCCAGACTATTTGGAGTTCTGTAAGCTTCTTGTATGTTCATGGGCATCTTATTCTTTAGGTTAGGGAAGTTTTCTTCTCTAATTTTGTTGATATTTATTGGCCCTTTAAATAGGGTGTCTTGACTCTCTTCTATACTTATTATCTTTAGGCTTGGTCTTTTCATTGTGTCCTGGATTTCCTGGATGTTTTGGGTTAAGAGCTTTTTGAATTTTGCATTTTGCATTTTCTTTGACTGTTGTGTCAATGTTTTCTATGGTATCTTCTGCACCTGAGAGTCTCTCTTCTATTTCTTGTGTTCTGTTGGGGATGCTTGCATCTATAACTCCTGATCTATTTCCTAGATTTTCTAGCTCCAGGGTTGTCTCCCTTTGTGATTTCTTTATTGTTTCTAGTTCCATTTTTAGATCCTAGATGGTTTTGTTCATTTCCTTAGCCTGTTTGATTGTGTTTTCCTGTAATTTTTTTTTGTTTGTTTTCTGAGATAGAGTTTCTCTGTATATCCCTGGATGTCCTGGAATTCATTCTGTAGACCAGGATGACCTGGAACTCAGAAATCTGCCTGCCTCTGCCTCCCAAGTTCTAGGATTAAAGGCATGCACCAACACTGCCCAGCTTTCCCTGTAATTCTTTAAGAGATTTTTCTGTTTCCTCTTTAAGGGCTTCTAGCTGTTTACCTGTGTTTTCTTGTATTTTTAAAAGGGAGTTATTTATGTCCTTCTTAAAGTCCTCTATCATCATTATGAGAAGTGATTTTAGATCTGAATCTTGCTTTTCTGGTGTGATGATGTATCCAGGACTTGCTATGGTGGGAGAATTAGGTTCTGATGATGCCAAGTAACCCTGGTTTCTGTTGCTTATGTTCTTATACTTGCCTCCTGCCATCTGATTATCTCTGTGCTACCTGCCTGCCCTCGATATATCTGACCAGAGTCTGTCCTTCCTGTGATCCTGGTTATGTCAGAACTCCTCAGAGTCAAGCTGTCTCTGTGATCCTGTGATCCTGTGATCCTGAGATCCTGGGTGTGTCCAAGCTCCTGGGATTCAAGCTGCCTCTGGGACCCTTAGATCCCTCCTGGGATCCTGGGTTCCTGAGCACGTAAAAATACATGAAAGTGGAGCTTCCTCTGGGTGTTGTGGGACTGGCTGTGGAATTTGTGCCCAAGCTCTGCTCAGGGCACCAACCCAGACAGACCAGAAGAAACCCGTGCCACTGGTCTGGCAGAGCTCCTTCGAGCCTGGCTCCAGCTGGTCCCATGTGACTCCCAGTGTTGGGACAGATGTTGTGTCTTCCTCACCTCTGAGCCTATGATCCTGGGTGTGTTAGAGCACCTGGGAGTGGAGCTTCCTCTGGGTGTTGCACAACATTTAAACTTTTGTTCTTTTATTTATTTTGTGCATACATGCACTTGTGCACACATGGGTGGATACATTCATGACAGAACATGTTTATAAAGGTCAAAACACAATTTGTGGGAGGGAATCAATTTTCCTGTTCCACTGCATGGGCCTTGGAGGTCAAATTCATCCTTGAGGATGGGTGGGAAGTGTTCCATCTTGCTGACTCAAAGTTATCATTTAAATTTGTAAAACTTTGGCAAAGTGATTGTGGTCCTCAGTGTAGAACTTGTCCAGGCAGTTGCTGACCTGAGTAAAACTATAAGACCAGAGTGAGAAGATATTCTCTAGTGACTTACTTCCAGCCTGATCTGCAGTGCTGGCTGTCCTGGGACTCCAGCTTTTGATTTGGAACTACATTATTCCAGTTTCCAGTTTCAAGTCATCTGGCTGGCACTATAGACATTGGATTCATAAACTTCCATAATCATGTGGGTCAATTTATTGTAATAAACCTTCTAAGAAATAAACATGTATACACATATTATATTGATTGTTTCTCTGGACATATTGTTATACTACATGACTTTCATTGTTAACATTTCTCAGGCATTTCTTTTTACCATTTTCTCTTGAAAATTATGGGAACTGAAAGACTCTTAGAAACAGTTCATTAAGACAGGCTACGCTGACTCCATGACAGGCTTCAATTTGGTAGGTCAGGAGACTGGGCCTAAATCTCTGTTTCCCAGTATTGGGTAAGTCCAGGCGAGCCCAGGAAAGTCAGTTGCTCAAAAAATCCCCAGGCTTTAGCCAGTCAGTTAGAAACTGCCCTGACATCAGAGGTTACAATGCCACACGCCCTGAGGCAAGGGCACTGGGTTAGCAACAGTTTCCAGACTTCCTCAGCAGTAGTTCTCATTCTTCACCAGCGACAATTTCCAGCTCCCCATGCCCCAGGAATGGTTCTGGAATGTCTCTAGAGATAAAATCAACAGATAGATGTCACCTACCCCCAACCCCTGGAATTCCCCTAATGTGCCTTAAATCGGGCCTGTGAGTTCACTTGGGCATCTCCATCTTGGTAACAGGAGACCCCAGCGTGCTGGACTTCTGCAGAATAAAATACTCTTTGGTTTTGCATGCTATTTGAATTCATGGTATCATTCTTCAGCAAGCTATGGACCCTTACACTTACCTGTTTTATTTTTATATATTCGTATGTGAAATAAAATTGAATTAACTTTTGCTATATGCAGTGTACAGAGCCTAGTCTAGGAGACCTTGAACAAGTAGGCAGAGCATCTTTCACTGAGTTACGGAAAGCTATGAAAAGGATATATATATATATACATATATATATATACACATATATATCCTATATATGTGTGTGTATATGTATACGTATATATATGTGTGTGTGTGTGTGTGTATATATATATATATATATATATATATATATATATATATATATTCTTTGACTTCTTTCTGTGATGGGCTACTACAATGAACCATTTCTAGGGCAGTTATTTAGGCCTATGTTTCTGTAGCCAAATAGTTTAATTTCACTCGTAAGGATGTAAAGCTGAAGGAAGCAGGCAGGCTCAGTGCAGATGTCACCTCTTTCTCCTCTCTTCGAGAGCCAATCCCTCAGTTTTATCCTCAGCTCCATCTGAGGCAGCCTGCCCTCCCCCAGCCTGCCCTCATCTCCAGCCAACCACACAGATCTACCCTCCTAACCTTCTTTTCCCTCACTCATTGTTTTACCCCAGCCCTTGACTCTAACTCTGCAGCAGAGCACCTGTTCTGACCTTTCCTCCCTCTGTCCTGGATTCTCACAGGACTGAGCAGATCCTGGGGGAACACCCTGCTTCCCTCCCTCCTGTGTACTCCCTGACCCCCTCTCTAGCCCATTCCCACTCTTAAGTCTCAGCCCCCAACGCCTGAAACACCTTTATCCTGGTGATGTCCACTCCCCTCGGCCACACCTATCAGGATCTCAGAAGAATTTCCTACTGGGAAGCACACAGTCACCACACTTTCTTTAAAAACAGAAAGAGTAACACAAGCCAAACCAAGGGAGAAAACACACACCCAACAAAGTCAAGACTATATATTAGCACCTAGAATTACTCTCTTTCCAAACCCAGACACTTAGACTCCAGTATGAAAACACAATAAAAAACAGCCAGGACAGTATGTCTTTACCTCCACCCCATAGCTCTACCCTCCCCCCATACCCCCCAAAAGAGTAACAGCCTAAACAGGAAGTCAGCAAAGAGAACTCTTAAACAGTGTGGTAAGGATGCAGAAATGCAGATTTCCACAACTGCTGGCTTCTGGCAGGGATTTATTTAAGGGGCAGGCCACAGAGAGTTTGAGTGTGCTCCAGGGAGTATATTAATAGCACAAATTGGGCTTACTTTTAATTTTTTCTTTTTTTTTTAATTTTAGAATTGTTTTGAGAGAAGATCACAAGAGTTGGGAGGCAGACATGGAAGGACTGGAAGTCAATGAGATTGGGGTGTATAATGTGAAATTCCTAAAGAATCCATAAGTATAGTATGTTAAAGAAAAGAAAATGGCTTCTATCAATTTATAGGGAGTGGAATTATTGGAGTTGTGAAGTTGTTGGAGTAGGTGAGGCCTTGTCCAGAGGAAGTATGTCACCTGGGGTGGGCCTTGAGGTTTTAGAAGCTCAAGTCTGGCCCACTGTCACTCCAGCACCAGGTCTGCCTGCATGGCTGCCATGCTTCCTGCCATCAGGACGATGGGGTAAAGCTGTAAGCTAGCCTCAAATGGTTTTCTTTGTAAGAGTTACAGTGGTCATGATGTCTCCTCACAGCAATAAAATCCCTAACTAAGATAGCTAAGGATGTTGAACATTTCTTTAAATGTTTTTCAAGCATTTGAGATTCCTCTATTGAGAATTCTTTGTTTAGACCTGTACCCCATTTTTAAATTAGATTAATTGTGGGTTTTTTTTGACATCTGGCTTCTTGAGTTTTTTTTAATATATATTTTGGATATTAAACCTCTATCTGATATGATATTTGTAAAAATCTTCTCATTCTCTAGGCTGCTGCTATGTCTAATTAGTGGTCTTCACTTTACAGAAGCATTTCAGTTTCATGAGGACCTATTTATTAATTATTGATCTTAGAGCCTGTGATATTGGTGTTCTGTTCAGAAAGCTGTCTCCTGTGCCAATGATTTAAGGCCTAGTTTCTCTTCTATCACACTTAAAACAAAAAGAAGTACTCACACCCAAAAGGAGTAGCCAACAAGAAATAACCAAACTCTGGGCTGAAAACAATAAAATAGAAACAGACAAACAAAAAACAATACAAGGAATCAGCAAAACAAAAAGTTTGTTCTTTGAGGATATCAACAAGATAGATAAACCATATATAAAGTAATGAACAAAGAGAGAATAACCAGATTAACAAAATCAGAAACAAAAAAGTAGTATATTATAACAGATACCAAGGAAATCCAAGAATCATAAAGACATACTTTTAACACCTAAACTCCTCCAAATTTTAAAATCTAAAAGGAATTGGATATATTTCTTGGTAGGTACCACTTACCAAAGTCTAATCAAGATCAGATAAACAATTTCAATGCCTCTATAATACCCCAGTGAAATAGAAGCAATCATTAACTCCCGCCCTCCCAAAACACCCAGGGCCTGATAGCTTTAGCACAGAATTCTACCAGACTTTCTAAGAAGAGTTAATACCAACAGTCCTCCAATTATTTCACAAAATAGAAACAGAAGGAACGTCACCACATTTGATGAGGACAAAATTACCCTTTTATATAAAGATTCAACAAAGAAAGAGAATTATAGACTGATTTTCCTTATAAACATAGATACAAACATAATCAATAAAATATTTGCAAACTTAATTTAAGAACACATAAAAAATATCATCCATGATCACTTCACTCCAGTGATGGAGGAACAGCTTAACATATGAAAATCAGTAATGTAATCCACCATGTAAATAAACTGAAAGAAAAAAAACACATGACCACACCATTAGTTGCCACAAACACCTTTGATAATAGAATCCAATTATCTGTTCATGATAAAGAGACTGGGGATACAAAAGACACACCTAAACATAACACAGGCAATTTCCAGCAAGCCAATAGCCAACATCAAATTAAATAGAGAAAAAATAAAAGGACAACAGGGAATTCCCCTAAATTGTGAGTAAAGCAAGGCTGTCCACTTTTTTTTTATGTATATTCAACATTGTACTTCAAGTTTTAGCTAGAGCAATAAAATAACTGAAGCAGATCAGGGGGATACAAACAGAAGTAACGAAATAAAAGTATCCTAATTTGCAGGCTGTATGGGTGGTGGTTTGAATAAAAATGGCCCCCATATGTCCAGAGGGCGAGGCGCTATTGGGAAGTGTACCCTTGTTGGAGTAGGAATGGTTTTGTTGGAGGAAGTGTATCACTGGGGTGGTCTCTGAGGCCTCAGAAGCTCAAGCCAGGCCCAATGGCTCACTGTCTCACTGTCTTAGCGGCCTTGAGATCCAGATGTGGAATTCTCAGCTCCCTCTCCAGCACCACATCTGTCTGCATGCCATCAGACTTCCCTCCATGCCGATAATGGACTAAACCTCTGAACTTCAAGACAGCCCCAAGTAATTACACCCAGCTTCACATTCTTTCTCTGCCAAAACAACGAAAACAGAAAACCAAAACAAACAAAAATACTAAGATACAAAGTAGCAAAACAAAACAAATGAAACAAAAGCCTGCGTGGAACTTGAGGAGTCTGCCTTAGGGAGCTCCATCTTCCTTCCCGTCCACACTTCTACCTTCAAGTTCGGATTTACACTCCGTGTCATAGCTCTGTCTGCCTTTTGGGAGGCCCGCTGCCACCCTAGAACATCAGTTCCAGAGGCTTGCTGCTTCCTGGGACAACCAGCCAGTCAACACCAGAGACAACCAAATGGCTAAAGGCAAGGGCAAGAACACACTCAACAAAAGCCATTGTAATATGGTACCATCCGAATCCAGCTCTCCTACTTCAGCAAGCCATGAATAGCCTAATACACATTAAGAGCAAGGCTATCATCTTAAATCTCATCTTATGAAGATGATAGAGGCCTTTAAAGAGGAAATAAATAAATCCCTTAAAGAAATACAGGAAAATATAATCAAACAGGTAAAGGAAATGAATAACAGTGTTCAAGACCTAAAAATGGAAATAGAAGCAATAAAGAAAACTTGAAGAGAGGGAAACCTGGAGATGGAAAACCCAGGAAAGAGAACAGGAACTACAGACACAAGCATCACCAACAGAACACAAGCAATGGAAGAAAGAATCTCAGGTATAGACGATATAATAGAAGAAATTGATATGTTGGTCAAAGAAAATGCCAAATCTAAAAAGTTTCTAATGTACAACATCCAACAAATTTGGGACACTGTGAAAGGACAAAATTAAGAATAATAGCAATAGAAGAAGGAGAAGATTTCCAGTTCAAGGGGACAGAAAATATCTTCAGTAAATGTACAAGAAGCTTACAGAAACCAAAATCATACAATGGAAAACTAAATTATCTTTAACATATGGTGCTGGTCTAAATGGATGACTGCATGTAGAAGAATGAAAATAGATTCATATTTATCACAAATCTCAAGTCCAAGTGGATCAAGGACCTCAATAATAAAACTGGACACAGTGAATCTCATAGAAGAGAAGTAGGAAATACCCTTGAATGCATTGGTACAGGAGATAATTTCCTGAGCAGAACACCAATGTCTCAGACTCAACAAAATCACTTGTAAATGGATATTGGCTGTAGAATACAAGATCAACAATTGTTAAATGAGACCTCCTGAAACTGAAAAGCTTCTGCAAGGCAAAGGACACTGTCAATAGGACAAAATGGCAGCCTACTAATGGGAAAAGATCTTCCCAACTCTACATCTGACAGAGGGCTAACATTCAAAATGTATAAAGAACTCAAAAAATTAGATAATAGCAACCCAAATAACCCAATTAAAAATGGGATACAGAGCTAACTGAGAATTCTCAACAGAGGAATTTAAAATGGCTAAGAAGCACCTAAAGAAATGCTCCATGCCTGTAACCATCAGGAAAATGCAAATCAAAACAACTCCATCTTACAACACCAGAATTTCTAAGATCAAAAACTCAAACAACAGCAGATGCTGACAAGGATGCGGAGAAAGGGGAACACTCATCCATTGCTGGTGGGATTGCAAACTGGTACAACCACTCTGGAAATCAACCTGCTGTTTTCTCAGAAAATTAGAAATAGTTGTACCTGAAGATTCAGCTATGTGGCTCCTGGGCCACATAGCTGCTCATACCACAGTGAATACTATTGAGTAGGGATGACGGGTCTGTGTAGACACCAGCTCAACTTCTCCATGTTCAGTGAGTTATGAGTTTGCATTTCCCAGATGATGAAAGATATTGAACATTTCTTTAAGTGTTTCTTGAACATTTGTGCTTTACATTTTAAGAACTCTGTTTAATTCTGTATCCCATTTTAGAGTAGGGTATTTGTTTTCTGATGTTCCAGGTTTTTTGATGTTATTGTTCTTTAAATATTAGATTTTAGCCTTCCACTGGATGTGTAGTTCGTAAAAGTCTTTTTCCATTCTCTAGCCTGTCACCTTGTCCAAATGATGGTGTTGTTTGCCATACAGAAGCTTTTTGGGGTTCACGAGGTTCCTTTTATTAGTCGTTTGTTTGTTTGTTTTTGCTTTCTTTTTTTATTTAATTTTTATTTTCTATATTCTATGTTTACATTCCAAAGGCTTTCCCCTTTCCCAGTTCCCCCCCACCATATGTCCCATAATTCCTCTCCCCCCCAGCTATTCCCCAATCCCCCCCCTCCCCGATTTCTCTGTTCTGGGTCTACAAAACTGGATCCAATCTTTACAGGCCCAGGATCCTCTCCTTTCTTCTTCTTGGGAGTCATTTGACTTGCTAATTGTGCCTTGAGCATTTAGGGCTTCTGGGCTCATTAATATCCACTTATCAGTGATTGCATTTCATGTGTATTCTTTTGTGATTGGGTTAGCTCACTTAGGATGATATTTTCCAGATCTAACCATTTACCTACAAATTGCATGAGTTCATTATTTTTAATTGCTGAGTAGTACTCCATTGTATAAATATACCACATTTTCAGTATCCATTCCTCTTTGGAGGGATATCTGGGCTTCTTCCAATTTCTGGCTATTATAAACAAGGCTGCTATAAACATAGTGGAGCATGTGTCTTTATTGTATGCTGTTTTTGCTTTCTAAGACTGTCTTTCTAGACAACCCTGGGTGTCCTGGGACATTGTAGACCAGGTTAGCCTTGAATGCACAGAGCTCTGCCTTCCTCTGCCTCCTGAGTGTTAGGATTAAAGGTGTTTGCCATGCTGCCTGGCCCTACTTATTGTTTTCTTATGCCTGTGCTATTAAAGTCCTGTTTAGAAAGTCTTTTTCTGTGCCAACCAGTTTACGACTGCTCCTTTCTTTCTCTTCTATTAGGTTCATTGCGTGTGGTTTTAGTTGAGGTCTTGAACCACTTGGAGCTGAGTATGTGTAGGGTGAAAAATATGGATCTGTTTGCATTTTTTTACATTCAGACATCCATTTTGACCAACACCATTTGTTGAATATTCTGGCTTTTTTCTTGTATGTATTTTTGATATATATATATATATATATATATATATATATATATATATATCAAGTATTGTCTTAGTTTGTTGCTATGAAGAGACACCAAGACCAAGGCAACTCTTATAAAAGAAAAACATTTAATTGAGGCTGGCTTACAGTTTTAAAGGGTTATCATCATGGTGGGAAGCTTGATAACGTGCAGACATGATGCTGGAGGAACCAAGAGTTCTATATCTTGATTCAAAAGCATCAGAAAGAGACTATATATGATTCACATTGGGTGTATCTTGAGCATTTCAGACCTCAAAGCCCCACCCCCACTGCGACACAATTCTTCTAATAAGGCCACATCTCCTAATAATGTCATTCCCTATGACCAAGTATTCAAACACATGGGTCTATGGGGACATACCTAGTCAGATCATCACAGGTAGTTTGTGGACTTATGTTTGGATCTTCAGTTCGATTCCATTTGTTAACATGTATGTTTTTATGTCAGTAGCATCCTGTTTTTATTACTATATATATAGCTTTACAATACAACTTAAACCAGGGACAGTGATACCTCTGGTAGTTGTTTTATTTTTCAGGACTGTTTCGACTATCCTGTGTTTTTGTGTTTTTATGTGAAGCTAAAGATTATTTTTTCAATTTCTGCTAGGTTGTGTTGGAATTTTGATGGGGATCGTATTGAATCTGTAGGTCATGTTTTGGTAGGATGGCTGATTTCACAATATTGATTTTAGTGATCCATGTTAATGAGAGATCTTTCCATTTTCTTTAATTTCTTTCTTCAATGTCTTAAAGTTTTTATTTAATTATGGGTTTAAAATTTATTCATGCCAGCTACATTTCCAGTGTGTATTAGCTATGTTAAGTAGTGTTTAGTGCTTTGAACTATGCAGATTACAAAGCATTTCTATCACTGTTGGACTCTTAAATGGATAAATAGGTGATAAGCCTATTGCAATACTATTTATACACCCTGTTATGTATTGTATATACTTGGCCCAGGGAGTGGCACTATTAGAAAATGTGGCCTTGTTGGAGTAAGAGTGTCACTGTGGGTGTGGGCTTTAAGACCCTCATCCTGTCTGGAAGCCAGTGTTCTGTTAGCAGCCTTCAAATGAAGATATAGAACTCTCAGTTCCTCCTGCACCATGCCTGCCTGGATGCTGCTATGTTCCTGCCTTGTTCATAATGGACTGACTGAACCTCTGAACCTACAAGCTAGCCCCAGTTAAATGTTTTTCTTATAAGAGTTGCCTTGGTCATGCTGTCTGTTCACAGCAGTAAAACCCTAAGACACACCCCAAACTGAGCTATGTGGGAGACTGCTCTATATTATAGAGTTTCAAATTACTAGTCTACTGTTCTATAAGGTTCTTCCCGTATGTCCCAGTCACGTAATAAACAGTGAGCAACCTGGGGAACAGTGCTTACAATGAAGTCAGCTTGGAGTCTACTCCTGTTCACGTAATTTAGGTCTGGGTTTAATGCCTAGAGGACTTTGGAGGTCTTCCACATGGAGCCCAAGGAACGACTGTATCTTGCCAGGGACTAACTTTGATGTAACAGCGCCATGTTTCCCTCTTACTCCTTGCTGTGAGACAGCACCATGCTTCCCTCTTACTCCTTGCTGTGAGACAGGCTTTCACTGTGTTGCCTGGACTGGCTCGGAGCCTCTGAGCTCATGTCCGGACAGTAGGCCACGCTATATCAAACCTGGCACCAAACCAGGCTTCCCTTTCCTTTTATTTTGTTTATTTTTAAGTTCATTTTTATTTTATGTATTTTTCTTGTACGTATGTGCACTGCTTGTGTGTCTGGTGCTCATGGAGTGTACTAAATTCCCTGTAACTGGAGTCGTGGATGGTTGTGAGCCACCATGTGAATGCTGCATAGTGAATCTTGGTTTTCTGTAAGAGTAGCAAGTGCCCTTAAGCACCGAGCCTTCTATCCTTTTCTCTCTCTCTCTCTGTGTGTGTGTGTGTGTGTGTGTGTGTGTGAGAGAGAGAGAGAGAGAGAGAGAGAGAGAGAGAGAGAGAGAGAGAGATGAGGACTAAGTCCCCAGCCTTGAGTATTCCAGGCTAGTGACTGCAATCACAGGAAGCTAAAATTTTGGATGTTTTAAGGAGCACACACAGGGCCAGGACATTTTCACCATGTTGCAAAGTTTTAGCACCACCTTGGTTGGTTTGTCCTTCCTTTGAACCATTGGGTTATCCAACTTTCTTGCCAGACAGGTTTGGGTCTCATCCAGACTAACTGGTTAAGTGAAGATAATGAAGATCTGTCTTGAGTCTGAAGCACAAGTCTGTGCCGCCACCAATCCCTGAACAGGAAACCTACTAATCCCTGAGCAAGAAAACCTACCAATTCCTAAGCATGAAACCCCACCAATCCCTGAACAGGAAACCCACTAATCCCTGAGTTTACCCAGGTTCAGCTTGGAAATCTCCACCCCCATACCTCCATAAATCCTGTATGAGATAAGTCCTATATAAGATAAATCCTGTATAAGTAAATCCTATATAAGATAAATCCTATGTAAGACAAATCCTATATAAGACAAATCCTGTATAAGACAAATCCTATATAAATCCTGTATAAGATAAATCCTATATAAGACAAGGCCTATATAAAACAAATCCTATATAATATAAATCCTGTATAAGATAAATCCTATATAAGACAAATCCTGTATAAGATAAATTTTATATAAGACAAATCCTATATAAGACAAATCCTATATAAGATAAATCCTGTATAAGATAAATCCTGTATAAGATAAATCCTAAATAAGACAAGTCCTGTATAAGATAAATCCTATATGTAGTGGCTATTCCTGGTTGTCAACTTGACTATATGTGGAATGAACTACAATCTAGAATTGGAAGGCTCACCTATGATCCTAATTTGGAGGCTCAGAGACATAAGTTTCTGACCTGGACTTAGCATGGAGATCTTGAAGCATGGATTCCAGTCAAGGTCATCTGGGATTAAAGGTGTGGAGACATACACCTTTAATCCCAGACTTCAAGTTCATCTGGGATTAAAGGTGTACACCTTTAATCTGGGCTACACCTTCTACTGGAGACATATATAAGGACATTGAAAGAAGGAAGACCGATTCTTCCTTGCCGGCTTGCTTCGTGGGACTGAGCAACTGCAAGATCCTTGGACTTCCATCCACAGCTGCTGCTGACTACTGTTGGGGAGTTGGACTACAGACTGTAAGTCATCGACAAATTCCCTAACTACATAGAGACTGCCCATACGATCTGTGACTCTAGAGAACCCAGACTAATACAGAAGTGGTACCAGAAGTGGTTCTAGAGGAGCAGAAGTATAAGGATGAATGTTTCAAAATTTTGGAGTTGGTTGGTGGACCCACCAGCACTCTCAATTACTGAAACCTCTCCAAATTCTCTCCCTCCTGGGAGCTCAGGGGATATTGAAAACCCATGGATGAAACTATATTCCAAGCTTAAAGAAGCTAAAGCCTTTGATTATCTTGATGAATTAGGTGATTCGGTGGTATACAATACGTTCTACAAGTTGGGGAAAAAACCGGAAAATGATTTTGCTGGCTTGTTACTCTTAGCATCTCGGGAGAAAGCAATGAAGGAAAGGAAGGAGTTGTGTGATAAAATCGAACAGCTCCAGACTCAAGTAAACAATCTAAAAGTTTCCAAGTGTGCCCTTGAAGAGAATCTTCTTTCCAGCAGCCATAGAGCTCAAGTAGCAGAAAATCAAACTGAAGCACTCATTATAAGGTTGGCTGAAATACAGCGAAAATTCAAGTCTCAACCTCAGAGGGTGTCAGCCGTTAAAGTAAGGGCATTAATTGGCAAAGAATGGGATCCTATAACTTGGGATGGGGATGTGTGGGAAGACCCTGTTGAATCTTCAGATTTTCAAGGATTTGCTCCACCTGAAGTAGTAGTACCCTCAGCCCCACCCCTTGAATTAATGCCTTCTCCACTTGAGGAAAGTAATCCCTCAGAGCCTGATAGACCAGCAGTGACTTTTACTGACAATATTGATGTTTCTCCGGGCCCACCAATAGTTTCTTCTAGACCTATAACCAGACTCAAGGCAAAACAGGCCCCTAAAGGGGAGGTAGAAAGTGTAGTCCATGAGGAAATACACTATACTACTAAGGAGCTTAATGAGTTTGCTAACTCATTCAAGCAGAAGTCTGGGGAATATGCATGGGAATGGATTTTAAGGGTGTGGGATAATGGTGGAAGGAACATAAAATTAGAGCAGGCTGAGTTTATCGGCATGGGTCCTCTGAGTGGAGATTCTAGGTTTAATATAGAAGCTCGCACAGTTAAAAAAGGTGTCAAAAGTTTGTTTGATTGGTTGGCTGAAGTATTTATTAAAAGATGGCCTACTGAAAAGGAGTTGGAAATGCCTGATATCCCTTGGCTTAGTGTTGATGAAGGGATTTTAAGGCTTAGGGAAATTGCAATGCTAGAGTGGATACGTTGTATAAAACCTATTCCCCCACAATGGGAAGGTCCAGAAGACATGCCTTTCACCAGTCCTATAAGACGCAAACTGGTGAGAGGGGCACCGGCACATTTAAAGAGTTTTGTTCTTGCCCTTTTCCTTGTGCCAGACCTTAGGGTTGGAGATGCTGCTGCTCAATTAGATGAATTAAATTCAATGGGTTTAATCGGGCCCCGAGTTAACAAGGGCCAGGTGGCAGCATTGAATCGCCAGAGACAAGGTGATCGTAGTTTTTATAATGGACAGCGTAGACAAAACAATGTTTATAATGACGTACCCGGTAATGGGCAGAGAGGTGGAATTTATAATGGTATGACTCGTTTGGACCTTTGGTACTGGCTAATCAATCATGGTGTTTCCAGGGATGAAATGCATAGGAAACCTACTACATATCTGTTTGAGCTGTATAAGCAGAAAAATCCTCAAACAAATGATAAAAAGGCTGCAGTGAATCATGGCAAAAGGCAATCTCGGCCAGTGAATCAGTTTCCAGACTTGAGCCAGTTTGCAGATCCAGAGCCCCTTGAATGAAGGGGTGGCCAGGTTCCCCTGAGGAAGGATTTTGATAAGACACCTAAAAGTTTTGCTGTTACACTTTCTCCAATGCTTCCCCAGAGGGACCTAAGGCCTTTTACAAGGGTAACTGTACACTGGGGGAAAGGAAATAATCAGACTTTCAAGGGCCTATTGGATACTGGTTCTGAATTGACACTGATCCCAGGAGATCCCAAGAAACATTGTGGCCCTCCAGTTAGAGTAGGGGCTTATGGAGGACAGGTGATTAATGGAGTTTTAACGGATGTCTGACTAACAGTAGGTCCAGTGGGTCCCCGAACACATCCTGTTGTCATTTCCCCAGTTCCAGAATGTATAATTGGGATAGATATACTCAGAAATTGGCAGAATTCTCACATTGGTTCCCTGACCTGTAGAGTGAGGGCTATTATGGTTGGAAAGGCAAAATGGAAGCCTTTAGAGTTGCCTCTGCCAAAGAAAATAGTGAATCAAAAACAGTATCGTATTCCTGGAGGAATTGCAGAAATTACTGCCACGATCAAGGACTTGAAAGATGCAGGGGTGGTGGTTCCCACCACATCTCCCTTTAACTCTCCCATCTGGCCAGTGCAGAAGACAGATGGATCATGGAGGATGACAGTTGACTATAGAAAATTAAATCAGGTAGTAACTCCAATTGCAGCTGCTGTACCAGATGTAGTTTCGTTACTTGAGCAAATTAACACATCTCCTGGAACCTGGTATGCAGCTATTGACCTGGCAAATGCCTTCTTCTCAGTACCGGTCCATAAGGACCACCAGAAGCAATTTGCTTTCAGTTGGCAAGGCCAGCAGTATACCTTTACAGTTTTGCCTCAAGGATATATTAACTCTCCTGCCCTGTGTCATAACTTAGTTAGAAGGGATCTTGATTGTTTGTCTCTTCCACAAAATATCACATTGGTGCACTATATAGATGACATTATGCTGATTGGAACAAGTGAGCAGGAAGTAGCAACCACTTTGGATTCATTGGTAACACATATGCGTATCAGAGGATGGGAAATAAATCCAACCAAAATTCAAGGACCATCTACCTCAGTGAAATTCTTAGGAGTACAATGGTGTGGGGCATGCAGAGATATTCCTTCTAAGGTGAAAGATAAGTTATTGCACCTGGCCCCTCCCACCACCAAGAAAGAAGCACAACGTTTAGTGGGTCTATTTGGATTTTGGAGACAGCACATTCCTCATTTGGGTGTGTTACTCAGGCCTATTTACCAAGTGACAAGGAAAGCTGCTAGCTTTGTGTGGGGCCCAGAACAGGAGAAGGCTCTTCAACAGGTCCAGGCTGCTGTGCAGGCTGCATTACCACTTGGACCATATGATCCAGCAGACCCAATGGTACTTGAGGTGTCGGTGGCAGATAGAGATGCTGTTTGGAGCCTCTGGCAGGCCCCTGTAGGTGAATCACAGAAGAGACCTTTGGGATTTTGGAGCAAAGCTTTACCGTCATCCGCAGACAACTACTCTCCCTTTGAAAAACAACTCTTGGCCTGCTATTGGGCCTTAGTGGAAACTGAACGTTTGACAATAGGACACCAAGTTACTATGCGACCTGAACTCCCCATCATGAGTTGGGTGTTATCAGACCCTCCAAATCATAAAGTAGGGCGTGCACAACAGCAGTCTATTGTCAAATGGAAGTGGTATATACGTGATCGGGCCAGAGCAGGTCCTGAAGGCACAAGCAAGTTACATGAAGAAGTTGCTCAGATGCCTATGGTTTCTACTCCTGTTACAATGCCATCTGCTGCCAAGCATGCACCTATAGCCTCATGGGGTGTTCCCTATGACCAGCTGACTGAAGAAGAGAAGACTAGGGCCTGGTTTACTGATGGCTCTGCACGTTATGCAGGCGCCACCCAGAAGTGGACAGCTGCAGCATTACAACCCCTTTCTGGGACAACCCTGAAAGATACAGGTGAAGGAAAATCTTCACAGTGGGCAGAACTTCGGGCAGTGCACATGGTATTACAGTTTGTTTGGAAGAAGAAATGGCCAGATGTACGATTGTTCACTGACTCATGGGCTGTAGCCAATGGATTGGCTGGATGGTCAGGGACGTGGAAAGATCACGATTGGAAAATTGGTGAGAAAGACATTTGGGGAAGAAGTATGTGGATAGATCTTTCCAAGTGGGCAAAGGATGTGAAGATATTTGTGTCCCATGTAAATGCTCACCAAAAGGTGACTTCAGCTGAGGAGGAGTTCAACAATCAAGTGGATAAGATGACGCGTTCTGTGGACAGTCAGCCTCTTTCCCCAGCCACCCCAGTTATTGCCCAGTGGGCACATGAGCAAAGTGGCCATGGTGGCCGAGACGGAGGTTATGCTTGGGCTCAGCAACATGGACTTCCACTCACCAAGGCTGACCTGGCTACAGCTGCTGCTGAATGCCAGATCTGCCAACAGCAGAAACCAACACTGAGCCCCAGATACGGCACCATTCCTCGAGGTGACCAGCCTGCAACCTGGTGGCAGGTTGATTACATTGGACCACTTCCCCCATGGAAAGGACAACGTTTTGTTCTTACTGGAGTAGATACTTATTCCGGTTATGGATTTGCCTTTCCTGCGCGTAATGCTTCTGCCAAAACCACCATCCGTGGACTCACAGAATGCCTCATCTATCGTCATGGTATTCCACACAGTATTGCTTCTGACCAAGGAACTCATTTCACAGCCAGAGAAGTGCGGCAGTGGGCCCATGATTATGGAATTTACTGGTCTTACCATGTTCCCCATCATCCTGAAGCAGCTGGTCTGATAGAAAGATGGAATGGCCTTTTGAAGACACAGTTACAGCGCCAATTAGGTGGCAACAGCATGGAGGGCTGGGGCAGAGTTCTTCAGAAGGCAGTATATGCTTTGAATCAGCGTTCAATATATGGTACAGTTTCTCCCATAGCCAGGATTCATGGGTCCAGGAATCAAGGGGTGGAAAAGGGAATAGTTCCACTCACTATCACTCCTAGTGACCCGCTAGGAAAATTTTTGCTTCCTGTCCCCACAACTTTAGGTTCTGCTGGCCTAGAAGTTTTGGTTCCAGAGGGGGGAGTGCTCCTACCTGGAGCTACAACAAACATTCCATTGAACTGGAAGCTCAGATTCCCCCCTGGCCATTTTGGGCTTCTAATGCCCTTAAACCATCAGGCTAAGAAAGGAATAACTGTGTTAGGAGGGGTGATAGATCCAGATTACAGTGGGGAAATTGGATTGCCTCTCCACAATGGAGGTAAGCAGGATTATGTCTGGAGAGCAGGAGATCCCCTAGGGCGTCTCTTAGTACTACCCTGTCCTGTGATTAAAGTCAATGGGAAACTACAACAGCATAATCCAAGCAGGATGAGGAAGGATGACCCATCAGGAATGAAGGTATGGGTCAATCCTCCAGGAAAAGAGCCAAGACCTGCTGAGGTGCTTGCTGAAGGTGAAGGAAATACAGAATGGGTAGCAGAGGATGGTAGTTATAAATACCAGCTAAGGCCACGTAACCAGTTGCAGAAACGAGGATTATAAGTAATATGAATGCTTCTATCTTATTTTGTTAAGGATACATTTGTCTTCCAATTCCTTTAACATCAATTGGTATTGAGACACTAAAAGAATGTTCCCAAGGGACATTGCCCCATTGTAAATTTACAAATGCGTTTGCGATTGTACGAGGAATAGTTATATCATGTTAGGCGTATTCACGACCTTGTTATTGTTTCATGTGGACATGAGATATTATCTGTGTCAAGTTGACAAGGGGTGGATTGTAGTGGCTATTCCTGGTTGTCAACTTGACTATATGTGGAATGAACTACAATCTAGAATTGGAAGGCTCACCTATGATCCTAATTTGGAGGCTCAGAGACATAAGTTTCTGACCTGGACTTAGCATGGAGATCTTGAAGCATGGATTCCAGTCAAGGTCATCTGGGATTAAAGGTGTGGAGACATACACCTTTAATCCCAGACTTCAAGTTCATCTGGGATTAAAGGTGTACACCTTTAATCTGGGCTACACCTTCTACTGGAGACATATATAAGGACATTGAAAGAAGGAAGACCGATTCTTCCTTGCCGGCTTGCTTCGTGGGACTGAGCAACTGCAAGATCCTTGGACTTCCATCCACAGCTGCTGCTGACTACTGTTGGGGAGTTGGACTACAGACTGTAAGTCATCGACAAATTCCCTAACTACATAGAGACTGCCCATACGATCTGTGACTCTAGAGAACCCAGACTAATACACTATATAAGACAAATTCTATATAAGACAAATCCTGTATAAGATAAATCTATATAAGATAAATCCTATATAAGACAAATCCTGTATAAGATAAATCCTATATAAGATAAATCCTATATAAGATAAATTCTATATAAGACAAATCGTATATAAGACAAATCGTATATAAGATAAATCCTGTATAAGATAAATCCTGCATAAGATAAATCCTGTATAGGTCCTGCCATCTGCCCAGCTCCTCGCTGCCTCTCATGAGCAGAGGCTGCCACTCTGCTGGTTTTGCCCTCCTAATAAACTTCTTGTGTGAGGTTTTGTGTGTGATGCGACCTTATGGTATTCCTTGGCTTGGGATTGCCGCGATACCTCTTTAGTAGAGATGTCACACTTTCACATTGGAGCAGCCCTTCCTGGAGCAGAGCTGCTACACTTGTATTGGGAAAACTAACCCTCCTTCTGCAGCCGGGAGCAGGAGAAACCTTTCCCTTCAGAGCTGCAACACAGATCCTAGCACTTGGGAGGACGGGGCAAAGAATGTAGCTACACATCAAAATCGAAGCTAGCCTGGGCTACACGTAGTAAGTAGGCTCAAAGTTTGTACCTCCACCATCTCAAAACAGGGCTACACTGTGTGCCATGGGTAACCTCAAACTCAGAACCCACATGCCTCTGCTCCTTGAGTGCTGGGATTACCTGTATGTACTATCACGCCCAATTTGGACATTTCTGTTTTTCTGTGACTTGATATACTCATGAAGTCCAAGTCTTTGTATCATCCATTGGGGCCCGTCATGGGGACTGAGATTGCATTTTACCAAATAAACATTTTTTCCCTTTTTGTCACTTCTATCTTCCTCAACGTGTGGAGTTGGCATCATGTTCTGTGCTGAAGTGCAGGGGTATATAACAGGGCATAGGACAGAGCCCTGTGTGCCTGTTCTTAGAAACGTACTCAGCGAGAGGAACGAATAGGGCAGCGTTAAGTCACAATAAAGGGGAAAAAATCTACACATTTTGCTTTCGAATTTGAGTTTCATTACTCTTCAAATTTTACATATGTAAGCAGGATCGTTAAAGCATTTGTTTATAACAATGCATCTATTTTAGTTTGGTGGTGAATTTAGGAATAACTGAAATTCTCTAATCTGCTTTACTGGGCTGCGTTAGAATCGAGGGAGGATGCTCTTGTACAACTTTGGAGGGAAGAACGAGACGGCGCGTGAAAGCCCAGAAAGTATTTCCACAAACTGCTCAGCCTAACCCACAGATCACCGCCTAGAGGCCACAGAGGCGGGGCTCGGTCGGGGAATGCAGCCCAGCCAGCTCCGAACTACAGTTCCCAGAAGGCTCTGCGAGCCCAGGAGGGAAGAGGGGCCGCGGCAGGAAAGGCGCGAGCGAGCGGAGGCGGCGGCTGGTGCCCACCCCGGCGCGGTCTGGCTGGCGGCCGTCGGTGTCGCGGACTGACTCGGCTTAGCCTTCTAGCGTTCCCGAGCGCCGGCCGCCGCGAGCTCGCTCCTTCGCCCGCCGGCCCGGCCTGTGCGGGGGATGTAGGGCGCGGGTCGCGGAGGCCGCGGGCGCGGCGGGGGCTTCGCAGAGGCCGCGCCGAGGATGGAGAGAGCGATGGAGCAGCTCAACCGTCTGACGCGCTCGCTGCGCCGCGCGCGCACCGTGGAGCTGCCCGAGGGTGAGGCGCCGGGAGGACGCGCGCCGCGCTCTTCGGAGGCGGGCGGGAGGCGCGGGGGCGGCGACGGGCTGCCCCGTGGGGTTCGGTCCCGGCGGAAGCGCCCGCGGGGTCCAGCCCCGCACCGGGAAAGGGTGCGGTGGCGCCTGGCAGGGGCGCGGGCGCGGGCACGGGCGCGGGCGCGGGCACGGGCGCGGGCGCGGGCACGGGCTGGGGACGTGCTGGGCTTGCTGAAGCTGCGGAGTGAGGTGGGCGGGCGAGGATTTCAACCCGGGGCGCCCCTCGGTTTTGGCCGCAGACAAAGGTTGTCAGCCAGCAGAAGGTGTTTGGGACGCTCTGTCGGTGTGGCAGGCGTCCCTGCCCTGATCAGCACTGAGTCCTGCAGACTGGGGTTGAGTGGGCTGGGTGAGAACTGGGCGTGAATTCGCACCGGGAGAAAAGCTCTGTTTCGAACTTTTGCTTTGACAAACTCCAAATAAAGGAGATGGGGCGCGGCTGGCGGTGTTGTTTGGTGCCTTGCGAAGTCAGACTAATTTTAGTGGCAGTGAGACATGGCAGCGGCGTTTGTAACCCAGGCTGGCTGCAAACTTGAGAGCCTTCTGTCTCAGCCTTCCAAGAATTTGGATTCTGGGCATTCGCCTTCCTTGCTCTGCTTGGTTTGTTTTAGTCCACTCCACACCCCTCACCCCAAACTTCGTTTTACTAGCTAAGGAGAGTGATGAAAAGAAATGTGGAGTTGCTGAGTTTGGGGATACCCTTTTTTTTTTTTTTTTTTTTTTTTTTTAAGTTTTATTCTTAGTGATTCCGAGTAGTGAAAATTTGTGACAACTGTTTCTCAAAAAAATTTTTTTTTGTTACCTTTCTAGAATGAAACAGTTAATTTAGAGCAATCCTAGTTTCAGGAAGTAAATATCAGCTTCAACTTTATTTCCATCTGTGAATCTTTTCACTAGCGACTGCTTTCACGTATTGCCTGATGTCATGCTGTCTATTGATAACAGCTGATGAAGACTGTGTGTGTGGGTTCTAGACGTTGCTATCTGTATTGCTAACTTTTATTTGGCAATTTGCATAAATATGGTATAAAGACTTAGGTCATATTTCCTGGTTTTAAATATTTTATACTTAAGTATGTTTATATATTTCGTATATTTTAGTTGTAGAAAAATTTGATAGTAAAAATAAAGAAAAATCTGTCATTCTATTCCCAATAGTAAAAAATGTTCGCATTTTTACCTAACATTTCATACAGTGTCTTGTTTTGTGTTTAGACACCATTATTGATGCGTATTATAAATATATTTAGTGATTCGGCAGGACTTGGTAGGATGAATGAAACAAAATTTGCTTTTTTAAATTTTAATTTTTTTTTTACTGATATTTATGAAGAACAGCTTTGCCCTTCAGACTTCGTCTAATGTCTCCTTAGGGTTTGTTCCTAGAAGATGAGCAGGATTTAATTAGACAACCAACATTTTAAAGACTTTAAACATCAGTTTCTTAACCTTTTCTTTGGGAAGTTCTGGTCAGCAGTCCGAGTGCTTGGAGACTTGAATATTACAATAAAAAATAAAGCGTTTCCTCCTGTTGCTAGGCAAAAATGGCTGTTGCGTACATCTCTTCGATTACAAACCTTCATTTGATTACAGTGAATTTGTTCATTTTGTTTTTTGAATTTATCTTTGTTTTGATGAATCTTTTTGAATTCTCTTAGTTTGGCTCTTTCCAGTAGATCATCATGTTCAGTGAATTCTAAAAATACAAATTATTGTGGTTGCATTTTAAGGCTGAACAGAAGCTGATGAGACTGGTCAGTGTGTCCAGGGGCGTGCCTCCACCCCAGACCTGGCTCCCTGACTTTGATCCCTAGGCCTCATGTAGAGGCACACAGAGAGAACTGACTCCACGGAGTAGTCTTCTGGCCTCCATGAGTGTGCTTTGGAACACACTGATAATAATAAAAAAAGACTGAAGAGAGGCGCTAAGATCTTTGTAAAATTAAGAAATAATCTTTTTTGCTTTGTTAGAATTTAGTAGTCAATAAATATCTAATTATAATTAGAATAAATTGTTAAAGTATGTTTCTACTCAGCTCTTGTCCTAAAATTAACTGCTGTATTGCCCAAGTATGATACCTGATGTACTGACCGGGATACTGAGAGACTCCCTTGTATTAATATTGAGTGATGTGGTTGAGTCCTCCCTGCAGGAACAACAAAGTGTGAAAGAAAAGGCGGGGAAGGCAAAGAACGTATGTTGGCGATGGGGCCTCTCAGAGCGTTGGAAGGCTCACGTGTATTGTGCACTATGTGGAGAAAACTAAGCTGTTAGATTTACAGTGAAGGTAGTTTAATAGGATAGAATTTAAGTGCATATATATTTGATTCATGGTCAGAATAACTGCCAGCTTTAAACACAGTAATAACGGTAACAACAACAACAACAGTAACAACAACAATCTTTCCTTTTTTGTGGTTATTGCTGGGACAGCAGTCAGATTGAAGTTCATCTTGACTTCTGTCTAAAGCAAGACTGGTAAAAGGCATCTCTGTGCGTTTCACGCGTGGAGGAAGATGCATCTTTCCCACTTTTTAAAGAGCTGAGACAGAAGTCTGGTGTTCTCCCTGTGCCCATTTGACAGGCTGGTGAAGGTCAGGCTGTATGAGGACACCGCAGAGCCTAGCAGATTGTAAAAGTAACCAGGTAGGTCTGCAGGAAGGAGGAGGCCACCTGCATGGTGCAGTGACGGAAGGCTGATGGCTCAGCCCTGTCTCCATGTATCCCAGCAACCTGGGGCCACCAGGCTCAGGCTGGAAAAATCCTGGAACGTCAGACCAAATCCTGCCAGGTAGTAAGGAGAAGGACAAATGCGGGGAAAGAATGAGAGAGGAGATTCTGATAGAAACTTTCATTCAAACTGCTTAAGAGAAAAATATTGTAAATTTGAAGAGGAAATAAATGTACAGTGAATAGGAATACTTCTGTCAATACAGTCTTCTGTTGAGTAATTTAGTTCTAAAACCATATTAATAAAAGTGGCCAACCTGTCTGGTTTTCTCATCTCTTAGAAAGTGTTCTATTTCTATGTTTCAAGGAATCTTTGTGAATGTGAAGAAAGAAGTATCTGAGAACTAATATTCTTAGTATAGTATTTCTTAGTCTATTAAAAATTAGTTTGTGCATGTGGGTATTTTTGCTTAAATGTATGTATATTCTACACTTTCGTGCCGGTGGAGGACAGAAGACGTGTCAGGTCCCTTGGATCTGGAGTCGGAGAGCATGTGACCCACCGCGTGGGGGCTAGGAATGAAGCCTGCATCCTCCAAAAGAGCACCCCTCTGATAGTGTGACTTTAACATCACAGTTATTTTATTATCCTTACATTTAATGCTTGTGATCTATCATCTGTTTCTCCATCCATCCTTCTGTCTATCCATATCTATCTTGTTTTGAGAGACAAACAATGGGGTCACCAAATGTAACCCCGGATGTCCTGGGACTTATATAGACCACCCAGGCTGGCCTCGAACTCAGTAGGTATCTACCTGCTTCTGCCTCCTTAGTGCTGGATAGGATTAAAGGTGTGAGGTACCATGCCTGGTTGTGATCTATATCTTTATATGGTTGATGTAACTTAAAAATATAAGATCCATATCTAAGTTTTAATATAAATAAAAGCTTATAAGCATAATTAATGCAACCCTTTTGATGCTCACTAATACTCACTTAAGTTGTGTGCTTTAATTTCTTTTGTGTTCTTGAGACAGTCATTGTGTAGCTGGTACTGAATGGTTGGTTTCCATCTTAAGGCAAATCCTCTTGACCGGCCTTCCAGATGCTGAGGTTGTAGGTGTGCCGTTGTGCTAGTTTGTACTGTCATGATTAAAACATTCAGGTTCACAAGTACAGGTCTGACCTGTTTCTGACAGTTCGTTAGGAGGTTACTTAGTGGGGATCGTCATGGGTCAGACTATGCTCCAAGTGGGTAATGTGAGGAAGAATGCCCTGACGTCAGCAGAAACTCAGGACAGGACTCTCAGTCCTGATGATGACCGATTGGTGGTTAGAGACAACAGTTTACTGAAGTGCACTCGTTATAGTGTAGTGCAGATATCAAGAAGAGAATTGTATTATAGACCTTTTGGTATTGTGTAGAGAGGACGCTGGCTATTATGTGACTTGTACTGTTGGGGCTCTGGAATCAGTCATGTAAATGTCAACGTTACATAGCTGACTTTTTAGGGGCAAAATAGGGATCATAGTGTCTATTTTATAAGGCAATTGTGATATAACAGATCTCTTATATGGTGTTTAAAGTGATGCCTTTTGGGGAGGCAAGAGGTTAGCTTTGGTTACATAGAAAGAATTCAAGGCCAGCCTGTTAGATCCAATCTCACCTACACCCCCCAAAGAAAGATAATATGTTTTAATTACTGAAGTATTATTTTTGTAGTCGAAGAATTATATCTGCATACTGAGTTTGGGAATGTTGATTAACAATTGGTTTTCATGTTTATACTCATAAATAGTAAAATAATGAAATGGTAATAAGTTTCTATATTCCCTATATATAACTCAGTCCTATATTCCTTAATACATATTTTTTTTGAACATAACCACAATATCATTATCAGTATCAGTACAGTTAGCAGTCCTTTTTTTAAAAAATTGTTCTTAACCAGCGCATGGTTATTTTTCTGTTTCAAAAATGTCTTAGAGCGGTGGCTCAAAGCCAGGGCCACAGGCGTCTCTCTTGCTGTGTAAGCGGTCTACCACGGTGCATCTCAGCTCTCCAGGTTGTCGAAGTTAGTAGTCACGGTCAGCTGATTCAACTCTCAAGATTTAATGTCTCAGGCCTGGTGTGATGGTGCATGCCTTTAGTCCCAGCACTTGGGAGGTAGGCTGTGAGTTCGCAGCCAGCCTGGTCTACATAGAGTTAGGATAGCCAGGGCTGTTACACAGAGACACCCTATCACAAACAAACAAATAACAAAGCAAAACAAAACAAAAAACAAAGAGACTTACTATCTCCAAAAACTTCTAGAAATAGTTTGAACTCTGTTGCACAACCATGTGAATATTGTTACTAGTAATGAATTATTTACTTGAAAAATGACTGTTATGTGTTTGTTTTTATCACAGTGAGAAAAATGTGTATCGTAAACAGAAGTCACTTTTGGCTGTTTGGCTTTCCTTTTAGCATCTCGTACCACCGTAGTACAGTACAGTTCTCAAATCTAAGGAGTGACCGTGTGCGCATTGCCGCGGGGGCCACACTGCAGTCGGTAGGGCTTTAGCTCTCCCCCTGCTGCTGTAGCACCACCCCAGGACACCCGGCACCGTGAGTGG
Source organism: Apodemus agrarius (assembly GCA_964023405.1). Taxonomy (NCBI): domain Eukaryota; kingdom Metazoa; phylum Chordata; class Mammalia; order Rodentia; family Muridae; genus Apodemus; species Apodemus agrarius. The sequence goes on from OZ030025.1 coordinate 49,700,533, forward strand.
GGCTCTTTAGTCCCCTGCTCCCCTCATTTCCCTCGTGCTGCTTCTGAGCACTGTAAGGAGGACTGCTCATGCATTTTGCTGCGTTGCTGGGTTTTGTCAGGTGTCTCCTGATGATCCGAGTGAGGTCACACGTTTTGGGGAGTATGGCCTTTACTGTGGATGGCAGGAGTTATTTCTAATGCTCTTACCTATTATCAGTTCATTAAAGTGCTAGGTGCTGGGGTATTTACTGTAAATGTATTCTTTTTCCCTTGTAATTTTTAGGAGATAGTATTTTTAAAGTATTTTAAAGGCTAAGTAAAGGCTCAGTATTTTGAAGGTCAACTAAAATTTCTAAAATATACTATTAGTAATGTAAAAAAAGAAGTAAGTTCAAAACACTGGCTGAAAAACAACATAAATGCAGTGTGGCATCTAAGATACTGACTCTGTGTGTGTGTGTGTGTGTGTGTGTGTGTGTGTGTGTGGTGTGTATGTGCACAGAGGCCACACCGTCTTCCCCTGTTTCTGTGAGATAAGAGTCTCCTATTGGACCTGGAGGCTGGATGGACGGGCAGGCAGCCAGCCTCAGCGGCCATCTGTCTGATAGTGCTGAGGGTCCCGGGTGCACTCCTGGGGGTCAGGGCTCAGAACTCAGATCCTCATCTACAGCAGCTGCTTTCGCCCACAGAGACATCTTCCCAGCCCCATAGATGTTGATTTTTGACTTTTGGGGCACAGTGTTTGTACTTTTATGTAGAAATGTATGAATGTAAGACTTAAGAGTGTAAAGCAGTAAGTATGTAGTTAAGGTTTCTTTCTTAGTAAAGATATTCATCTGTCTGTCTGTCTGTCAGCCGGCATCTGTGTGAGTGTGTGATTGTATATGTGTTTGAGTGGCCGTAAGGGTCAGAAGAAGAGGTCATATCACTTGAAGCTGGAGTAGCTGTGTGCTGCCTGACATGGGCACCGGGATCCAGACACTGGTTCTTTCCTAGAGTCAGGTGTTCTTTAGCCCAGACATCTTTTCATTCGTCCAGGTTTTATTTTATTTTTCCCGTTTTCACATATACTTGGTTCTGCTTGCCTCTCCCGCTTCCCCCTCCGACACACTCCCCCCCTCCCCCCCCCCCCCCGCTGCTTATCTTAAGCCTGCCCTTCGCCAGTGCCCCTCCTTTTGTTTTCATATCATTCGTTCTTTACCATCTCTACTGCTGTCTCTTAAAATACCCTTTCCCAGCCCGGCGGTGGTGGTGCACACCTGTAATCCCAGCACTTGGGAGGCAGAGCCAGGTGGATTTCTGAGTTCGAGGCCAGCCTGGTCTACAGAGTGAGTTCCAGGACAGCCAGGGCTACACAGAGAAACCCTGTCTCGAAAAAACAAACAAACAAACAAACAAACAAACAAACAAACAAAAATACCCTTTCCCTCTTTTTGGAGGGTGGATCGGTGCGGGGAGAAGAGGTGTTACACAGGCTGGCCTGGAACAGTGTAACATTCCTTTTGCCTCCCGCTCTGGAATACTGTCATTATGGGTAGAGCCACCAAGCCTGGCATATAGTTAAGATTTTAGAATTATTTTAGCACATACATATCTTTTAATACCCTGATATTAAAATTGGGATGTTAACATTTCCTTAATTTCTTAAGAATTTCTCTAATTATTCTTAAACAATAAAACATGTCTAAAAGCATGTCTAAAAAAACCCATATTTTTGGAGATAAAATGTCACTTGTTAAAGTTACAGGAGGCTTGCTCTCCAGCTTTGTACCCTCAGGCTGAGCTTTTCTTTCTTCCTTCCTTCCTTCCTTCCTTCCTTCCTTCCTTCCTTCCTCCCTCCCTCCCTCCCTCCCTCCCTCCCTCCCTCTCTCTCTCTCTTTCTTTCTTTTCTTTTTTTGGTTTTTCGAGACAGGGTTTCTCTGTAGCCCTGGCTGTCCTGGAACTCACTCTGTAGACCAGGCTGGCCTCGAACTCAGAAATCCGCCTGCCTCTGCCTCCCAAGTGCTGGGATTACAGGAGTGCGCCACCACCTCCCAGCGAGGCTCAGCTTTTCTATGGCACTGTAGGAGGCACAAGCAGCAAAGGAGATGGGACATTCTGTGTTGTCTTGAAATTTGCATGTGCTGCTTTGTTGGACCTCTTCACTTTTATGTACAGCTGGAAAAAGTAATTGTTTGTTTCACTTACTGTCAAAGCAGGAGATACTTGAATTTTTTGTGTTCGTTTCTTTGCTCAGATAACGAGACTGCTGTCTACACATTGATGCCGATGGTGATGGCCGACCAGCACAGGTGAGGAGGCGCCTCTTCAGGTTTGTGCGGTCAGGCTTGGCTTTGCTCATTTTTTAATTGGATATTTTATTTGTTTACATTTCAAATGTTATTCCCTTTCCCAGTTTCCCCCCTGCAAACCCCTTACCCCGTCCCCTCTTACCCTGCTTCTATGAGGGTGTTCACCCACCCACTCCCACCCACTCCTGCCTCCTCACCCTAGCATTCCTCTATGCTGGGGCATCAAGCCCTCACAGGACCAAGGGCCTCCTCTCCCATTGGTGCCAGATAAGGCTCCTTCAGTCCTTCCCCAACTCCTCCTTTGGGGTCCCTGTGCTCAGTGTGGTGGTTGGCTGTGAGCACCCGCATCTGCATTGGTCGGGATCTGGCAGGGCCTCTCAGGAGACAGCTGTGTCAGGCTCCTGTCAGCAAGCACTTCTTCTTGGCACCAGCAATAGTGTCTGGATTTGGTGTCTGTATGTGGAATGGATCCCCAGGTGGGGCAGTCTCTGGATGACTTTTCCTTCAGTTTCTGCTCCACACTTTGCCCCTGTATTTCCTTTAGAGAGGAGTAATTCTGGGTTAAAATTTTATAGATGGGTAGGTGGCCCCATCCGTCAGCTGGGGCGGGGGGGGGGTAATGCCTAACCTCTGGATATGGTCTCGAGGGGTTCTCCCTCCCCTTTGTTGGGTATCTCAGCTAATGTCATTCCCGTGGGGTCCTGAGAGGCTCTTGCTTTCCTGGCATCTAGGACTTTCTGGTTGCTATCCCCAGTTCCTCATCCCCCATTGCTACACACCTCTGTTCAATTTCCTGACCCTCTGCACATCTTCTCCATCTCCTCCCATACTTGATTCTGCCCCTCTTTCCCTCCTCCCCTCCTCTTCCTCCAAAGTCTTTCCCACCCTCTCTTTGCTGACTTGAACAGTGTTGTATTGACTGTCATTCTTCAGATAGAGAACTGTTGGAATTAAGAACTGTGGTAAAAGTGTTCTTGTCTTGATTTACTATGTTTTAAAAATGTTTTTATTACTTATATCATCAGTTCTTTTTACTTTTTTGGGGGATGTACAGGTCGGTTTCTGAACTACTGTCAAATTCAAAATTTGATGTCAACTATGCATTTGGACGTGTGAAGAGAAGCTTGCTTCACATTGCAGCCAAGTAAGCCTGAACTGTTTGACATTACACTCTGGTCTGGAGTCAGCATGGGAGCTTTGGATCAGTTGCCTTACAGCCGCTCTGGGGAAAGAGGAGAGCTGGCAGCTACGGGGGCCGCGTCTGGTCAGCCCTTGATGTGTTGTGCTCTTCATAAATTGCTAGCCTTGATAAGGAATTCATGTGTCATGTTCATGTGCTCTATCGTAGCTTGCTTTAGCTGAGGCTTAGGGGTGTCTAGATATGTGTAGAGTGTGGATTCACCAACATTTCTTTTACCTTACCACTGTGAGGGATAAAGGGGCATGTGGATGCACATGGACTCGGCAGTTTTATGCTGCTTACCTCAGTGGGAGTGTCGTTTATCCACAGTCTGACACTAACTGATGCCAGTCTTCCTTTCAGGATTTAGGTGGCAGTGTTGCAACTAATTGTTCATGACTGACTAGCTCCCGGAAAGCTAGAAAGTCAAGAATATTGTTTGATTTCTTTCAGAAATTAATTGTTCATTTTACTTTATTTGAACTTGTGTTCATAGTAGAATTTAACATTTTGAAGGTGGAGGGTAATTCATATTTGTCATGAGTTAAATAGTAGGAAAATTGGGACCTTAAAAATAGTGTTTGATAGATTGTGTTTGTTTTTAAATTTGTCTGCTGTGGCTGCTCGTTGAATGTATCTGATTGTCTTTTATATCGTTTTAGCTGTGGATCTGTGGAATGCTTGGTTCTCCTGTTAAAGAAAGGAGCGAACCCTAACTACCAAGATATTTCGGGCTGTACACCCCTTCATCTTGCTGCTAGAAATGGGTAAGCTTTGTTTTCATAATGATGCATTATCAGTCCTGGAAGTTTTCAAGGAATTCATTCTTGATTTTTTTTTCTTCCCAACATTTCTCTCAAGAAAAATTACGAAGATGTTTGTTAACTATTTTTAGTCTTTTAAGGATATTTGTCTACTTTTCTCTTTAAAATTGGTCTCAGATAATTTTATTAAATTTGCAAATGATCATACTTAATAATTTATTGAATTTTTCTGATAGTTTTCCTTTTGTAAATGGAGTTTTATTATTTGAATATAATAGTCTATTTTATGTTTTTCTTGTTTCTTTTTTTTTTTAAGATTTATTTATTTATTATATGTAAGTACACTGTAGCTGTCTTCAGACACTCCAGAAGAGGGGGTCAGATCTCATTACAGATGGTTGTGAGCCACCATGTGGTTGCTGGGATTTGAACTCAGGACCTTCGGAAGAGCAGTCGGTGCTCTTACCCTGCTGAGCCATCTCTCCAGCCCGTTTTTTTGTTTCTTTCTCTGTTAATCTTCCTGTTCCTTGGCTTATAATATACTATAAACTACTAATATAATTATATATAATATATAACATTATGTAATAGTTAATGCATAGTATTTAATACATAATAACATAATATGTAATATATTACAAATTATATAACATAAGCTACTTTGTCTAGTTTATATTATTAGTGGAGTTAAATTATTAACATATCACCCAGTTTCTGTTTGTTCGAGAGTGAATTGTATGACTAATCTTTCTAGAGAGTAGTAGCTCCTAATACTAAGCTATTCTTCATTTTAGTTAATTATTTATTGGCAGTGCTGGAGATTGTGCACCATATGAAAATGTCTACCCCCACCTTGTTTCTCGTTTAACTGTTGTCTTAGTTGCTTTTCTTGTTGCCCTTGTATAGTGCTCTGACAAAGCAGTTTAAGGGAGAAGGGGCTTATTTTATTCTCAGCCGGGGGTTCAGTTTACCATGGTGTGAACGTCAGGTGCTGGGAGCTGGAAGAAGCCTATGATACCTGCTTAATCTCTTTCAAGGCCTCTTTTTCTTTTTTTACATTTTTATTTACCATGTGTGGTATGCCATGGGCTGCCTCTGAACGTCAGAGGAGTTCTTGTAGGAGTCCCTTCTGTCTTTCCACCAGGTGGGAACCAGGGATTGAATTTAGGTCATCTGGCTTGATCATAGGCACCTTTACCTGGAGAGCCACCTTGCAGGCCCCATAGAAAGCTATTTTGGAAAATACCAGTAGCTCCAGAAGTATTGAATACTTGAGCCATTTAGCAAACCCTTAGTAAGGACCTCCATATTGTACAAGGCAATCATTCAATAAGCAATAAAAGATAAAATATTTTAGTAGTGACTGTCACAAGTATTCTTGGTAGCCATAAGAGGCATCCAGGAAGATAATACATTGTCTGCACCTTTTCATCTTGCTGATTGCTAAGTGAATCCTGTAGTACCTGACTGTATCTTTAAAATGCTAATGTCTTTTCTATTGCTGTTGTCAATACTGATCAACAGTACTTTGTATATTCTACTTAAAAGGCCTTTATTTCAGAAGCACTGTACTTGAACAGTCTTTCTAGAAGAACAAGACCATTCTGTCTTTTGAGTCTGACACCTTGGTCCTCAAATACTGTGTCTATGAGAACTCTTTAATCTCTCCTCTGCACCAAGCTGTCATTCCTCTGTTCAAAAGCATCGGAAGACATGTAACCATTTGAGAAAGATGTCATTATCCTACCAATATAATCAAAATAATCAATGTATCTTAAAAGTAGCTAACAATTGTGTCTTCAGATGTGTCACACAACAACAGATCTAATGTTCAAATAGTTGCTTACTTGGTAATTGGTTATTTATCAATTAGTGCATAGTTAAATGGCTCACTCACTAAGTGGGACTTTAGACTTAAGAGACTTTAGCCTGAGTACTACAGCTTTTTCCTACACGCCCTAAATATAATTATGGTTCATTATCTTCTTGGTTCAGTATATATACTTCTATGCAAAAACATTGGCCTTGAGCTAATGGAATGAATAATTTTATCTCCATAGCTATTTCAATTATATACAATGTTTGTTCAGAAAATAAAACTATCTAAGATTAATTAAAAGACACACAACAGGAAAACAGACTGACAGAGAAAATTTACAGTCTTTGAAAAAAGATTTATAAATCTAAATTCATTAAATCTTAGGTCAAAAATTGATTTAAACTTTATTTGAAATGATTTTTTATTTTCTTAATAAGCAAATGATAGATGCTTATTAAAGTCTTGCTGGATTATGGAATGCTACCAAAATGATGGTTTATTTTGGTATCATTTATGTCTTATACGATCCAGGACCATCTGCTGTAACTTAATTTCTTCAAATCTTATTTTTAATGATGGTTCTTAAACACTTTAACCTCCCTTCCACCCAGCAGAGGTAGTGGGAAAAAGAAAAAGGATGGGTGGGGGAAGGGGGAATGGACCTGTCTAGAAAGGTTCTTTGGAGCAGTCCCATCTTTGTTGTCTAGAAATCGGCAGTTCTCGAGTCTTCTGAAGGGGATGCTTAGCTGTCATATCAAAGCAAGCAGCATAATTCCAGCAGCATCCATTCTTTTTTTTAAAACAATTTTTTCTTTTATTATTATTAATCATTCCATTCATTTACATCTGAAATGATATCGTACTTCCCGGATACCCCCTCTACAAACCCCCATCCCATGATATCCCACTTCCTGGTTACCCCTTTGCTACTCCCCCATCTCACATCTGCCCTCCCCTCCCTTTTGCCTGTATGAGGGTGCTCCCCCCCCACTCTCCTGTCCCACCGCTCTAGCATCCCCCTACTCTGGGCCATCAAACCTCCCTGGGACCAAGGGCCTCCCCACTCGTTGCTGTTGGGCAAGGCCATCCCCTGCTACCTATGTATCTGATCTCTTTGTCTGGTGCTCTAGTGTCTGGGAGAACTGAGTGGTCAGGCCAGCCTGTGCTGTTCTTCCAGTGGGGTTGGAGTCCCCCTCCACTCCTCCAGTCCTTCTGCCAGCTCCCCCACCTTCCCTGCGTTCAGCCTGATGGTTGGCTCCAAGCATCCACCTCTGTATTGGTCAGTTGCTGGCCAGACCTCCCCAGGAACTGCCACATTTGGTTCCTGTCTGCAAGCACCTCTTGACCACGATAACAGTGTTGGGTTTGGTGTCTGCAGACATGATGTATCCCCGAGTCGGATTCTTTCTTCTATCTCTTGTATTCTGCCCTTGATGTTTGCATCTATGACTCCTGATTTCCTTCCAAGGTTTTCTATCTCCTGAGTTGTCTCCCTTTGTGATTTCTTAGTTGTTTCTACTTCTGTTTTTGGATCTTGGATGGTTTTGTTCAGTTCCTTCACTTGTTTCTTTGTGTTTTCCTGTAATTTTTTTAAGGAATTTTTTTTTTCCGAGACAGGGTTTCTCTGTGTAGTCCTGGAACTCACTCTGTAGACCAGGCTGGCCTCGAACTCAGAAATCTGCCTGCCTCTGCCTCCCAAGTATTGGGATTAAAGGCGTGCGCCACCACCATCCCCCGGCCTTTAAGGGATTTTTGTGTTTCCTTTTTTTTTTTTTTATTTGGTTTTTTCGAGACAGGGTTTCTCTGTGTAGTCTTGGCTGTCCTGGAACTCACTCTGTAGACCAGGTTGGCCTCGAACTCAGAAATCCACCTGCCTCTGCCTCCCAAGTGCTGGGATTACAGGCGTGCGCCACCATGCCCGGCTTTGTGTTTCCTTTTTAAGGGCTTCTACCTGTTGACTCATGTTCTTCTGTACTTCTTTAAGGGAGTTATTTGTGTCCTTCTTGAAATCCTCTATCAGCATCATGAAATGTGATTTTAAATCCAGATCTTGCTTTTCTGGTGTGTTGGGGTATCGGGGACCTGCTGTTGTGGGAGAACTTGGTTCAGATGGTTCCATGTTGCCTTGGTTTCTGTTGGTAATGTTCTTGCCTTTGCCTTTTGCCATCTGGTTATCTCTGGTGTTAGCTGGTGTTGGTGTCTCTGACTGCGGCTTATCTGTCTGGCAGGCCTCTGTATCTGTGCTCCTGGGAGACCCATTCTCTCTGTGTACACAGGTATGTAGGTACTCCTGCGAGACCTGCTCTCTTGTGGTTGTATTTGGTTATGTAGCTCTGTGGCCCGGATCAACTCTGGAAATCGGAAGACTCCTGCCCCAGGCTGTTCCTAGGCTCTTGTGTCCTCAGAGTTTCAGGTTGTTTCCTCTGAGCAGCAGAGGTGGTCCTCCCTGTGTAGTCAGGCCTCTCCACACTCCTGGGTGGTTAAGCTACCTCTTTGCACAACTTGGGTATGGCACACTGTTTCAGAGGATGGTCCCAAGCCTAACCGGAGCACTAGAAGATTTTTCTTATTGAGAAAAGTTTTTGTTATGCTAGTTTTTTTTTGTTATTCCAAATGAATTTGAGAATTTCTCTTTCAAAGTCTGTGAAGAATTGAGTTGGAATTTTGATGGGGATTGCATTGAATCTGTAAATTGCTTTTGGTAAGATTGACAGTTTTACTATGTTAATCCTGCCAATCCATGAACATTGGAGATCTTTCCATCTGCTGAGATCTTTGATTTCTTTCTTCAGAGGCGTGAAGGTCTTGTCATATAGATCTTTCACTTGCTTGGTTAGAGTCACACCAATGTATTTTATATTGTGAAGGGTGTTGTTTCCCTTATTTCTTTCTCAGCCTGTTTATCCTTTGAGTATAGGAAGGCTACTGATTTGTTTGAGTTAATTTTATATCTGGCCACTTTGCAGAAGTTGTTTATCAGCTGTAGAAGCTCTCTGGTAGAGTTTTTGGGGTTTTTTAAGAATACTATCATTTCATCTGCAAATAGTGATCACTCGACTTCCTCCTTCCCAATTTGTATCCCTTTGATCTCTTTTTCTTGTTTAATTGGCTCTAGCTAGAGATTTGAGTAATATATTGAATATGTAGGAATAGAGTAGGCAGCCTTGTCTAGTCCCTGATTTTAATGGGATTGCTTTGAGTTTCTGTCCATTTAGTTTGATGTTGGCTGTTAGTTTATTGCATATTGCTTTCATTGTATTTAGGTATGCACCTTGAATTCCTAATCTCTCCAATACTTTTAACAAGAATGGATGTTGTATTTTGTCAGAGGTTTTTTTCTGCATCTAATTAGATGATCATGTGGTTTTGTTTCTTTGAGTTTCTTTATATTTTGGATTACATTGATAGATTTCTGTATATTGAACCATCCCTACATCCCTGGAATGAAGCCTACTTGATCATGGTAGATGATTGTTTTTATGTGTTCTTGGATTTTGGCTTGTGAAAATTTTATTGAGTATTTTTGCATTGATATTCATAAGGGAAATTGGTCTGTAGTTCTCTTTGTTGAGTCTTTGTGTGGTTTAGGTATCAGTGTAACTGTGGCTTCATAGAAAGAATTGGGTAGACCTTGGGCATGAACTCTGCGGCCAGTCCTATAACACCCAGAGGAAGCTCCACTTCCAGGTGCTCTAACACACCCAGGTTCATAGGATCAGAGGTGAGGAGGACATAACATCTGTCTGAATACCACCTGGCGTAACTGGGATCCGCAGGGTTCAGGGATACAGGGACCCCAACTAACCAGTGGCAGGGGTACTTTCCGGACTGGGCTGTTTTACCTTGGGTGTGAACTCCAAAGTGATTCCCATAACACCCAGAGGAAGCTCCAATCCTAGGTGCTCTATCACGCCCAGGATCCCAGGAGCTTGGTCACACTAGAATCTTAGGGCCGCAGAGGCAGCTTGACTCCCAGGAGCTCTGACATACCCAGGATCTCAGGATCACAGGATCCAGGAATCCCGGGATCACAGAGATAGCTTGACTCTGAGGAGTTCTAACCCAACTAGAATCAAAGGAAGGACAGACTCCAGAGAGATACAGTGGGGGCAGGTAGCACTAGAGATAATCAGATGGCAGGAAGCAAGCATAAGAACATAAGAAACAGAAATCAAGGTTACTTGGCATCATCAGAACCTAATTCTCCCACCATAGCAAGTTCTGGATACATCATTACAGTGGAAAAGCAAGATTCAGATCTAAAATCACTTCTCATGATGATGATAGAGGACTTTAAGAAGGAAATAAATAACTCTTCAAAGAAATACAGGATAACACAGGTAAATAGCTAGAAACCCTTAAAGAGGAAACACAAAAACCACGTAAAGAATGATAAGAAAACACAAACAGGCTAAGGAAATGAACAGAACTATCCAAGATCTAAAAATGGAGATTGAAACAATAAAGAAATCACAAAGGGAGACAACCATAGAGTTAAAAAAAAACCTTGGAAAGAGATCAGGAGTCATAGATGCAAGCATCAGCAACAGAATACATTCTTCCTGTCACATAATAATCAAAACACCAAATTCACAAAACAAAGAATATTAAAAGCAGTAAAGGAAAAAGATCAAGTAGCATATAAAGGCAGACCTATGAGAATTACACCAGACTTCTCAGCAGAGACCATGAAAGCTAGAAGATCCTGGGCAGATCTCATGCAGACCCTAAAAGAACACAAATGCCAGCCCAGGCTACTATACCTAGCAAAACCGTCAATTACCATAGAAGGAAAAACCAAGATATTCCATGACAAAACCAAATTTTCACAATATCTTTCCACAAATCCAGCTCTACAAAGGATATTAGATGGAAAACACCAACACAAGGAGGGAAACAATGCCCTAGAAAAAGCAAGAAGGTAATCTTTCAATAAACCTAAAAGTGTATAGCCACACAAATATAATTCCACTTCTAACAACACAAATAACAGAAAGTAACAATCACTTTTCCTTAATATCTCTTAACATCATGTAGACCATAAGAGAACACAAACGCCAGCCTAGGCTACTATATCCAGCAAAACTCTCAATTATCATAGGGAGAAATGAAGGTATTCCATGACAAAAACAAATTCACAAATCCAGACCTACAAAGGATAATAAATGGAAAACTCCAACAAAGGAGGGAAACTATGCTCTAGAAAAAGCAAGAAAACAATCTTTTAACAAAGAAGTTAGCCACATAAACATAATTCCACTTCTAGTAGCAAAAATAACAGGAAGGAGCAATCACTTTTCCTTAATATCTCTTAATATAAATGGACTCAATTCCCCAATAAGAAGACATAGACTAACAGACTGGACATGTAAACAGGACCCAGCATTTTGCTGCGTACAGGAAATGTACTTTAGTGTCAAAGACAAACACTACCTCAGAGTAAAAGGCTGGAAAATAATTTTCCAAGCAAGCGATCTCAAGAAACAAGCTAGAGTAGCTATTCTAATATCAAATAAAATCGACTTTCAATCAAAAATTATCAAAGGAAGGACACTTCATACTGGTCAAAGGAAAAATCTACCAAGATGAACTCTCAATTCTGGGCATCTATCCTGCAAATGCAAGGGCATTAAAGAAACTTTACTAAAGCTCAAAGCACACATTGCACCTCATACAATAATAGAGGGAGACTTCAACACCCCACTCACAGCAATGGGCAAATCGTGGAAACAGAAACTAAACAGAGACACAGTGAAACTAACAAGTTATGAACCAAATGGGTCTAACATATTTATAGAGCATTTCATCCTACAGCAAAAGAATATACTTTCTCAGCACCTCATGGTACCTTCTCCAAAATTGACCAAATAATTGGTCACAAGTCAGGCCTCAACAGATACAAGAAGATTAAATTGAACACTGCCTTCTACTCCTCTTGGGTGTATTTGCTTCTTTTTCTTCTAGAGCATTCAGATGAGGTGTTAAGCTGCTAGTGTAAGCTCTCTCCAGTTTCTTTTTGGAGGCACTCAGAGGTATGAATTTTCCTCTTAGCACTGCTTTTATTGTGTCCCGTAAGTTTGGGTATGTTGTGCCTTCATTTTCATTGAATTCTAAAAAATCTTTAATTTCTTTCTTTTTCTCTTCCCTGTCCAAGTTATCATTGAGTAGATAGTTGTTTAGGTTTCACGTGTATATATGCTTTTTGTTGTTTTCCTTGCTGTTGAAGACCAGCCTTAGTCCATGGCAGTTTGATAGAATACATGGGATTAATTCAAAGTTCTTATATATGTTGAGGTTTGTTTTGTGTCATGTATGTGGTCGATTTTTGAGAAGGTTCCATGAGGTGCTGAGAAGAAGGTATATTTTGTTTTGGGGTGAAATGTTCTGTAGATATCTGTTAAATCTATTTGGTTCATAACTTCTTTTAGTTTCACTGTGTTTCTGTTTAGTTTCTATTTCCATGATCTGTCCATTGTATTCATTCTTGTTTAAACCTTCCACTATTAGAGATTTGAGGTTACATAAAGTATTTATGCTCATAACTGATGTTGCTGGAGAATTGGTATTATATCAGCAGAACAGAAAATATGATGAATTTTATGCATGTCAATAATGGAATGACCTGTTCATGTGCTACAGATAATGGAAATTGGAAGTCAAACATCCTTTGTATTCCAAAATAGGGTCTCAAAACATTTTCTAATTTTCATTTAAATTGTTTGGTGGGTTAGAGTTATCAGTTAATCTATTTTCCAATGCTTTTTAATATAGCACTGAATAAATGATGAAGTCAGTAGATGAGTGATCAACTAATAGCTCTTCTAGTAATTGATTTATTTTTCTTTAATAAGGTTGCCTAAACCCAAAAAATAAATTATAAATTATAATTTATCTGTAGGTTACAGATTGGTCAAGTTTGAAACGAGTTTAAAAATATTTGGATGGTAAATTATGAGTTCATAAAGATCAAAACTAGCCTCAATATTTTAACATTAAATCCCAGCAAAATTGCTGCTCAGTTGTTGGTTGTTTGGCTGATATTGGGGAAAGTATTAGTAGTGTGTATTAAATAAGAAAGGCAGGATAGGTTTCTTGTCTGTCTTGCTCTGTACCTTTTACTGTTTGTTTTTGGAAGAGAGAGCATTACATGGGTACTTTTTTTCAAAAGCTTTTTTTTTTTTTTTTTAAAGCTTTTGGGTCTGTTTTCCTGGCCTATTTCCACTGGAGTGCTTATTTTGGAGCTAGGCCAATGATCTACATTGGATTCTGAATAGTCTTAAAATTCCATCTATATGGAAACAGTCACAGGCCCACATTTGGAATATTACATTTTTAAATAATTTAATAATTTTATTATTTTGAGAATTTCATATCTGAGCACTGTACCTTTATCATTCCCACCTCTTCCCTTCCCATCCAGCTCTTCCCAGTCCCTTCACCAAAGTCCATGAGCTTTTATTTACTGTTTTATATATATGTACTATGTATTATTATTATATATACACATATATATATATGTACACACACACACACACACACACACACACCTGTATAATAGTATCTAGGACTGGATCAGCCTAAAGGGAAGTTTGTGAGCAGAGTCAGGTTATGAGTTCATTTTGCTGTGCTGTGTGTTTGTTCAGGACTGACCACTTGTGATCTATGTGTGAGCTCATCTCTTTAGGAGACTGATTCTCTCTCAGCAGGCATGACCACTTGAAGCTCTTCATCTGAGGGTGAGACTGTTTGGAATCTCTGTCTGACTGTCATGTCAAGTAGTGTTGGCACTATGCTGGTTTTTTTTTAGGCAAACATATTGTTGAGACTCATAGATGTATCTTCTTTGATATATGTGGAAAACATTGTCACACAGCAAATGTTCTGGTCTTAAGGCTTGTATAGTCTTTCTGCCCTGGTTTGTGGTTTTTCCCCATACTCAGAGAGATAGAAGTTCTGCATGTGTATTAGTCACTTAATAGAGCTGTCACGTGTGTATCTTATGATTATGTTTGTTATGAATTTCTAAGATCTTTGTTATTACAATATTCTAGATAAACTTTGTAAATATTGAAACTTAACACTTATTCTCAGCTTCAATTTTCCATTTTAAGTGTAATTAAGATTTTTAAATGAGATTTAACCTTATTTCAAGTGTAAAAATCAAAATGAGAAAAGCAGCTGTTTTGCAGTTGTAGTTATTTACTCACAAGTTGAATGTTTATTAATAATCAGTTGATAAAATTTTATTGAGAATTTCAGTGTAACTGGTTATGTTTGTCACTTGATTAAACAGTTATACAATTTAAGACATAAAAACATTATTGAACTTGTTATATATGCTTTATACCTATACTGTGTTAGGTATGCTACTGTATGGCAATACTGTATATATTATATGATACATACATTCTATACTTTATTATGCTTTAGTCAATAAGATTATTGCTAACTGCATGTCAGAGGTTGCATCACAGTTTCTCAGTTCAGTACTGAATACCTATATCTATCTTATAATTTGATTGCCATATGAGATAGAAAATGAATCTTTATTAAGTATGTGGTTCCATACTTTAAGGAATCTTGAACAGGTATTATTAATGAAGGTGAATTTAAGGTAAATGCTGGATAGTAGCTAGGAACGGATCAAGTTGGAAGGGAGTTTTATGAGCAGAATGAAGTGGGCAGGCAGTTCTGAAATGCCAGAAGACTTATTGAGTAGGCAGCTCAGCATCAGGAGGTAGAAAATGGAACAAGCTCCCACACCTAGATATACTCAAGAGTCAAAAGCAAGCTCCAAAGCGTGCTTGTGTAGAATGGTAAGATGTGGTGGTCGCCAGGTACCCATCAGCTGATGAATGCAAGGGGAAAATTTTATTTATACAAATAACAGAATAGTTTTCAATCCTAAGAGGAAAGAATGTCTGATGTTCCAAAACATAGATAAGTCTTGAAGACTTTATGGTAAGTCAATTACCATATAGATCTGTACACTTGAACACGGTTTAGGTGAGCATGCCTTTAGTTCAGTATGTCAGAGGCAGAGCAGGAGATCTCCGAGTTTGAGGCCAGTCTGGTCTACATAGTGAATTCTAGGCCAGCCAGCCATGACTGCATATTAGACCCTGTCTCAGAGAATCAACCAACCAACCAAAAATGATTTAAATGATAAATGTTATGTTAGGTATATTCTACCATATAATGTAATTAAAAAATGTGGGTAGAGAGGGGTACATATGTATGTAGTTTACCAATTTTCCGATTATGTGTGTTAATCTCACCCGAGATTGAACCCAGGTTTCAAACATGCTAAGCAAGTGCTTTTTCACCCTGGTATACTCCCAAGCTTGTGTTTGTTTACTCCCAAGCTTGTGTTTGTTACAACTTTTCTTAGTATTTTAAACATTTTGTAATAAAAAAGTAGAGATACAACATTGTGGTATCTGATCTGTCTATTGCTAATCCATTAGATATCTGTTTTAAAATTCAAATGAAGATTGCTATTCCATTTAGTTAGCCAAAGCTAGAAATTTCTAGTAATTTGATTTACTTAGTAAAGTTAAAAATTCCTCAGCAGTCTGAAGGATAAATTTGTCCCAATGAAATGGAAACAAAATAAAATGGATTGTGTCATTTCTTTAATCTGTTATTTGTGCCATAAAAAGTTTTGTATTTTATTTCAGAGTAGTATTTATTTATATACTGGAGCTAGTTTGAAATTTTAGAGAGCGCTAGCATGTACTATTGGTATTTGTAGTTTAATGTTGGTTCTACTTAGTGTCTCAGTGAGATAGTTCTCGTTGGATGTTTCCTGTCACAGTCACTGCTACTGTCCTTTCTCTTTTCAGACAGAAGAAATGCATGAGTAAATTACTGGAGTACAGTGCGGACGTCAACATCTGCAACAATGAAGGCCTTACAGCAGTATGTGCTATCAGTTTGATTTGAGATTAAAAAGATACTCTAGAAAAAATGGTGAATGTGCTGCAGATGCAAATTGTAATCCCAGTGTTTTTCGAGTTATATCTGTAAAGTGCTTGTGAGGCATACAGTGAGTTAATAAGAAAAGTGATGCCCACATTCACCTCAGCTCTTCTTTAGGCTCATGACTTTCATTTATTTTGAAGCCTTATTCTTGTTTTTGTCAGTGACTTTTCAAGGGAGTTTTCCTGTTAAGGGGTACTACCAGCTGGGCATGGGGTAGGGCCAGGGGCAGGGCCAGGGGCAGGGGCAGGGGCAGGGGCATTTCAAGTGCTAGGACTACATAGAAACCCAAATTAATTCAAGGAAAAGAACAAGAGCTGGGAATTGTATGTCTCTGTAGAAAGGGTCAGAGGTAACAAAGGGACTGCGAACTCACTATTCTTTTTACTCAGATAACCACTATTAACATACATGTTCTTTCAGGGCTGTTTTATTGTATTTAAACTGGTAATTTCCAAAATCCGTTTTGCTCTTACCATTTTCCATGCATGAGTAAGTTAGTATACCTTGTCTTACAAATAAATAAAACCTATGTATTTTTTTTTTCCTTTGTGAAACTGGTTTTGTGTTTTCCTCAAAAAATGAGTTGGAAATGCTTGTGTGGTCTCGTCTAGAATTGAGCTGGGTGTGCTTGTGTGGTCTCTCTAGAATTGAGCTGGGTGTGCTTGTGTGGTCTCTAGAATTGAGCTGGGTGTGCTTGTGTGGTCTCTGTAGAATTGAGCTGGGTGTGCTTGTGTGGTCTCTCTAGAATTGAGCTGGGTGTGTTTGTGTGGTCTCTCTAGAATTGAGCTGGGTGTGCTTGTGTGGTCTCTCTAGAATTGAGCTGGGTGTGCTTGTGTGGTCTCTAGAATTGAGCTGGGTGTGCTTGTGTGGTCTCTGTAGAATTGAGCTGGGTGTGCTTGTGTGGTCTCTCTAGAATTGAGCTGGGTGTGTTTGTGTGGTCTCTCTAGAATTGAGCTGGGTGTGCTTGTGTGGTCTCTCTAGAATTGAGCTGGGTGTGCTTGTGTGGTCTCTGTAGAATTGAGCTGGGTGTGCTTGTGTGGTCTCTCTAGAATTGAGCTGGGTGTGCTTGTGTGGTCTCTCTAGAATTGAGCTGGGTGTGCTTGTGTGGTCTCTCTAGAATTGAGCTGGGTGTGCTTGTGTGGTCTCTCTAGAATTGAGCTGGGTATGCTTGTGTGGTCTCTCTAGAATTGAGCTGGGTGTGCTTGTGTGGTCTCTAGAATTGAGCTGGGTGTGCTTGTGTGGTCTCTGTAGAATTGAGCTGGGTGTGCTTGTGTGGTCTCTCTAGAATTGAGCTGGGTGTGCTTGTGTGGTCTCTCTAGAATTGAGCTGGGTGTGCTTCTGTGGTCTTTGTAGAATTGAGCTGGGTGTGCTTGTGTGGCCTCGTCTGGGCTTTCTGTTGATTCTGTTGACGCTCCTCTGGCGTTGTATTCTTCTTTTGGTGTATGCACATGCATCTTCGCCTGTACCACTCCCAGCCTGGTTACTGTAGTAGGGATGTAGTGCCTCTTGATATCAGAAGAGTAATTCTCATCTTATGTTTTCTCCATGAAGACTGCATTAGTTATTCTGGTCTGTGCCTGGAGAAGTGCTTGCTGGGATATTGACTGGCATTATACTCAGCCAGTGTACTCACTCATGTAGATCTTTTAATTTCTTTCATTAGCATTTCATACATATATACAGGGACTTTGTGTGCCCTCTTAAGCATAAACATTTCTTGTATTCCTATTTTTCTTCAGGACAGTTCTAAGTGCCTTCCTTCCTTCCTTCCTTCCTTCCTTCCTTCCTTCCTCCCTCCCTCCCTCCCTCCCTCCCTCCCTCCCTTCCTTCCTCCCTCCCTCCCTCCTTCCCTCCTTCCCTCCCTCCCTCCCTTCCTTCCTTTGGATTTGTGCAAATATTAGAAAAAATATTTTTCTTGTGTGTGTGCACACATGCATCTGAATTGTATGTGTGGGAATAGAGGCATTCCCTTGTACCATGGTGTGTATGTAGATGTCAGAGAATGGGTTTTGAGAATTGGTTGCTGCCCTCTTCCTTGTGAGGCAGTGCTTCTCTTGTTTCTGTTGCTTTGCAGCATGCACCAAGGTAGCTTGCTTGTGAGCCTCCAGATGTGTTGTCTCTGCCTCCCATGTTTTCCAGGGAGTGCCAGGATTATAACTGTGTACTGCGACATTTGTCTCTGTGGACCAAAGCCATGGTCTTGAGCTGTCACAACAAGTACTTTCACCCTTTAATTTCTTGCCTTCAACTCTTGACTTCTGCAAATATTGTGTGTGTGTGTGTGTGTGTGTGTGTGTGTCTGTGATATCTTACAAGCTTGCTGAACTCTTAATAGTTTTTTTCTTATGACTTCAGTGACATTTTCTACGTAGATAATATAACCTGTAAGTACAGATAATTTTTTTTTCAAATCTCAAATTTTCCTTTTTTTTTTCCGTCTGTTAACATTTTGATGCTGTTTGTTATCACCAGCTGGCCTTTGCTACGTTGCAGGTTCCTCTTTTTCCTACCCTTTATCCCCCAGTTTCACCCCCTATCTGCTCAGCTTGGCTTCGCCTGCCTCAACTGTCTTCTAACAATGTCTTCTGCACCAAGTGACTTCTCTTCTCATCCTGTTAGCCTAATTTACTTCTAGCTGATTCTCTTCCCACTAGACTAGCCCAATTCCTATCTTCACCTCAGCTGGCTTAAAAAAAAAAAAAAATGCTGTTCCCAGTAATCCAAGAGGCAGCCAACACCGAAGGTCTCTCAGTAGACAGACTTGTGACTGCTTTGTGGATTCTTTCTTCCATCTTTTCCCACCTCTTATGTCTTTTCACCCTCCTAATGGGAAGAGAAAGAAGGATATAGGGGCATGCAAGAGAAAGAAACGCAGGAATAAAGTCAAGGGTAGGAAAGGCGGTAACAGAATCATTAGACTGCTTTCTGTGGGTTAGGGGCGTCGAGTTCCTTGGGACAAGTTTGATCTCTGTCATCAGGAGAGCTAATTTCTTTTTGTCTCTGCACATGATTACTTGACAAACTACAACCAACAGTAACCAACAGCATCTAACCATCAACTGGCCATCCAGCCCCAGCTCTCAGGGTTCTAGCATTTATATATCCTCTGAAAAGTCCTTAGAATCCCAAATGTCACATACTTGCACAAACTATTTGCAGCTGGAAAAATCATGCTCTGTTAGAGCACTAGGC
The DNA here is from genome assembly GCA_964023405.1 of Apodemus agrarius. Lineage (NCBI taxonomy): Eukaryota > Metazoa > Chordata > Mammalia > Rodentia > Muridae > Apodemus > Apodemus agrarius. The sequence continues at coordinate 49,719,744 of OZ030025.1, forward strand.
AAATTATATAGTGCCTGAGCAGTGTGTTCAAGAGCCCAAGAGCCGGCAGAGCTGCGGCAGGCCCCTCCTCCCTGCCCCAGCCTGCAGCCATAAGATGCCACTGCAGGAGCTGTCAAAATGGCAGCATCTGTCGAAACACCCTTGCCTCCATCCTGCTGCCGTCATGAGGAGCAGTCCACGGTGGCACACCTCCTCCATCCTCCCTGAGTAGTTCCACAGAGATGATGCCCTTAGCCAGAGCTGCCTGTGGCCAGAAAAGACATCCTGTCCTATCCTAACCCATGTTCTGATGCAGGGAAACGGAGATGGAACAACAAACAAACAAACAAACAAACAAACAAAAACCAGCCACCAATCCCCAAGCATGGAAACCCACCAATCCCTGAGCTTCTTACAAAACCTCACCTATTCCTCCGCATGAGAACTTACCAGTCCCTGAGCTCCCCAAGCTCAGAACTTGAATTCTTACCAATCCTCAATCTGGAAATCCCTGCCCCATGTTCAGGTCCTTGCTTGTCTGTCCCCGGGAGCAGGGGCAGCCACTCCTGGGTGTGTCCCTCCACTCCATGGAACCTCCAGGTCTCTTACGAGATTTGCTGTCTGGTGTAACACTCATCTGAAGAAGACAAGAAGCAAGGAAGAGAAGAGGAGAAGTGAAGACAAGGAGCAGCTGAGAGGCTCCTGAGCTCCTCCGCTCAGCTGGGGATACCTCCCTGGGAGCTGCAGGGCCTCTGCTGGGGAGCTTCTCTCAGCTGTGTGTTTCCTGGGCTCCTGGGTCTCGGGACGCCCTTCCACTGGGACACTGCCCCACCTCGAAGCTGTGTGGTTCCTGGGCTTCCAAGTCCCAGGACACCCTTCCGTCGGAGAGGGACACTTAGAAGTCACCGACTGTAAAGCACACACCCAGGATAAAACAAACATATTCCCGTGACATTTCTATGTTTTCAAAGAGACCCACATTCCCACTATTCCCTCCCTTCGCCCTCTCTGGCCGGTTTTTATTCATCTTTCTAAAATGCATTCAGCATCTTTTATGTTCTTAATAAAGTCCTGAGGGAGAGTCTTAGAGAAATTTGTCTTTTGTATGCTGAGTTGGTTTGATTCTAGGGCACTGCTTGGAATTCAGAGTGTTTCTTATTCCTTTTCCTCCTCATAGCTGGAGAGATTTCCATCTTCTTTCCTGCATGTATGCTTGTGTGAGGGTGTGGGATCCTCCGGAACTGGAGCTACCCTGTTGGTGCCGGAATTGAACCGGGTTGTTTGAAGACCAGGCAGAGCTCTTTACCGCTGAGCCATCGCTCTGGTTGGGAAGCGCATCTTTGATAGTTTACTGAGGAAATCGTTGAGTGGCAATTTTTGTTTGTTTTGTTTTGTTTTGCTATCCTGTATATCTGAATTTGGCTCCGAATTTGTTATTTGACTGGTAATTCACAATAAAATTCTAGGTTGGACATAATAGTTTTTCCTTAGTATGTTCAGAGTATTGCTTTGCTGTGTTCTGGTTTTCTGTTTTTAAGTTGGGTGCCATTTTGTTTCTTGATTCTTTATATGAAACCTGGTTTTGTTTGTTTGTTATTTGTTTTTTTTCCTAAAAGTGTATGTAATCTACTTTGTCCTGAGCATTCTAAAATTTCACAATGTGTCTTGTTTGTATGTTTTATCCATTTGCTTCATAATTCTCAGACACTATTAACTTAGAAACCCGTGGAATGGGAACTCTGGACAGCGTTACATTAATTTTAACTTTGATAGTTTCTTCAACCCGTTCTGTAACTTTTACTGTTTGGATATTAAGCCTCTCAGATGGGTCAATTTTAGTGAAATACCACTTTCTTTTCTATTGTTTCTCCATTTCTTTCTGCATGCTTTTGGGAGACTTCTTTAACATATTCTTCTGAGTTTCCTTTTGATTTTTCATGTCCCTGTCACAATATTTGTTTCTGAAAGTTTGTTTTGCACTTTCCTTTGCAAAAATTAGTATAACATTCTTTTTATAAAGGGTATACTCATTTTGTCTTCTCTTTGAGAGTATTAACATAAGTTTTTCAATATTCATAGTTACATTTTTCTTTTACTTTTAGGTTTTGTTTTTGCTTGAACAAAAACAAAATGCTGTTTTGTTGTCTTTCCAGTTAAATGCATAAGAAAGCAGTTTGAAAGTCCTGTCTGCATTCATGTTTATTTCCTCCAGGCTTCAGAGTAGGATGGTCTGTTTGCATATCTGTCTGTGCATCCTTTCCTGGCAACCGGTGAGCCAGTCCCATTCCTTAGAGAGCCTGTCAGGAAGATGTTGGCACTCCAGGCGCCGGCTAGAGAAGAACGCCAGTCTCAGGGTTTGGGGTGTGAACTCGTATTCAGTCTTCTTTTAAAAATGTGTTATGTGCTCTTGATTTCTTGTGCTCAATAACTGTAATCTATAGATCTCTTAGTTTTCAACTCTCTCTTAATATTATGCCAGATTAATGAGGGTTTTTTCCTGTCTTTGTAAAGTTGGTAAGTGATAGGTATCCAAGAGTCTTAGGTTTTATTAAATACATTTTCAACTGATGGGTTTTTAGTTCCATCTTTTAATTCAAGAGGCCTGTACTAATTCTAATTCTGAAGCCTTTGAGGGGTTCTCTGGTCTAAATCAAATGCCTTCTTTTTTTAAAAAATTTATTTTTAAAGATTTATTTGTTTTTAAACTATACCTATTAGATGTTTTACCTGCATGTATGCATGCCTGGTCCCATTGGAGGCCAGAAGATGGAGTTGAATCCATTGGAACTGGAGTTGGTTGGAGCCACATGTCACTGCTTGGACTGAATCTAGAGCTTCTGCAGGAGCAGTGCGTGGTCTCAGCCCCGAGCTGCCTCTCTAGCCTGCTCACATATGCCTACTTAGCTTTGCTCTTACTTGCTTAGGATTCTGAGTTTTTGGTTTTTTAAGACAGGGTTTCTCTGTTTAGCCCTGGCTGTCCCGGAACTCACTCTGTAGATCAGGCTGGCCTCAGAAATCCGCCTGCCTCTGCCTCCCGAGTGCTGGGACTACAGGCGTGCGCCACCACCGCCCGCCTTAAAATCTGTATTTTTCTCTTTGCTGCCTAGGACCCAGTGAGGCAACCTTCTCCTCCATGTTGCCAAGCCCTCTGACTCACACCTCCTCAGGCACTCTGTCCCCTCTCCTCCACCTTCTCCCAGCATGGCGGCTCTCCTCCCTCCTTCCTTGGCTCCTTGCCTGGAATCCTACAAGCCTTGCCTCTGTCTGCTCTGCTCAGCCACTGGCTGCCGCATCTACTTACCAAGCAAACCCACTAGGGGCAGGCCCTCAGTGTCTTCTGGACCTGCGGATTCTCTTGATATTTTGGACCCAAATTAGCATAATATAAGCAGCATTAAATCAAACCCCCACATACATTTACATACATGCATGCAGTAACAACACATACACACACACACACACACACACACATACATACACACACACACACACACACACACACACACACAAAACAACACATACACATATGCACTCATCACAAACCTGTTCAGTCCACTCACGGTTACTTGCATGGACGTTTTAGGGCTGACCGGTTGGCAGTGGACTACCTGTGCTGGTGGGCTGCCTTTGCTGCTTCTCACTGGGCTCCGTTGCCTGTATTTCTTTGTGTTGATTGAGGTCAGCATGTTTGGATTAGTGAGTAATATGGAGGGTGCAGCCCACTGCAGATGGCAGACCTGGGCTGTATGTGAGAGCCGGAGAGCGAGCCAGGGGAAGCGGGCCGGTCAGTAAGCAGCATTCTTTCATGGTGTGTGCTTGAGTTCCTGCCTCCAGGTTTCTGCCTGGGTGCCTGTCCTGACTTCCTTTAGTGATGGACTGTGATGTGGAACTGCAATCCAATGGCCTCTTTCCATTTCAGGTTGCTTTAGTAGGGGCTTTATTACAGCAGCAGAGAAGCATTCTGAGACATGCTTCCTCTGTATAGCATAGCCCTGGTTGTCCTGGAACTTGTTCTATAGACCAGGCTGGCCTCTGCCTCTGCCACTGGGCTTCTTGTCACTTAGGCTAGACTCACATGTCCTGTGTAGCTCAGGTTGGTCTTGACTTCCTGATCTGCCCGCTCCTACATACCCGGTGCTAGGATTATGGGCTTGTTCCACCCAGCTTCCTCATTTGTTCCTGGTTGGAAATTTCTAATATTATCTCTGAGTAGTATAGGTTTTTATATTTCTTTTAGAAATTGTTACATATTTTATTATTAGTGTAGGATATATTTGCTATTTATAACTACAAGAACTGTGTTGTTTTATTTATATATGCATTTGCTCCTGGGAAAGGAAGAATACTAACCTATTTTCTCTAGCAGTAAGCTGTTAGAGGCAGTGCCCTCTAAGGAGCAGAGCGTTTGGTGGCCTAGGCCTCCGATACTTACTCTATTGAGTCTTTCAGGTCTTGATTTTATACTATGTGGTGATGTAGCCAACGTCTTGATGCATGTGTTTTTCTCATGTAAATGCAAGGCAAAGCTAGTATGGTATCTTTAGTTTGAATATGTGCTCAGTAGGGAAATAGCATGCTTCCGACTCTGAATGAAACTGCCTTGCGCAAATGCTAATTACAAAATGGCTTCACAGATACACTGGCTGGCTGTGAACGGGAGGACAGAGCTACTGCATGACCTCGTGCAGCACGTCACGGATGTGGATGTGGAGGATGCCATGGGGCAGACCGCATTACACGTCGCCTGCCAGAACGGGCACAGAACGGTAAAGTCCCCCGGGAGTGCATGTGCTGTTTTAAAAGTGTTTGAGTTCCTGAGAAGGTTTTCATCTTGCATATCTGGGAACATGCTGCATCATAGCAAAACAGTTTTCCATTTTGTATGGACTTCTGACGAACGTTCTCTTCTGGGCAGAGGGAATAGCGAGTAGTGCTTTCGCCTTTGTTTAAAATATGTTATTTCTGATTCCAGTTTAAATAAATGACTACCAAAGTTTTTAATTAGTGTCTCTTTACATGTATTTTAAGCAATTATGCTTAATCTGTTTTAACGGGTACCAAAACATTTTTGTTAAGTATCAATTATGCATTTAGTGTGTAAGGTGAATATTGATACTGCTTTTTAACATTTTCAGTTGGATTATCATGGTTCAGTTTTCCACTTGATGGAGGTGACTTTCTCTTAGCACATTTCTTTTGCTATTTATTTGGGTTCTTAATTCCTCTACTTCCCTTCTACCCTTATTCCATCCTAAGCCCAACCTGCCAGCACTAGGTAGGAGAGAAAGAAGGTTAGAGGGAAAAGGGGTAATAGATCTCTGTCAGCCAACAGACTAGACTACTTCCTGCTGATTAGAAAACTTTGGTTCCTTAAGGCAAGTCCAGTCTTTGTCTTCAGGATAGCTCCGGTTTCCTCCTCCTGTAAAACTGCAACAACAGCAACCAGGGGCAGCAGGGAGGCCATCGGCCTTCATGGCCTCTCAGGACTCTCTCCAGAGTCCCCATAGCTGACCTGTCTGCAGCTGGCTAAAATCTCACCCTGCTGTGACCTATGCATGAGGCAAATGATATTCGCCTGCTGTGAAGCAGCCTTTGGTACCATGCCTGAGATTAAAACACAATCAGATTCATACCGCATTCCATGCAAGGCTGTCTGTACTTCGTTAAATTTCTGTAGTGAATAGTGCATTTGTCCTGAGGTGTGGTATACTCAGTTCACCGGTGAGAGCTTGTTCAGGAGGAGACTGCTGCTTTGTATACAGATGTGGAGCATAAGGTTTTAGATTGCCTTTCTGATGGACTGTGTTCCTGTTCTGTTTTTACTGGTTTTTCTTTCACATTTAACCTGAATGATAGAATCTAATCTCTTTATTTGCTAATTAACCATAACGAACCAAAATGAGCTGAAAACAAAAGTCATTACCAGCAACACAAAAGTGTTTATGTACATCTGCATATAGGTGCTTACTTTTATTTATTTTATTTTTTGAGACAGGGACTCACTATGTGGCTCTGGCTGATAGGGTGCTTCCTTTGTAGATGAAGCTGATCTTGAATTTACAATAATTTTCTTTGTCTCTTGAGTGGTGGAATTACAGGTGTGACCACATGCATTTGCACATTTATTTATTTATTACAGTTTATTTATTTCAGTTTACACATTATTTATTTATTTGTAACTCAGTCTTATCTATTTTGATGGAAAACAGTATTGGGATTTAGATCCATTTCTCTCTCTGGTTGTGTGTGTGTGCATGTATACACATAAGCCCCCACATCCTTGAGTGTTATTCTTTAAACTACCATCCTCTATATATTTCTCTCATTGGCCTTGAGTTCACTGAGTAGATGAGCCTGGCCTGCCTGCTCCTGCTTCCCAGGAGCATGTATTGTAAGCTGTGTCATCACACCCAGGAGACTGGCCTCTAAGATAGTGAGGCCGAGGTTAATTTGTATTAGGTAAGGGCTGGGGGCAAGGGGGATGTAAGATCTTTCTCTTGAACTGTCTCCTGAATGCACCCATTCCTCTCAAGACTTTTTGTTTGTTTTCATCACCTGAAAGCTATCTAGGCATTTCTTTTTTTGTTGTTGTTTGTTTTTTGTTTTTGTTTTTTCAAGACAGGGGTTTCCCTGTGTTGCTCAGGCTGTCCTGAAATTCACTCCAGAGACCAAGCTAGCTTCTAACTCAGAGATCCTTCTACTTCTTCTGGGGCTAAAGATGTGTACCACTACCTCCTGGCCCAAACATTTTAAAGTAGCATTTCTCTTACTCGGTTATCATTTCTTTCATTCTTTCATCAATATTATTGGATTTTAAAAGTAGTCTATATGAATAGAATGAAGTGTGTTGATTTTAGTGACTCAGTCTGCATGATAGTAAGACCAGTCTACATGCCTCTGCCTCATCAGGACTGGTTAGAGGCCTGTGACACTACACATGGCTGATGTGTTTTTATTTTATAGAACAAGATATAAAACTTTAAGGGGGGAAGGAAACTGTATTAAAATATCTTTGAAAAATCTGACAAGCTATTTCAAATTAAAGATACCAAAATAACAATTTTTAAAAAGCCACTGAAATTTGTTATAACTTTATTTTAGAGTAAATCTCAGGTGTTTATGAAAATATTTTGACAAATGCCCAAGAACTCAAAAGTTTTGTGGAGTTTACAAATAAACATATATTCTTGCCTTTTTGTCAAATACGTTTTCAGATTCATGCTGCTTTTCTAAAGGTGAAAGGATCGGCAGATAGATTCTTACTTTCACAGTTAAGAGTTTGGTCTGGGGTTGAGGGGTAGCTCAGTGAGCAGGCACACAACCTTGCATTGGTTCTTAGCTCCGAGGGGCAAAGAGAGAACAGGGGTGTGCTTCCGTGCGGCTGCCTGCTCCCAGGAGCACGGGGCAGCAGGGAAGTGCCTCGTCAGAGGAGAAGAGAGGGCCCGGAGGCAGTGCATGTGCTTGTTGGTTTTTGCTGTTTGTTCATTAATTTCCTTGTTAAGAAATGATAGTGAGACCATTGTCCACACACACACACACACACACACATACACACACACACGCACGCACGCACGCACGCACGCACGCACGCACGCACGCACGCACGCGCGCGCTCTCGCTCACACACACAATTCACTGAGAGTTGTTGGCCAAGAACTGAACTTACTTTTTGTACCTTTTTTTCTTGTTATCTTTAAGATTCATAAATGTGCAGAAGTGACATAAGTGATCGGCTGGGTAGCCGTGGTTTGGGAAAGCTCATGAACTGTCAGTCTACGTGTTCATGTTAGGTCACACAGAGGGTACACTCCAAACTGAGAGAGCTCGGGAGCTGCCGGTCTACGTGTGTGTGCTAGATTACATACAGGGTTAGACGCTACACTCTAACTTACTTCAAGATACACTCTACTTTTGAAGAAGTACACTTTATTCCCTAAGTTCACGCACCTAATATGCGAAGCTTCCAAAGCATTATAAAACTGAAGTTGTACACATGTTTGGGGAGCTTTATGTTAAATCTCAAAAACATCGTGTGATGCTGCTGTATGGATGAACTTACAGACTTGCTAGGAGTAATGGCCACTTCTGTTCTGTTTGGTCTCTTGGGATCTTAAGCCAGCTTCAAGCTTTTCCTCTAGTGTTACCTGCACACCTGTAAAACATTATTCTAATTGTGTGTTGAGCCATGTAGGTTAGCAGACAGATGTTTCAGCATATATTTTTATGTTCAGAGTGATTTTATTTATTCCAGTGCTTCTGGAAAATATGAACAGATAATAAAACTTCCCCCTGATCCTTGTTTTCTTAACACCATTCTAAAGTAATGATTTTTGTTAGATATCACACAGTGAGTCAAAGAGTTCAGAGTTTAAGAGGTCATGCTTGTAAGGAAGCTGTGTGACTCATCACTTGGCATGAAGCTGGCAGTTTTTCTTTGCATATAAATTACTTTTCTTTGCTGTAATTTGTCATTGGAACTATTTAATAAAAAGGGATGCTTCTGCTGGGTGGTGGTGGCTTACACCTTTAATCACAGCACTTGGGAGGCAGAGGCAGTTGTTGGGGTTTAAGAAACCACGTGTATACTGACTCAGTCAGACTGGGATAGTTTCTTTAGCATTTGCCCCAGGACTGACTGCTCAGGGCCACAGACCAGACTCGGGTTGACTGTGACCATGAGCCAAAATCCTGCAGAGCTTTAAAGCCTGAAATTGACAACCATCTGTGCCAAGTTATTCTACCAGTCAGCATTTAGGGATAGGGGACTTCCTTAGGAACATGTTTCTGTGGTATATTTCACCTGTTCACACTGGTTTAGGGGTTCAGCTGTGGCGAGGCACTTGGCTTGCCTAACATTCCTGTCTTGTTAACCAGGATAGGACTTGTCTAACATTCATGTTTTAACTTGCCAACCAGGGTACCAGTCACCTAGGTGCATAACCTTTTTGCCAAGTAGAAGAATGTCAATTCCCAGGGAGGTCTTGGGAACATAAACTTTACTTGGCCCCCTACTCAAATTGGAAGTCTTATTCTAAATGACTTCTTATATTGGTGTCTTTCTTAAGTTGGAGTCTATCCCAGGACCAGCTTATAAAAGCAAATACCATAAAAGCTCATACTCAGGTGCAGGAAGTTAAGTTGATTCGGGTCCAAGCTATTGTGGTTAACTATACAAAGCAGTTCTAACTGACCTCTTGTGATTGGTTTCCAAGAACACCGAAGCACAGAGCATAACAGAATATGCAATCAAATCAGGCATGAGAAAGTTTTCTAGTAACAGTTGTAACAGCAGAAGATGGTTGGCTAGTCACACAACACTTACCTAGGCCTTAACAGCAGTCAGAGCTCTTGAGTTCAAGGCCATGCTGGTCTACTGAGTGAGTTCCAGGACTGCCAGGACTACACAGAGAAACCCTGTCTTGGAAAATAAAAGGAGGAGGATGTTTCTAAGGTAGTTTTGTTCAATTTTTGTAAATGATAATATCACAGCTGTGATGTTTGTGCATTGCTTTACTGTTTTTCCAATTGACAGTGCTAAAGCAGAGTTGTTTGGGATTTCTGTGAATCGGAGTGTGGTCTCATTACACTGATGATACTGCACGTTAGTGTCCTCCTCAGGTGTCTTAGAAGGTTAGGAAGCCTGCTAAAATGTGTCGTTTTGTTATGTTTCTTTCTTTCTGTTTGTGTGTTTGCTTGTTTTTAAAGGGTCTCTTACCATGTGGAAATACTTTCTCTGCTTTCCTCCCCAGGTCTGTCGTGAGCAGCCTTTCATTGTACAAGAGAAAGGACCTCTATTTGTAGTAATTCAGGACTTCTGGTGGAATTGATTTTTCTTTTCTTTTTTAACTGGGTCTCACCATGTCTGCCTCACTGACCTGGAAATCACTATGCAGTCTCAATTTCTGGGATACATGTATGCACCATCCAACCGGCAAAATTTTAATTTTACAAACAATATTGGTGTGTATTTGTGTGTGTGCATGAGAGCATGAGTTTTAGGACTTTATCCACTGAGCCATCATTTTGTCCCTGAATCGCTCAGCCTTTTTTTTTTTTTTTTTTTAAATTATCTCTGTTTTTTTTTTTTAGTATTTATGATAAATATAGATCAGAAAATCCAAATCATTTGTATACATCGAACTTATATGAAAGCTAAGTGTTTTATTAGTCACAGAATAATGTTTCTTTTTTTAATTGAATATCATCTTCATTTACATTGCCAATGGTAAAACCTTTCCTGATTTCCCCCTCCTCCCCAAAGACCCCCATTTTTACTATATTGATCCTGCCAATCGATGAACATGGGAGATCTTTTCATCTTCTGAGACCTTCTGCAATTTCTTTCTTCAGAGGCTTGAAGTTCTTGTCATGCAGATCTTTCACTTGCTTTGTTAGGTTCACACCAAGTATGAAATATTATTTGGAACTATTGTGAAGGGTGTCATTTCCCTAATTTCTTTCTCATCTTTCTCATACTGATTTGCTTGAGTTAATTTTATATCCAGCCACTTTGCTGAAGTTGTTTATTAGCTTTAGGAGTTCTCTGGTGGAAGCCTTGGGGTTGCTTAAGTATATGATCCTATCATCTGCATATAGTGATGTTTTGACTTCTTCCTTTCCTGATTTTTGATTTTTATTCCTTTGACCTCCTTTTGTCTTTTGATTGCTCTGGATAGGACTTCAAGTACTATATTGAATAGATAGGGAGAGAGTGGGCAGTCTTGTCTGGTCCCCGATTTTAGTGGGATTGCTTCAAGTTTCTCTCCGTTTATCTTGATGTTGGTTACCGGTTTGTAGTACATTGCTTTCACTATGTTTAGGTATGGGCCTTGGATTCCTGATCTCCAAGACTTTTATCATGAAGGGATGCTGGATTTTGTCAAAAGTCTTTTCATCATCTAATGAAATGATAATGTGGTTTTTTTCCTTTAGTTTGTTTATGTAGTGGATTACATTGACGGATTTCTGTATATTGAACTATCCCTGCATCCCTGGGATGAAACCTACCTGATTGTGGTGAATCATAGTTTTGATGCATTCTTGGATTCGGTTGGCTAGGATTTTGTTGAGTATTTTTGCATTGATATTCATGAGGGGGATTGGTCTGAAGTTCTCTTTCCTTGTTTGGTCTTTGGTTTAGATATAAGTGTTACTATGGCTTCATAGAATGAGTTGGGTAGTGTTCCTTGAGTTTCTATTTCATGGAATGGTTTGAAGAGTATTGGTATTCACTCTTCTTTGAAGATCTGATAGAATTCCCTGCTAAACCCATCTGGTCCTGGGTGTGTGTGTGTGTTTTTTTTTTTTTTTTTTTTTTTTTGTGAAGGGAGACTATTAGTGACTGTTTCTATTTCCTCAGGACATATGGAACTATTTAGATGGTTTATCTGATCCTGTTTTAACGTTGGCACCCGGTATGTATCTAGAAAGTTGTCTATCTCATCCAGATTTTCAAACTTTATTGAATATAAGCTCTTGTAGCAGGAACTGATGATTTTTTGAATTTCCACAGTTTTTTAATTAATTTTATTAATTTGGATACTATCACCGTGCCCTTTGGTTAGTCTGGCTAAGGGTTTATCTATCTTGTTGATTTTCTCAAAGAACCAGCTCCTGGTTTTTGTTAATTATTTGTATAGTTCTTTTTGTTTCTGTTTGGTTGATTTCAGTCCTGAGTTTGATTATTTCCTACCATCTACTGCTCTTGGGTATATTTGCTTCTTTTTGTTTTAGAGCTTTCAAGTGCACTGTTAAACTGTTAGTGTAAGCTCTCTCCATTCTCTTTTTGGAGGCACTCAGAGCTATGGGTTTTCCTCTTAGCACTCTAGTGTCCCATAAATTTTGGTATGATGTGTCTTTATTTTCATTAAATTCTAAAAAGTCTTTAATTTCTTTCCTTATTTCTTCCTTGACCAAACTATCATTGAGAAGAGCATTGTTCAAAGTCCACATGTATGGGTGTTTTCCATTGTTTTTGTTTGAGCTTAAAACCAGCCTTAGGCCATGGTGATCTGATAAGGTACATGGACTAATTTCAATATTTCTGATTCTGTTGAGGCCTGTTGTGTGACCAATTATATGGCCAGTTTTGGAGAAGGTACCATGAGATGCTGAGAAGAAGGTATATTCTTTTGCTTTAGGGTGGAATGCTCTATAAATATCTGTTAGATCCACTTGGTCCATAACTTTAGTTAGTTTCACTGTGTCTCTGTTTAGTTCTGTTTCCATGTCCTACGTTGAGAGTGGGGTGTTGAAGTCTCCCACTATTATTGGGTGGGGTACAATGTGTGTTTTGAGCTTTAGTAAAGTTTCTTTTATGAATGTGGGTGTCCTTGTGTTTGGAGCATAGATGTTCAGAATTGAGAGTTCATCTTGGTAGACTTTTCCTCTGACCAGTGTGAAGTGTGTCCCTCCTTATCTTTTTTGACAACTTTTGTTGAAAGTCAATTTTATCTGATATAAGAATGGCCACTCCAGCTTGTTTCGTAGGACCATTTGCTTGGAAAATTGTTTTTCAACCTTTGACTCTGAAATAGTGACTGTCTTTGTCACTGAGGTGGGTTTCTTGTATGCAGCAAAATGTTGGGTCCTGTTTACGTATCCAGTCTGTTAGTCTATGTCTTTTTATAGGGCAATTGAGACCACTGATATTAAGAGATATTAAGGAAAAGTGATTGTTGCTTACTGTTATCTTCTTAGTTAAAAGTGAAATTCTGGTTGTGTAGCTAGCTATCTTCTATTAGGTTTGTTGAAAGATTACCTTATTGCTTTTTTCTATGGTGTGGTTTCCCACCTTGTATTGGTATTTTCTACCCATTATCCTTTGTAGAGCTGAATTTCTGGAAAGAAATTGTGTAAATTTGCTTTTGTCATGGAATGTCTTGTTTTCTCAGTCTATGTTAATTGAGAATTTTGCTGGGTATAGTAGTCTGGACTGACATTCATGTTCTCTTAGGGTCTGTATGACATCTGCTCAGGATCTTCTGGTTTTCATAGTCTCTGTTGAGAAGTCTGGTGTAATTCTGATAGGTCTGTCTTTATATGTTACTAGACCTTTTTCTTTTACTGCTTTTAATATTTTTTCTTTGTTTAGTGCAATTGGTGTTTTGATTATTATGTGATGGGAGGAATTTCTGCTCTGGTCCAGTCTATTTGGAGTTCTGTAGGCTTCTTGTATGTTCATGGCCATCTCTTTCTTTAGGTTAGGGAAGTTTTCTTCTATAATTTTGTTGAAGATATTTACTGAGCCTTTAAGATGTAAATCCTTGCTTTCTTCTATACCTATAATCCTTAGGTTTGGTCTTCTCATTGTGTTCTGGATTTCCTAGATGTTTTGGGTGCAAGCTTTTTGCATTTTGCATTTTCTTTGACTGTTGAGTCAATGTTTTCTATGGTATCTTCAGCATCTAAGATTCTTTGTTTTATCTCTTGTATTCTGTTGTTGATGCTTACATCTATGACTCCTGAATTCTTTCCAAGGTTTTCTATCTCCAGAGATGTCTCACTTTGCAATTTCTTTATTGTTTCTACTTCCATTTTTAGATCCTGGATGGTTTTGTTCAGTTCCTTCACTTGTTTGTTTATTTTTTCCTGAAAATCTTTAAGGAATTTTTGTGACTCCTCTTTAAGGACTTCTACCTGTCGACCTATGTTCTCCTGTGTTCTTTTAGGAATGTTTGTGATTCCTCTTTAAGGGCTTCTGTATGTTGACCCATATTCTCCCATAATTCCCTATGGGATTTTTGTGTTTCTTCTTTAAGGGGTTCTACCTGTTGACCCATGTTCTCTTGTATTTCTTTAAGGGGAGTTATTTATGTCCTTCTTGAAGTCCTCCATCAGCCTCATGAGATGTGATCTTAAATCCAGCTCTTGCTTTTCTGGTGTGATGGAGCATCCAGGATTTGCTGTTGTGGGAGAACTGGGCTCTGATGGTGCCATGCTGCCTTGGTTTCTGATGGCGATGCTCTTGTGTTATCCTTTGCCCACCTTCTTATCTCTGGTGTTTCCTGCTGTCTCTGACGTCTCTGTCCTGCAGGCCTGTGTTTCTGTACTCCCGGGATTCCCTTTCTCTCCAGTGCCCTGCAGGCTGCTGGTTCTGCAGGAAGTATCAGGAGATGAGGTCTTCCCTGTGGCAGACTTGGCTAGGGTCAGTGCCCTGCAGGCTGCTGGTTCTCAAATGCCGTGCTGCTGCCAGTTCTCTAGAAAGTATCAGGAAGTAGGATCCTCCCCATGGAAGGTGTGATGTTGAAGGGGATTATGGAAGGGGTTTTCGGAGGAGTTGGAGGGAAGGAGTGGGGATTTTTATGATCAAAATTCATTGTACACATAGATGAAATTCTCCAAGAATAAATTAAAAATTTTATATTTTAAAAATGTATAGAAATGTATAGGTAGTCATTAGATATCTATATTGATATATTTTCACATATTTATATTTTATTGTGAGCTGCTGAACTTATTATTTATTATTATTATTATTATTATTATTTATTATTATTATTATTATTTTTTTTTTTTTTTGAGACAGTTTCTGTGTAGCCCTGGCTGTCTGGAGCTTACTCTGTAGATCAGGCTAACTTTGAACTCAGAGATCCCCTGCCTTTGCCTCCCAAGTGCTGGGACTAAAGGCATGTGCCCCCACCACCTGGCTCTGAACTTATTTTTTTAAACAAGTAAACAAGAAGCTGTGAAGTTTGAAAATGAGAAATTGTGATCATCATTGCAAATTGCTAGTGTGTGTGTGTGTGTGTGTGTGTGCGTGCGCGCACACACTCTTGTGCCTGGAGTTGGGGTCAGGTAATCTTTCTTGACCAGCCCCACCTCCTGTTTATGAGCAGGGTCTTTTGTGGACTCTGTCCTGCTGCTGATGCTGGTCCAGCTTGCCCAGCTAGCCTCGGGAGCTCCTGTCTCACTGCTGATTGCTGGGATTCAGGTAGCTGCTGTGACCTTTTATTTGGGTTTTAGGGGATTAAAACTCCAGCTCTTATACTTGCTTAGCAAGAATTTTATCCACTGAGCTATCTCTCTAGTCCCTAGCAGGGTTTGTTAAATTCTATTTACAACCTCTTTAAAAAAAACTTGAGAAAGTATTATATAACCTCTGATATATCATTACATAAAATATAGAAGTAAAATTTTTGTTGATAATAAATTGTAAATAAAATTTAAAATCAATTCATTTATATAAATATAATTTGAATAATTTGACTATCTATTAAAGATAAAGACAAATTTTTATATTACTAAGATGAATTTCTTTTATTAATAGTTGTCTGGATAGTCAGTACTGCAGGACATAGAACATCTTCAACAGTTTTTCAGAGTTGATCAATTTCTTGTGTTATAACCAATGTTGAGAATGCTGCTTGCATAAACAAATAGTACACATAACAGAAGTGTGTTTTGGGCCACTTCAGAAGTTTTCCAGGTCAAAATTAACTTTTTCTTTTAAAAATTAAGCCTCTGAAAAGACATTTCTTTTTTAATTTTAATTTTTATGTGTGGTGTTTTGCATGCATGCATATTTGTGTACATATGTTTCCCTAGTCTCTGAGAAGTCAGAAGATAGTGCCGGATCTCCTGTTTATAGACAGTTGTAAACTGCTACTTGGATGCTGTGAATCAAACTTGGGACCTCTGGAAGAGCAGCTAGTGGTCTCAGTCACAGGGCCATCTCTCCAGCTCATTATTATTATTTTTTTTTTGTGTGTGTGTACATACATACATATACATACATATATGTATATATATTCATGTCGGCAACTCAAAAACCAAATTTTAAAACTAGTGTAATCCAAAAAAACCACTAACTTGATACTGCCATTCCCAAGGAATGGCTATAAAATAATATTAAAATATTAAATCTTTGTTTTTCATAATGAAACTACTGTTTCTAAAGAGTAGAGAAATTTGTATGTTCAATAAAAACACTTGAGTAGTTCATAGCAGGATTGTCCTGAATCTGAGCCATGGTGGCTGAGCCAGAGTGGCTGTGTGAGGCGGACTGATGGCCCGCGCAGTGCGTGGCGTGTGCTCAGAACCAGGGCTGCCGAGGCGTAGGACGCAAGTGCCCGTGCTCCCAGGCACTTCACTGTGAGCTGTGCGTTCACTTCACAGTTGGTTTTCAGTTAGTAGTCAGTCATTTCACATTCAGACACCTTCCACTGTTGCCCAGTTTTTCACAGTTCCCTGAATTCCACAACTATGCTGCGGGCAGGAGTAGAGTAGTTAGATATGCAGCGTGAGTGAGCGGGCTTGTCCTCCGTGTGTGCCCCTTACATTCGTGAACACTCGGCACTTCATGAGTGAGCGGGCTTGTCCTCCGTGTGTGCCCCTTAAAGGCACTTCATGAGTGAGCGGCGCTTGTCCTCCGTGTGTGTCCCTTACATTCGTGAACACTCGGCACTTCTCCCCCTTTGTGTCTTTAAGTGGAGTGTTAGCTCTTTCTACAAATAATTATATCTGATTTATTTGTGTGCTTAAAAATCTTATGGCTTGAGAATACTTAGGACTTCAAAAAATTGAATCAGAAAATTATTCTTATTAATTATGTTGTGCCTTATTGGTATGACTGAAATGTTTAAGATGCATTGCTTCAAGACAGTTGATGTAAATGCTCCGAGCATGTGTTCTCCTGTTTGAATTTCATCCATTATGTGCATACCAGCACCTTTACATTGTTGGCAATATTTGTTAATTTTCAGTACTTCTAAGACTGCACACCAGCTGGAAACTTGTGTTAGAAAGGGCGGCAGCAGATACTTCAGTGTAGTTTTATGTAGGTTTTATTTCCCGTGATGTTTCACTTCTAGGTCATGAGAGTCTTTGTTGTTGTTGTTGTTGTTGTTGTTGTTGTTATGCTGGAGACCCTTTGTTGTTGTAGGCAGGCCTTCTGCTTTACTCTTGACATGCCATTGTTCTTTGGATCATCTGGGAGTGCCGTGGCCTTGTGTGGAAGGCGTGGCAAGGGCTTCAGGAAGGCTGGCTTCCCATCAGGGCTCCACAGGGTTTGTAGCCCAGGTTGTTCTGGAACTTGCTGTATAGACCAGGCTGGCCTAAACTCACAGAAATCCACCTGTCTCTGCCTCGCAGTGCTGGGATTAAAGGTATGTGCATTCCAGTCACTTTAATGGAGTTTAATACAATTACAAAATGAATATTCTTACACTGAGGTTCTTAGCTGTAAATTGTTTCCATTCCCATTAGAGCAAGTGGTTTCCCCTGTTCTTCTGCAGGCAACATTTACCTACCAGTGAAACCTTAAATACCTTAATAGTTGCATAGATTGAGGATCTTAAAACAAAAACATTTACGGCTGTGAGCTGCCCAGAGTGGGTGCTGTGAGGTGAGCGTTGCTGAGCAGCAAATGCTCTCAGCCACTGAGCCCCTCTCCAGTGTGTACTGAGGATTTTAATTGGGATAAATTTGTTAAAACGGGAAAAGGACCTGCCTGGATGGAACAGAAAACGCTACTAGAATCAGCCGCTGCCACTGCCTCAGTCCAGCGTGTTTATCAGTGTCCCGTAAGCAGGTGACAAGTACACAGAGAGGATTTCCAGTGTCCCCAAGATATTTGAGGATATGACAGGAACACTGACAGTTTATATTGAAGGTCATACCTGTTTTTGCTATGATTTCCTTGAAGTTAGTCTGACCACTTTCTTGAAAATAGTAAAGGAATATTTGGTCTATGGTTTTATCCTGAAAATATAGAAGCACTGTAAAAAAGTGGAGTGGTTTTCAAAATGGCATTATTTGAAAACCAAACTAACTACTCTTTAGGCATGAGTTGACTGCTTTATAGCTCCTGGTAAGGGTTAGGGCACCAGTATGTTCACTTTAATAAGACATTCTGACGAAAACCGCCTGAAGGGACCAAGTGGTCCCTTCAGCTTCCAAGTCCAGGTTACACTCATTGCCTCAAGGAGGCTCCAGCAGCAGGAGCTAGAGCTGTCTGCTCTCGCCGTACTCATCCGCAGGAGCAGAGAGAAGTGACCAGGCAGCTGGTCAGCCAGCCAGGGCCCAGCCCATGAGCTGGTGCCGTCAGTGTTGAGGGTGAGTGCTCCTGCATCAGTTAGATAGTCCCTCCATTACAAACATTTCCACAGACCGGTCTCTCCCACCTCAGTCTAACTTGTGGCAAGTTGACATTTAAAAGTAAATGGAATATTCTACAGTTAATGTAGTTTATGAAGATAAAACTGTGGAGTAATGTGAATTCATAAAAATGGAATTTCTACTTTATGGAGAAAAGGATACTTATTTTGAACATGGGCTCAGGTTTTTAATATCTTTTGTGTGCTGGAGTATAAATTACTTGACCTTTTTGGAATTCAGTATCCTGCTTATAGAAGTGGAGGCATTAAATGAATTGATATGTGCATGTGCATATCAGCACAGTCTGGGGACTTGTTAAGGTTAGTCATATTATTATGCCATCTTGTAGTTTTAACCATTTTATATATTTATATAAATATATATAAATATATATTTATATATATATACACACACACACACACACACACATATATTGTGTGTGTGTGTGTGTGTGTGTGTGTGTGTAAGTAGTACATTTTAATACTTTAGCTTTTATATTGTTAGGTTTGAGCTACATATGAACCTTTTCTTCCTGCATGGGATTTTGCCTGCATGTATGTCTGTGTACTGTGTGCAAGTCTGGTACACATCTTTGCCCCTGGGACTGGACTTAGAGATGGTTGTGAGCTTCCATGTAGGTGCTGGGAACTTGGGTACTCTGGGAAAGCAGCCAGTGATCTTAACCATTGAGCCATGTCTCTAGACCCTGAAAATGTGTTTTAAATGTGTTTGCTTTTACCACTCCTGAATCTTCTGGGAGATTAAATTCATTGTCTATAAATTCTATAGTAGCAGTGGACACTAATTACTGTCCTTCTCACTCCTGCCTTGAGACCAGATGCAGTTAACTTTTGGGGGCAGAAATCTGAAAGGTGAAACCAGGCTTAAAATGCACATATAGGACTTTTCTTGAAAATCAGGGACCCAAGTGCTCATTCTTAGTGCACTTATCCATGCTCATGTGGAGGCCAGAGGAGGATGCTGGGTCATCACTTCTTCCTCCCTCGCGCGTCTGTGAGGGAGTGCCTTGCACCGAGTTTGCTGCTCACTATCAGTTCAGCTGAGCCGGCTGGCCACTTCCTGCGGGTGTAGCCATGCCTGCCTTTATGTGAGTGCTGGGATTTGAACTCATGTCTTCTCATTTTCACAGCAAGCACTTTTACCCACTGAGCCATCTCCCTGGTCCTGCTTGCCTCAGTATAAGGAAATTGGATAGGCGATACCATAGGTCTCTGTAATCTTTTGCTTCTGCTGCTGGGGATTGAGCCTAGGGCCTTGTATCTACCAAGCACACACCTAAAGCTACAAAACAACCAACCCCAGCCAAGGGGTATTCCTCTCTCCTATCATCAGGCATTGTTTCTAAGGTTCCCTTAATTTATGTTTACTTGCTTTAAAAAAAGCTACAACTGAGCTTTTTACAAACCAACACACACACACACACACACACACACACACACACACACTCCTTAAAAACACAAAATTAGAAACTGTCAGGTAGAAGCAAAAGCCCAGTAAGACAGGAAAACAAACAAACAAACAAACAAAAAACAAAAAAGCAAGCCCAAACAAACTGTTCATTCTGTTGACCCAGCTTCCACGGGCTGACTTGGACCCCGCCTCAAGTATGTTAGCATCCGCAGTGAGAGTCTCTGGAGAAAACTCATTTTTTTCCTGCACGCAGTTGTAAATGGGAGGTAGCTTCTGGGGCGGGGACCCCGTCTGCCTTGGAGTGCTGCCATGGTCTCAGGAGTTTGTGTCCATGCTGTTGTGTGTACCCCGCCTCCTCTGACTCAGCTGTTCCAGCTGTTCTCTCTGAACCCTGCGGGAAGGTTTGAGAGAAGTGGCTGGTTGGATTGGGCAGGGAACGCTCTTCAGATTAGAAACTGACTTCCTCTCTGGTCTTTGTTTGTTTGCTTGTTTTACTTTTGGTGTTTTTGTGGTGTGTTGTATGATGTGTTATGGGTGTGTGGTATACCACCATGTACATGTGGAAGCCGGAAGAGAAGTTTATGGAGTCAGGTCTCTCCTGTCATTGAATGCTGGCTGCCAGGCTGAGCCCCTGCTGAGCCCTGTTGGTGAGCTTTGTTTGTGTGGATTAGCAGTGCTCTCCTCCTGAGCCTCGCCTCCATAGCACTGCAGTGTTCTTGTCTGCAGAGGCCAGCTGGTTAGATAGTCTGCCAGTTGTTTTTCTTCCCCTCAATCTGGATAATTTGTAATGTCTTTGTGTTCAATTTCTGCAGTAAGTCTCGCTGTATTGATTCACTGATCTCATCTTATTTTCTGTTTATTTGCTTTTTCTGTCTTGTGAGGTCTCAAATATTATCTTTCTAAATGTTAGTTGAATTATTGTTTCTATTATAAAATTTAAAAGTTTCTCATTTTCTAAATATTTTTCTCCCCAGGTGTCTACCCTTGTTCCACGGGTAATATATCCCTTTCTCCCTTTTTAAGAGTGTCCTCTCTTCTTCCTTGTCTCCCTTTCACCCTCTACCCATCCTGTCTTTTTTGAGACCAGGTTTTATTATGTAGTTCAGGCTGACTTCCGACTTGCTTTGTAGCCCAGGCTGTCCTTATTCTTGGAATATTGTGTTAGACCCTTGAGAATGGAGGTTATGGGCAGGTACTGAAAGGATGAGGTTGCAGGCTAGGAATCCCCCATGCCTGAGTCTTGGGTGACCCCAAAGGAGCAGAGGTTTGGCCCACTCTTTGTTGGCCTGGAAGTGTGCGCATATCACACCCGCCTCCAGGGTCCGGCTGTGGCTGCGAGCCTTGGGCTGGGAGTGTCCCTGGCGTCTTTTCCCCTGCTCGCCTCCGCAGTAGCTGTGGCAAGGACAAGCGTGGTTGGGGCTGGCAGGATCACCGCGGGGGCTGCCGGGCTCATGCCTGGGGGCGCTCAGGTCCCTAAAACCTACTGCTAGTGGGGGAGAGTGGGCCTGTAACAGGAAATGCGTAACAGGAATTACATATGTGATGCTGTGTGTAACCCTGGTGTGACCCTGTGCGTGGCGGCCACGTAAGCAGAAATGACTTAACCAGTTCCCATCCAGTTTCTATAGGAAACTGACTGGTTCTCAGAGAGCGCGGGCTCAGATAATTTAAGCTGATTGGCTTGGAAGCTATGGAGTGGCTTGTGTAGGCGGGTTTTGCTGTAAATCTATAAAAGCAGTCCTGGTTCTGCACCCAGTGTTCACTGTCATCTACCCCGCGTGGGAGATGGCCGTGGCCCCAGAGCTCTGGAATTAAAATCCTCTTGCTACTTGCATCAAGACTGTTTCTCATGAGTGATTAGGGTGATGGCTTCCAAGGCGTGGGGTGCTGGGGTACCCCCGTTTTTCTTTTGGGTCTTATAGTACCACCCTGCCCAGACACTTTTCTAATATTTTTTGTATGGCACTTTTATTTTTTTATATTATTCTGAGTTCTGTTTTGATTTGATTTTCGTCTCCCTGTTAGAGGTTTGCTTTAGTTGTTTCTTAAATATTGTCTGTTCACTCATTTAGTAATGAGGTAGTAAGGGGCACCAACTGGGAACATTGTACAAATTACTGCCTGGCTTAGCAGTACACCAAGGTTTCTAGTGGCACTGTCTATATTTTGAACTCAATTTTTTTTGGGGGGTGGGTGGGAGTGCTGTCCTGAACATGATAGAATTTCTGTATTCTTGATATTAGCTCACTAGCTAACCAATAGCATCCTCTCTTCTCTAGTATAAAAATCAAAGTATCTCCTGGCATTACCAAATGTTTCCTGTGGAGACCCTAACTGACTCAGTCCGTGTGCTCCTGGACTGTCTTTGTCTTTGTGTGGGTGTGCATTGTGATTTTGATATTGACCTATAGAGTATCAGTAGGTCTGCAGCAGGTCCCTGCAAGAGGAGAGAACCCGGTCCAGCCTGGTCTGTCGTGGGCTGAGCCGGATGGCTAGTGTTGACAGCCCAAAAGAAACACACCCAGAGTCTTGTCAAAGCAGAAACTGTTTCATTAAGTCAGCCTCTTGAGGGAGGAGGTGATTGATTTTTGGTGGGGCGAGATGACATAGGAGTCGAGGCGGGAAGGGTGACATGACGGAGGGTGTGGCTGACAGGGCCAATGAAGTTATTCTGCTTGAGTGGCAGCTAGGCAAAGGCGGGCTTAAGCAGGTTGTGCTGAGTCACTCCAGTACAGGAGTGAGCGAGGCCGGTCCCCAGGCTCCATCTTCCCATTAGGCCTTAGCTGTTTGGCTGAATTAGGTCCAACACCAGTATGTGTGGTTGATCCAAAGCAATACTAAAACAATTTCATTCCAAAGCTGTTTTCTTTTTAATGTCTTTATATACTTTCTTCATTTTTTTTTTTTTTTTAAGGAGAAACTCAAATGAGGACCATAGGAATAAAACTAACAAACATCATTTTTGAGGTTTCCTGAATTGCAAAAGTGTGTTTTTAAGATTTTATGTGAACGCACTTTGGATGTGAATCAGATGACTACAGGGGCAGAGTATATATGGTTGAGTTTCAGAGATGTGAGCCAGCGTGGACTTTTGCTGATTGCAAAAGGTCTTAGCTTTCAACATGTTAAACTTCAGCATTTACACTCTGGCTTTGGGAGAAGTACAGCTCTGGGTCTGCTTTTTATATTTCAAGAGGCAAAAAGTTTTAGTTTTAAAATTTAGGTACCTAAAAGTAATAGTGTCCAGTTTGCTAGTCTTTTGTAGCTATGCAACTTTAAATAATTGTGTCCTGGTTTCGTGTCTGAGTAGTCATGACTTTGACCGCCCTGTGTTTAAGGCCTCTCCCAGGCAAGTATACTTCGTATTGCAGTGGCAGTGCACAGAGGTCACAGTGTACCTGAGTGCTCCCTCAGAGCTTTTTATGGAGTTGGACTTGTTCACTGTCATAACCGTCATGAGCCTGCAGTCCCATTTTCTTTTTAACGCTTAATTGTGGGGAGAATTCTTCTGTGGGTTGAAGTGGTAATAACTGTATTTGTTTGCCTTTTCTGGCTTTACTGTTTTAACTTTTTCCCCAGACAGTGCAGTGCTTGCTAGACAGCGGTGCTGATATTAACAGACCGAATGTATCAGGAGCCACGCCACTATACTTTGCTTGCAGGTACCAAACTTTGTATTTTCAGATATGCTTCCATTAAAGAATGTTATGTTTGAACTATATTTTCACACATAAAGACTTGTGTATGTTTTTTAAAGGTCTGTTTTCCTACAAATGCTTTGCTTTTATAGAGCATGATAAATACCATTATGTTACTTAATTGCAGGAAAGCATTTTCTATTACTCTTGTTGTCATTTGAGATAAGATCTTACTCCGTAGCCCAGGATAGCTGAGAATGCAGTGTAGCTCATGGCTGGCATCAGACTTTGCAACCTCTTCCTTCAGCCTCCCAAATGCTGGAACTGTAAGATAAACGGTCACACGCAGCATTTCATTTAATTGCCAGTTTTTTTTTTTTAATCAATGGAGCTGTTTTTATTTACCTGACCACTTTAGTTTTAGCAATTACAAAGTAGTAATTCACTGAGTTCTATAGTTTATTAAGTACCTAGGCAAACTGTCCCGTGTGCCTTGGTTCAGAGCAAAGTCTTTATTTATATAACATTTTAAAAGGTGTTGAATTATTAAGTTTGTGTTCTGTATTCTGCTTTTGCACTGCTGTCTTGGTTCTTTTTCTTGACTTGCTCCTTTGTTTTCTAACTCCTGTAAGCAGCAAGCACTTAGCTTACTCACTCACCGCATCACACAGGCACGTAAGAATTAGTGAGCAGTGGTGAACTAGTTGGGGGTGTCCTAGTGTGCTTGCCAGGCGTATGGCAAAGGTCGTCCTTCCATCCCCAGCACCAGGGCAGTGAAAAGCCAATCACAGCATCCGCAACACAAGCAACCTCTGAAGTGTAAGTAGGAATTATACTTACACTTATACAAGTGTTTGTAATGTGCCATACAGAGGGGTTTGCAGTGAGGAGTGGTGCTGAGTCCTGCTGTAATTAGTGTTGTTTTTGCTGTTGTTGTTGCTGTTTGCTTTCCGGCCCCGCAGTTGTACCTTGGCACCCTTGGGTATTGGCTCTGAAACACCTTTTCACCTCGATGGAGATCCACATCTAATATAAAGTCCCTGATGTAAAAGCCAAAGTACTGTTATGCAGATTTTAAACTTCTTCATGTAGAGCTTAACCATTGCTTGCATCTACTATAAATGTTGCGTAGATAGTTGTTGTACCACACTGTTTCAGAAATGATAAGAGAAAGTATGTACATACTTGATATAGGTACAGTTGTACACCTGACTCTATTTTCATTCCATATGGAACCCTTAAGTGTGGATGGTTGATTGTATGTCAGTTGTAGTCATTCATTTAGATTTTTAAGAGATGCTAGAGACTTATCCTATTCTTTTATATCATTTAAAAATACTTATTTTGATTTTCTATGTACGTGTCATATGTATGTGCATCATATGCATACCTGGTACCTGTGGAGCCCAGGGGAGTGTGTCTGATTTTTCTGGACCTGGAGTCACAGGGAGTTGTTAGCTGCCATCTGGGTGCTGTGAATTGGACCTGCATTCTTTACAAGAGCAGCAGGCATTCTTAGGTGCTGAGCAATCTCTTCAGCCCTCTTTTATACCATTTTACTAGAGATTTATCTTCAGCAGAGAGATGAACCTTTTTCCTGTTTTGGTTGTTATTGGTGCCTTTTGGTCAGACTTATTTAGCCCATCTATTAATTTAAAAGAGTTTCAATGTTAATTATGTGTATGTGTGTCTTTTGGAGGTATGCACACATAATTATAGGTGCCTGTGGTGTCCAGAAGAGGGTGTCGATGTCAAATGCCCTGGTGCTGGAGTTAGAGGTGATTGTCACTGACCTACCATTCTGGAAACTGATCTCAGGTTCTCTGTAAGAGGAGAGCATACTCTTAACTTTCTCTCCAGCCTTCTTAAACCCTTTATTTGAGTCAGTTTACAAAACACTGTAGTTGTGTGCACACACATGTATGTATGTGTGTGTGTGTGTGTGTGTGTGTGTGCGCGCGCGCGCATGCGCCTGTCTGTATACAAAACTTATTTTTAAAATTTATAATCACATCATTCCATTCCCTCCCATGCAACACCACTTGTCCGCTCTCACAATTCATGGCCTCTTTTTCTTTAATTGTTATTCTCTTTCTCTCTCTCTCTCTCTCTCTCTCTCTCTTTCTCTCTCTCCCCCCTCTCTCCTAAATATGTAAATATAACCCATGTTGATATATTTTTAATTGAAATTAATGTGAGTTATAAAACTTAGTTAAGCTGTTAGATTTAAGGGACTTTTACATACAACAACTTTTTGAGTTTTAGTATTCTAGTTCATATCTGAGTTCAGTATTATCTTATTCTTATGATTTAAGTGATTGGTTATTAAATGTATAGGAATTTTAATCCAGCAACATGGTTGCTCTGGCCAGGGATCACATCCAAATTTCCAGTCCAGCTGGAATGTAGACATGGCATACACCTTTAGTCCCTGTGGCTGGGATGCAGACACATCCTTAGCATACACAGTTGATCCCAAACAGTGCTGTCTAATTGAGGGGCAGACAAAGTGATGAATCAGAGAAAGATTTGACAGAATGAGTCAGAGCTAGGATATGTCCAACTCTCATGAGGCAGACAGGAAAGAGAGGCTACTTAAAGAGCAGTGAGGGTTAGAGAATTCAGTTCAATTCAGTTTAATTCAATTCAGTTGTGCTCAGTTCAGTTCTTGGAGTTCAGAGACAGTGCTTCCAATTAGAGCAATTCAGAGAGAGGTTGAGAGAAGCCAGTTTGAATTAGCTTCGAGAGGAGTTTGAGCCAGAACAGCTGAGTTGAACCAACCAGCTAGAGTTCAGAAAGAGCTAGAAAGGGTGAGTGTATTCAGCAGTAAGTCTTGGGGACTGAAACATTATAGGCCTAGATTAGCAGAAGGGAGCTAGATGCTGATGCTGGTTTGGGCTTGTAGATTAGACCGTATGGGGCTAGAAGCTTCCCGGCCTAGGCCTAGGCCTAGCTAGAATCTAGCTGTCTGGGCTCAGCCCAAGCCATGTATTTGAAAAGCTTGGGTATGACTTTTATCATTTTATTTGAGGAATTAAAGCGACATTCACATTTACACATAACCAATCTTCATTATGTCATGAATTTATAAAAAAATATTAGCTTGAGTTTCTAGAATAATCTACCTTTCATATTAAGTCTTTTTAAAAACTTTGTTATTTTTATGTTTACGGATGGTTTCCTGTATTTATGTCTGTATACATCTGTATGCAGTGCCCTTGGAGGCCAGGAGAAGATTTCAGATCCCCTGGAACTGGAGTTACAGACTGTTGTAAGAGTCCATGGTGCTGGGAATTGAATCTTACTTTGGAAGAACAGCCAGTGGTTTTAACTGCTGAATCATTTCTTTAGCCCATTTACTTTAAAATTTTCTCTATATTATATCTTTGGTGTTTATTTTTAGATTAGAAATAACTTTGAAGCTACCAGTTTGGTTGCATTATCATAGAAAATAGATTTTTAACATGTCCAGAATACATCATCTTATTTTCCTCTTAATATCTTTCTTTCATGTGCATCTTATTTTCTTACTTGTTTAATGCCGAAATTAGATCATTATTACTTTTTGACTCTGCATTTGGAACCTATTATTATTAGTAAGGTCTTTAAAGGGTTCCTTCAGAACATTTTCTGCATCTGTAAACTCTCTCTAAAGCTACTTGACGGTTGTTACATCTAGAGTCCTGCAGAAATCTACCTACTCTTCCTGACTCTACTCTTCCATCCAGTAAATTATTTCCTCTGCACAGGGGCCCTTTGAAAAACAACAACCAACAAAACAAAACAAAACAAAACAAACAAACAAACAAAAAAGAGTAAGCTCCTGCCACTTGAGCGCCCTTGGTGCCTCTCACACCGGCCCGGCTGCTCTTGGCTGTGAGACCTCCTCAGTCCTTCCTATGCTTCAGAGTGCTTGTCCTCTCTGCATTCGCGAAGTGCACATGTCCACTGTGGCTTTCTCCGTGGTGTTTTTTTGTCTGTCGTGTGTTTTAGGCATTTTGTGTGGCTTAAACTTTCCTTGCCATCTGCCACCTGCTTTTGGTGGAGAAAGGAGTCACCTGTCTCCTTGCTGGCCTCAACCTTGTGACCCTCCCACCTCTGCATTCCCTGGGCTTGGATTATAGACATGCCTACCTGCTGTCTTAGTTCGCTTTTGTTGCTGTGACAAAACACTGACCAAAAGCAGCGTGGGAAGGAAAGGTTTCTTTAGCTCACATATGCCTGTTCTCACAGTACATCGAGGAAGGCCAAGGCAGCGATTCAGCACAGGGAACTGGAGGCAGGGACTGAAGCAGACAGTGGAGGCTTAGCCTCCTTTCCTTTGCCGGCTGTGATCACCACGCTGGGGGTTGCACTGATACAGTGAACTGCCCAGCTTCGTCTTTTGTATCAGTCACTGATGTAAGAAAGTGCCCTATAGCCTTGCCCACAGGCTGTGATGGAGTCAGCCTTTAACCGAGGCTCCTCTTCCCTGGCAACTCTAGCTATGTCAAGTTTAAAAAAACCCCTGGTTTTAACTTGCTCTTTAGAAACACAGTTCTGACCAATTTAAAATCTACTCTCATATTTTCTATTATAGTCTCATAGTATGGCCTCTATAGTATATTGTACCTCCTTATTTGCTACCTACTTATTTCTGCTACTTATTTACTAAGTTTGTAGCCTGTCTCAGTGTTAGCGAAAGCAAAATGAATGCTTATTTTTACTGCTGTCTAGCTAACATCTGTACAGTATTTTTTATTTAGGTGTTTAATGAGCACTTATAAGTGAGTGAAACACTATTGTTACATACAAAACAATGACATTTAAAATATTTAATACAATATATTTTATACAGAACTGGACTGTTCCTATAGCTTGTCTGAAAACAAGAATATAGTTAAGAGATTGTTTTAAAAGTATTTATTATTTGTTCCATATTCATACCAAAGATTTTTTTTTTTTTGAAAACTCAGGTGTGTGCCTGTGCATGTGGTACAAGGAATTAAACACAGGGACATTGTGCCATGCTAAGCTATTCTTTTTTCTTTTTAGTCAAAGGAATTTATTTATTTATTTATATGAGTACACTGTAGCTGTCTTCAGAGGCTTTAGAGGTTTCTGTGGTGTTACAAAGTATGCTTCAGAGCATAGAGTGTAACTCCTGCTGAGCAGTTCTCTTCAATTAGAAACTGAAAACAAAATAGTATATAAAGTAACCCTTAAATTTAATTACACAAACTTGTAAATTAGTAAACGATAGTTTCTGTTCATAATCAATTAAAACTGTTACAACTTTAGTTCCCGTTATTATATGCACTAGTGGAAGTTCTTGGACATTTAAGACTGAAAGAGCCCACAGTTAGAGAGCTGAGTTGGGGAAACAGTCATTTTCATAAACTACAGTATGGCCCTGGAGAGAGCATTATCTCAGTCAGTATACAAGTTAGTCTTTCTAGGGAGAGGAGGGCCCTTGTCTTTATGTGTGGTCCCTGTCGGGTGACTACACTCCACTGGATGGGACGCCCCAGACCCAGAGTGTGTGGGTGGCACAGATGGACTCAGTGGACTGCTGGGGGAAAAGACAACATGGAATTGTGGAGGAGGGTCTGGAAGGGCTTAGGAGGAGGAGGAGTAGAGTGAGTATGGAATTATCAAAGACTTAATAAAAATTAGCCTTAATTTTTTATAAAGAATAATTATTCAATAAACTTTACAGTTAAAGATTATTTTAATGCTAAATAATGCTAAAATACAGTCAACTGTTCAAAACATCAGCCTATGATGGGTAACCCAAAAATATACTACAGTGTTTCCTAGTGTGTTTATTTGTACTCCAGTTGTATCTGAGATACAAGGCATACATCATCCTGTATGTTTCTGTTTATTTTGGTGGATTTAATTATAGAGCTGAGAGAGGATTTAGTTATAAAGCTGGCTGTTAAAGACAGTTGGCAATTAAAACAAACAACCTTAGCCAGGTGTGGTAGTGCTGGCTTTTAGTATCAGCACACGGGCAGAGTACAGCTGTTCTTAGTATTGGTGCAACTGACAGAGACAGGCAGATCTCTTTATGTTCGAGGCTATGCTGGTCTACTAAGCAGGTTCCAGGCCATCCAGGGTTACATAGTGAGATCCTATCTCAAAACAAACAAACAAACAAACAAACAAAACAAAAAAACAAAAACAAACAAAACAAAACAAAAAAAACAAACCACTACCAACAAAAAACCAATAATTTTTTCTTCAACTCTTCATAGTCTGTTACAGGAAGTTGTAAACTATTACAGCTTCATGTTTGTGGCGCTTAGAGTACTGATTGTGCTCTTTACATATTGTATGTTACAAACAGTTGCTTCTTGTTTTTAATACATTTTTGAAATGAAATACCACTTCACTTTAAGTGTGATTTTCAGGTAGTTTTTGAAATATAGCTTTCTCAAAATGTAGTGGCATTTCTTTTTCTTCATGTGAATTATTTTTTAAAGATTTATTTTATTATTTTCTTTACAATATGATTTAAAAATGTTTATGTATGTGATTTGTCTGCCTGTATGACTTTGTATTATTTGAGTGCCTGGTGCCCGCTGCATTCAGAAGTGGGCGTTAGATCCTCTGAAACGGGAGTGGCCGATGCTGTGAACTACTATGTGGGCACTGGGCACCGAACCCCGGTCTTCTGCAGGTGTCCTGCATTGCTGAAGCATCTCTATAGCCCCAAGATTTATTTTACTTATAGTTCCATGTATTTATGTGTCTGTGTATAGGGATATGTACTGAAGTGCTAGTGCCCACAGGTGACATTGGATCCCCCTGTGTAGTACAGACATTTGTACAGACACTTGACGTGGGTTTGCTGGGAACTGAGCTCAGATACACTCAGACACTAAGCTGCCTCTCTAGCCCTCATGGTAATACTTTGTTTGCTATATGTATGACAAAAGTTTTTATATGGAGGCTTAAAAAACACCTATGTAGTATTTATTTGTCGATCTTGAGCAACTCCATTTACTCTTGAAACATTGGATAGACCTTTAAAAAGAGACTTTAGATTACATTAGATTAAGTACAGTTGATTTGCCCAAGAACACCACATAAACTAGATAGTGCTCAGAGCCAGCAGGGACAGAGCGCTCTGTGCTAGTAGTGTCTGAACACGAGCGCTGAGGCAGTGTGGATGGTGTGGAGTGACTGCAGCCATGGGCGTGGCTTATTCAGGCAAGATCTGATGGCTTGGCTCTGTGGTTGGCTGAAGCCTCATCTGTGAACGTAAAGGTAAAATACTCAGTTTGTCCTACTCACCATACAGACCACTCTGTCCTCTGAAGTGTGAGGCCTTTCCTCCCCATCAGGAAGGCAGCAGTTGGACACCTGAGTCACTTGTTACTCCATCTGCTCAGTCCTAACAGATGACACTGCATCTTAGGTACTCGGAGCAGGTCTTAGCCTCTGTGGTTTCTGATCTGGCTGCCAGCCGGGCTTTCTAGGATTCCCTCCTTGGGTTGGAACAATTTGCCAGAGTGGCTCTTAGATCTCAGAGAAACTGTGCTTGTGTTTATTAGATTATGACAGATATTTTAAAGGACATAAATATACACCGCACACAGACACCCATAGAACAAGGTCTAGAAAGACTCTCAAGTACAGCTCTGTTTCTTGTAGATAGTGTGCTGAGGTGCACTGCCCTCAGTAGGTGGATGGCTTCTTAGTCACCTTCTTGCAAGGCTGTCTTTTCTCAGCCAACCAGGAGTTCTCCAGTCCTGATTTGTTTTTAGTGGAAGCTTTGTTGCATTGGTGTGATTGAAACATGTACAACTGTGCAGAAATGTTATTAGACCAAAAGAGGTATGACTTTATATGTTAGGACAGAGTTGCAAACCCAGCAGGTGTTTCTGTTCAGAGTCTTTATGGTCTTTGGACAACATTTCTTTCTTTTAGGTATGATGTAGGGCGCTGTCTGAACTGTGAATGTTGTGATGGATCCTTAGACAAGGTAGATGAGAAAAATGTCAGAGTAGTGTATTTTTACTTTCTATGGCTCACTTAAGGTCATTTGCCTTGGAAACAAGGAGCTGCTCGGTGAGGGACAGGATAGTACTGGAGAGGTCTGGTCCTAACAGTCTAACGACAATTGTCTTTTACTTGATTGTTCAGAAGCTACTTGAAGTACCAAGGCCAGAGGGCCAAATACACTCGACCTACTTCTCTAGTTACTCAAGATATAACAAGGAATTAAGTAAGAGCTAGGAAGTATGTGTGAATACACACACAAACACACACACACACACACACACACACACACACACGCCCTCTGTCACATCTGGATATTTATTATGAACAACATGCTTTTACTTGCTTATTTACTGTTACTTAGGAGCTGAAGCACAGGGACATCTTTTAGGCTAATGCTTTCCTTTTATTTAACAACTCATGTGACACAACTGTCACAGTTCTACCCCTGATGACGAAAGGACTAAGATGACGTTTGCCACCTGTTAGATTCTAGGACATTGTGTTAGGCTTCTGCTTGTTATTTCCTTTCTTTCTCCATCCATTCTGTAATGCTATTTATTTATCAAGTATATAAATACGTTAAAGCTTAGAGCATAATGTATAAAATGTGATGTGTGTGCGTGGTGTGCCCACGACTGTGCTTCGTGCTGTAGAGGAAGTCTCCTATTTAGATATTGGCAGTTTAGGGACTGGAGAGATGGCACAAGTGTTAAGAGCACTTGTCATTGCAGAGAACCCATGTTGAGTTTAAATGGGGACTGACAACCATCCTTAACTCAGTTCTAAAGGATCTGACGCCTTTTGACCTCTGAGGGCACCAGACAAATACATGGTGCACACATAGGGAAAACACACACATTAACTAAATAAATGTAAAAAATTCAGAAGTTGAAATTTTCAGTGGAAAGACTGAAAATATGGACATTAAGCAACTGTTTTATTAAAATTGGATAGTTTTTTTTTTTTAAAATAAAAACTCTAGTTTATTGACTTCTAGCAGAGGTGTTCTGACATAAATTAAGTTTGTCTTGGTGACTTTTCAATTTCAGTCTTAGGCATAATAGGGAGCAGCCTAGCATAGGGTAGTATGAATTAGCCACGCTATAATAGCTGTGTAATACTTTGGCTAATAACACTGATAATAACATTATAATAACACTGATGCCTGATGAAGACTTCCGAGCCTTCTGCTCTGTGTCTGTATCAGCAGCTACGTGACTCAGGCAGAGTTGCCCTGAGTCTAGGGCCAGCCTGGGCTATAGAGTGAGATTTCTTATTGAATATTAATAATAATGCTAATTACTGTTGTTTTCAGAGGATCAATCTACTGGTTTGTTTTTGCTGGCAAAACTTGGCTACTATTAAAATTATCTATCTATCTATCTATCTATCTATCTATCTATCTATCTATCTAGTGTGTTGTATTTTGCCTAAATATATATGTCTGTACACCACTTGTATGCTTGTCGCCTGCAGAGGACAGAAGGGTATTGAATCTCTTGGAACTTGAAACTGGAGTTAGCTCAGTTGTGAGTCTCCATGTAGGTACTGAGCCCTGGTCCCCTGGCAGAGCAGAGGTTCTCTTAACTGCTGAGCCATCGCTCCAGCCCCCTATATTATTATTTTTAAGTTAGTTCTGGTCAATTGGTATGTGTATCAAGGTAGTAATTACTATTGTCATAAATTATCAACAGAATGATAAAACATGTTATAATTGTTTACTAAATTCATAGCAGGGCTCTATGAATGTTTAATTCAAATTGGCTATAAATTGTGTTTTAGACAGTGCCATTTGGTTGAAATACAATGAGCTTGTTTTTAATTTGTTTACACTTCTGGGAAATGTGCATAGTCTTTATTGCTGTCAAGTGATGTGTCTCTGTAGTGTAGTGTTCTAATTTATAGAGAAAAGTTACATTAAAAGATTGGGTTTTTAATTTGGTTCTATTTCTATATAGTCATGGTCAGAGAGATACTGCACAGATTCTTCTATTACGAGGAGCCAAATATTTACCAGATAAAAATGGAGTAACCCCTCTAGATCTATGTGTACAGGTATGCTTTTAATATATTATTCCAAGCCCATTTATGATAGAAATTATAAATAATATAATCATGTTTTTTATAAATGAGAGTATAAAAATGTTTAGTCTGTGAAAAGTGTGATCTTTAAAAGTCTCTTTGTTTTTAAACCTGAATAATTGTAACTTTTGTTTTTAGGGTGGATATGGACAGACTTGCGAAGTGTTAATTCAGTATCACCCGAGGCTTTTCCAGACTATTGTTCAAATGACGCAGAATGAAGACCTTCGGGAAAACATGGTAGCATAAGCTTGCTAATAGGTTGTAAATGAGTAATAATTAAAATTCTGTTATGCTTACTTTAGTAACTTGAGTTGGTTGTGCATTATATAACTATGATTTATAGTTACTAGCCCTTGATATATGGAGATTCTGCACCCAACAAACCAATTGTTGATCAAAATTACTACAATTAAACATGATCATTTTGTCATTCCCTAAAAATACAGTATAGCAACTATTTACATAACACTTATACTATATTAGGCAAGACAGATTATGTGAAGATGATTTAAGTTCATGAAAAGATATGCATTGAATTTGAGCATCTAGAGGTTTCGGGTACTTGGGGCCAAGCTGGAGTTAGCAGGACTATTGTAGTGTAATTATGCTTAATAACATGCCTCATCTGACACTGACCCTCTGGATCATCCCAGTGGCTCTTTGGTCTCTGCAGTGACTTCCTCATGGACAGAGGACAGGAATGGGAAGGAGGACTGCAGTATAGTGACTGGTGCCTGCCGGGTCACTGAGCTCCTTTCCTGTGGTGGTGTGCTGCGTTGCTAGGGTGTAAACCTGGCACCTCAGGCCCGCTGAACTCCCTCTCCAACCCCAGGCTCAGTGTTTGTGACAGTGATAGACTTGGAAAAATTATAGTGTTGGAAACTTTCATAAACTTCAGAAGTGTAGAATTAAATTTTTACATGCATACTTGATTTCCTGTGTATATTTTTTGACTGGATAATTTTGAAGAAAAATTGTTTTTCATATTTTTCTTATATTGGCTCTTAAGTTTATATAAGTATAATAATTGTAACGTTCTTGATTTTAGTTAACTGGTTTCAAGGCATTTATTAAACATATGTGTATATATTGATAGAATTTAATGGCTTACTTACTATGCAATCACTTGTTTTTCATTTATATAAACCAGTTACGGCAAGTTCTGCAGCATTTGTCTCAGCAGAGTGAAAGCCAGTACCTCAAGATCCTGACAGGCCTTGCTGAAGTTGCTACAACAAATGGCCATAAGCTGCTTAGGTAGGCGTCCCAGGGAGTCCGTGTGCTCCATCTCAGTAATTAGCTATCTTTTGTCATTGATGAGCTGTTTAAAATTTTTGCTGATTTATCCTGTTAGTTTCTTTTCTAGACTGTGATAAAGCACCATGTCTTTGGCGACTTAGAGAAGGGTTGATATGACTTAAGGTTATAGGGTAAGAGTCCCTCATGGCAGGGAGGCCTGGCGGCAGGCAGCGGGCAGCAGGCGGGGCAGCTGGAGCAGAAGTTGAGGATTCACACCTTGACTCGGAACAGGAAGCAGAGAGCAGGCTCCGAGTAGTGCATATCTTTAAACCCTCAAGGCCCTTGTCCAGTTCAGCAATATGCTTTACTACGGCCGCCATACCTCCTGAGCTTCTCCAGCGTGCCTCCACCTTCAGACCAGGCGTGCAGGTGCCCAGGCTGTAGGGCCATCTCATTCAAACCACCACACTTACAATTTGTCATTCTGTTTAAAAAGCCCTGGCTGATCCGCTTATTCAAGAGACTTTATAAAGAAAGCTAGAGCATATTAATGTGAATTTTGGCATATGTGTATGGAATTTTGTAAAATGATTACTTAAGATTAGTCCTATAAGCAAATGTGAGTGAAGAAGACGCTATCATCTTGGGCGTGGTCATACTTCCTTTTAGTCCAGGCAGTTGGGACCAGAAGTAGGAGAACCAGGAGTTCAAGGTCATCCTCAGCTACTTAGGGGATTTGTGGCCAGCCTGGGCTACATGAGAAAATAGTTCAGGAATCTGAATCTCTGACTTAGAAAATTGGGTAAATCCCCCACTGTTTAACTGTTCAGTATTCAGGATTGATTATAGGTTTTTTTCCTGTTCTGCTTCTCTCCTTACTTCATTATGAATTCTTTTTCGATTATTTAGTTTTAATAAGCCATTGCTAGGTCTAAGGAACTAAGCTTTCTTTAACGTACTTGTATAGCTTCTATATTTGCTATTCATCTTTGTCTATGATTAGTCACTCCTACTAGGAGAGTAGGCAGCTATTACCAAGTACTTAAAGTGTTACTGTTTCTTATGGATTTGAATGCGTTCTTCTTTGTATGGCTCTCATTAATTATGTCTGTAGTGGCAGTTTGTGAAAACCTTTCTCTTTCTACATGCAGAGTCTATAAAGAATATGAATAGAAAGCTACACTGTTAGACTGATGTTATTCCCATGAAAGTCATTCTGCCCCAACTTGCCTTGCTATGCAGCTCAGGCTGGCTTTGAACTTGTTATCTTCATGTGTCATGCTCTGAAGTGGGGGCTCGTGTGAGCTACTTATTCTCGTCTACTTTCCACGCTCCTGTGCTCTTTTCCTGAAAGGTCGTCTGCTAATTCAGACCAGCATCACCACCTTGTTTGCTTTTCCTAATTTGCTTTTGATATTCTCTTTGGAAGCATTTTTAGATTCTTCTGTCTTTATGACTCATTGGAGCCAAGGCTTCTGTAATATACTCAGTTCACTTTTGTTTAGTCATTCCCAGATTCCCAGTAATTCGTTTATTTGATGAAACATAAGACTTAGATAGGCTGACTACGTCATAGGAGAAAAGAAGTGGAGGGGGATGAGTGGGGGCTGTGTTCGATCAAAACGCATGATATGCATATATATGAAATTCTGAATTAAAAGCATATGCGTAGTTATTTCCATTCAGTTCCTTTATAATACAGTGAAGTATAATTTGTGACTTTAAAATCATATGTTATAAAAACAGTAAACAACAGCAAAGTAATACCCCATGGGCTATTGGCTTTGGAGTCATCCACATTCAGTTGTAAGTTCAGACATTGTTTACTAACTTGTCACACATCAGCTTTGATATCCAGGGTAAACTGAGGTGGGGTGTAGAGTCGGTGATTCATAAGTATACTTTTGGAAGTGAATAAATTTCCTTAAAGTTTGTATGTCAAGATAATTTTCTTCATCGTTTGTGCTGTATTGGTGCTATATTCATTGGTTATATTCTGGGTGCTTATAAATTAGAGGTCTATTGATTCATAACAAATAATGAATTTAATAGTATACATTAACATATATTTAATGGTGCATATTATAGATTAATAATATATTTTCTGCTCATCAAACTGTTCTCCCTCCTAGAATGGTAAGAAATGATCTTACTACAGATAATTCATGAGATAGTTGGTTAGTGGGTTAAAATAAGTATTTGAAGATGAGTTTATTTGGCTCCACCTAATCTGTTCACATCTTGATGTTTTCATTTTCAGTTTATCTAGCAATTACGATGCTCAGATGAAGAGCCTTTTGAGGATTGTGAGGATCTTCTGTCATGTCTTCCGGATCGGGCCCTCATCTCCCAGTAATGGAATGGATATGGGCTACAATGGGAATAAAACCCCAAGAAGCCAGGTGTTCAAGGTCAGGAGCGCGTTGTTAGGAGGTGTACGTGAAGAGATGACTGTGCACGGTGTGCATTCATTCAGGTCATGGGCAGGATGAGAGCTTGCTTCCTAACTTGGTTACGTAGTTTCCCTTTCAGTTTTGTCTAATGAACAAGATTTAACTGGTAAACTTTTCAAGTTTTTCTTACACATAAATCAATCCCATTTGTGCTTTTAGGATAGAGATATTTAGTATTAAAGCAATTGTACTGAATTATAGGTTTGTTTATTTTATGCAATATTAGATGTTGAAGCTAAGGCCTTCTATGTGCAGTGCAAGCATTTGACGTGAGTTCACTCTAGCTTACTTTTTACTTTTAGACAGGATCTCATTAAGTTGGTCAAACTGACCTGTTCCTTGTTCAGTAGCTGAGGCAGGCCCTGAATTTGCCATCATCCTGTCCCTCCTAAGTAGCTGGGATTACAAATCTTTGCCACCAGGTCAAGCTCCAATAATGAATTTTTAATGCAAAATGTAAGCTATTGTCTTAAAAATGTTTTACTAGAAGATAAAATGATCTGGTTTTGTTGGCTTAATTACATGTGTGCTGTGTGTTTGTGTCTGGGTTGCGTATTTTAGAAGAAAGGCTGCTCTTACTTTATAGTTCTATTAAGTAAGTTCCTGGGATTATTTTAACGAAGAGTATTTGGGACTTTTAAAGATAGTTTACATTACTTTGGCTGCCTTTCCTGTCACATATCATTATTCTACCCATGTCACATTATATGTTTATGAGCTAGTGATGCCTCTGTTGATATGAGTGTTTTTTGTTATATCTTTAATGTAAGATCATGGTTTTGATCTTCAACACAGCAAAGCTTAAGCAGCAACAAGGAGGAAGCATGCCTGTGCACAGCTAATGTGGCACTTGTGGGTCACATTTCAAGCTCTTTATTTTGCATCTTTAAGGGTAATAAGAGGTTTCTGTGTTATAAAATTTACTTTTGAGGTTCACAAGGACATTATTTCTTGCAACAATCTGTAGGTTATTTCTCCAAGTAAGATAAATCTTTTTTTATATAGTATCACTTACTTGAAAAGATTTATTGTTTATAAAACTTGAATCTAAGTTTATGTTATATGCTAAATAAATCTGGTTATTACATCTAAATAATTCTATCTTACATGAAGCTTTTTGACATACTTAACAGATAAATGGCTTGCAAGCATTTTGATACTATATTAAACATTATGTGTGTGTTGTTGTTGTGAGTGAGGCTTGTGGAGGAGGTCATGTTCCCCCTGCCTTTCTGTAGGTCTGGGCACGGGGCTCCTGCAGCAGCACTTTTCCTGCTGAGCCGCCGTGCGGACACACTGCACTCTTGAACCTAAGAATAGGTGTGATGGCCCCTTAGAAAGGTACCTGTTCATAGAGTTTCGTTCTTGGAATCAGTACAGGAAAGATAATTTTCAACTATACATGTTTGCTTCCTTTTACTTCTTTTTTTCACCTCTTGTGCCACCTTCTGGAAGAAGTAAAGCAAGCATTTTTTGGTTTCTGTGTCTGGTTTTCTTTAGTTAGGATTGGCAGTTTACTGCTGTTGTAGTGTTTGCATCCAAGTGGCCACTCTTCTCTTGGGTCAGTGCTTTCCTCAGTAAGGCTCACTCCTCCCGTGATACCGTAGGATGCTGTTGTTATTGTATTCTCGCATGGTTTACTAGGCTAGGACGGACTCCCCGGATTTTCTTTCTACTCAGCTGTAATAATAAGTAGGAAATTGTTAGGTATAGGCAGTGGTTACTGCTTCCATATTCTTGAAATTTGAATCTGTCTTGCTAATGGGCTCTGAGTAACAGTTGGCTTAATGCTAGTTTTCTATTTTATCTGTACAGGCTTAACTGTAGAAAAGTATGCAAAGATACTGTTTTCTATGCTCTCCTGCTGTGTTTTTTCAGTGTGGGGACTTAAACATAAGTCCTCACATATGCTAAATAACATTTTTTTCTTTGTTTAATGAAATCCATCTTTGTGTTTTATCATATAGTTTCTTTCTTTTTATTTTTTGTTGTATTAGGAAATGAACCCAGGACCTCACATATTCTAGGCAGGCGCCTATTATTAAGCTGTATTCTGACCATTTAATAGTCATGAATTAACGAGTTTCACACCATGCTTTGTCACATTCTCCCCCACACCTCCAGGACCCCTCCCCTCCCTGCCCACCAGACTTAATGTTCATTATGTTTTGTCTTTCCCCTCTCTTCTTCCCTTCCTTTCAATTTCTCAATCAAATGAAAATCAACAAATCACTATGAAAAAACATCAAAACAAAACAAAACAAACAAAAGTCACCCCCCCCCAAAAAAAAAAACCAGAAACAAAACAAAAATTGTTTTTAGTTGGTCACCTACTCCTGGACACAGGGCCTGTCCAGTAGTGTGGCTGATCTACCCAGTGTCATTCCATTCTAGAAAACTGAGTTTCCATTTCACAGCAAGTGTCAGTTGTAAATCACTTCTTGGTTAGGGGTGCGCAACCGTCTCAGTGATAGGACCCTGGCTGGCTTATCCCTATGGAGGACTTGTGTGTCTTTCCACAGTATGTAAGTTCATGTGAGTATCAGTCCTGTTGTGTCTGGAAAACACTCTTTCCTTAGGTCATCTATCACCATTGGCTCCTAAAGTACTTCTGCCTCCTCTTCTGGATAGCTCCCTGAACCTTGAGGGAGGAGTTTGATGAAGGCATCTGTCTTTCTTAGGGTTTCCATTGCTGTGAACAGACACCATGACCAAGACAACTCTTATGAAGGATGACATTTAATTAGGGCTGCCTTACAGGTTCAGAGGTTCAGTCCATTATATCAACATAGTAGAAATCATGGCAGCATCCAGGTAGGCACAGTGCTAGAGAAGGAACTGAGAGTTCTACGTCTTGATCTGAAGGCAGTCAGGAGAAGACTGGCATCTATAAGCAGCAAGAAACACCGAGCATAGGATCTCAACAAGGCCACACCTAATAGTGCCATTTCCCATGGGCCAACCATATTCCAAACCACTACAACCTCCAGTTACGACCGAGGGCTCCAAAGTCTCCTGCTCTGTGCATTGTCCAGTTTGAGTCTCTGTGCTAATTTCCATGTTACAAGAAGCTTCTCTGATGAGGGTTGAGCACAGCACTGAATCTATGGGTATTACCTTTTACTTGGTTAATTTTTTAACTTAATTTTTCCTTTTCTGAAAACAGATATTTTTCTTATATAGTATTGTGGATTGCGGTTTCAGCTTCCTCTACTCGTAGCTCCTCCCAACCTCCCTTCCATTCATATCCACGCCCTGTTGTCTCTTACTAGAAGACAAACAGGTTTCTGTGGGACATTAATGAAATAAAATAGGATTAAACAAAACTAACATATGAGAATGGGACAAAACAAAGAAACAGAGGAAAGGAGCCCAAGGTACAAGACACGGCCCCCTGGTTTGCATTCAGCAGTCTCTGTACAAACACTAAACCAAATGCCCTGATGTCTCCACAGAGGACCTGGTGCAGATGTGTGCAGACCCTGAGCGTGCGCGGCCTCGGTCTCTGCGTTCCCAGACTTTGCTCACCTCGATTTAGAGGATCTTGTGTTCTTCCCGTCTTCTGTCCCCTCCAGCTCTGCACTCTTTCTGCCTCTTCTCCTGATCCCTGAGGGCAAGGATCTAGTGGATACACCCTGAGTGGATAAGGGCTGAGTGATCCAAGATCTCTTATTCTTTACATAATAGCTTCCTGTGGGTTTCTGTGTTTTTTCCAAATGCTGCAGGAGGAGCCTTCTCTGATGATGGTTGAGCAAGGCATTGATCTGTGGGTATAAGAGAATTTCTTCAGGAGTCATTTATGCTCTATTTCCCTTTTCTTATTTAGGGTTTTTTTTTTTTTTTTTTTTTTTTTTTTTTTTTAAAAAGGCCAGTAGTATTTGGCTTTACCCGAGGTCCCTGGGCTATCTAGTCTCAGGCTCTTGGTCACTTGAGCCAAGCAGTGTTGGGTATGGGTTCCAGATTGTGGAGTGAGCCTTAAGTCAAATCTGTTCCTGGTTGGTTGCTTTACAAGCTTTGTGCCACCATTGCCGTAGCATAGCTTGCAGGCAGGTCATCTATAACAGATAAAAAGGTTCGCGTCTCAGTAATATTGCATGAAGAGCCCCTTCCTGTGCCACCTAGGTGTGACGGGTGCCTATTCTGTGTAGGTACTAGCTCAACTTTTCATGTCAGTGAGTTGTGTAGGTGTTTTCTTCATCAATGAGGCTGTGCTGTCAGTATGGGGAAAGCGACCTATAGTTTGGCACTATCCCGGTTTGTTTGAGGGGCGGGGGTGGGGTCCTATGGGACTTCTTTGGCTACTAACTCAGTTAGATGTATCTCATTCTCAATATTGGGATTTTCACTTGATGACAAGAAATGGCGAGTTGGAGCTTTGACTCCCCCATTATTTGGCAGTTTTCCTTAGATCTCCATCATCTAGGCACATCTTTTAGGATGATTCTTGTGTTAGGTTTTTGTAATACTTCTCAAATGTCACTTAACTTTAGCTGCCCCCGTATCCCCCCCTCGCCCCCGGTCCCTTCCCTTCTGTACTCTGTCCTCCTATAGCATCTATCTATTCTGTCTATTCTAACTTCCCTTTCCTAGGGAGGTCTGTGGGTTCCCAGCCCTGGAGTCCCTTACTGTAGGCTACCCTCTGTGGCTGTATGGATTGTGGCTTGGTTATTACTGACTTAACAGCCAGCATCCACACTTGGTCTGGGTTACTTCACTTAGGATAATAGGTTTTAGTTTCATTTATTTATCTGCAAAATTTATGGCTTTTTAAGAAATGACTGGATGGTAGAGATGATGACTCAGCAGTTAAGAGCCCTGACTGCTCTTCCAGAGGTCCTGAGTTCAAATCCCAGCAATCATATGGTGGCTCACAACCATCTGTAATGGGATCCGATGCCCTCTTCTGGTGTGTTTAAAGACAGCTACAGTATACTAATATACATAAAATAAATAAAATCTTAAAAAAAAAAAAAAACCCAAGAAACACTCTGTTTAAGAATAAAAAAAAAAAAAGAAAAGAAATGACTGAATGTAAGGTTTGCCATTGTATAAGCATATATTTTCTTTATCCATTCATCTGATGTTTACAGTTTCCGGCTATGACTAGAATCGCAATGAAACAGTTGAACGAGTGTGTCTGTTAGGATGAAGCATTCTTTGGGTCTATGCCCAAGAGTGCTCTAGTTGGGTGTTGAGGTAGATCAATTTCAGGTAGAACACTCTCACTGGCAATGGATGAGTGTTCCCCTTTCCAAATCCTCACCAGCACCAACTGTCAATTGTTTTATTGATCTAAGCCATTCTGACTACTGTAATATGAAATATAGAAAGTTTTGATTTGCATTTTCCAAATGACTAAGGATGTTGAACATCCTTAAGTGTTTTCAGCCATTTGAGTTTACTCCTTTGATAATTCTTTGTTTAGATCTGTACCTTTTTTTCTTTTTTTTTGGATTTGGTTTTTTCGAGACAGGGTTTCTCTGTATAGCCCTGGCTGTCCTGGAACTCACTCTGTAGACCAGGCTGGCCTCGAACTCAGAAATCCACCTGCCTCTGCTTCCCAGAGTGCTGGCGTGCGCCACCACCGCCCGTCTGTACCCTATTTGTAAAATTGAGTTGTTTTCTTGAAATCTAGTTTTTTGGGTTCTCTATTTACTTTAGTTGTTAGTTCTCTGTTGCATGTGTAGTTGGTAAAAGACCTTCCCCCATTCCGTAAGCTGCTGCTCTCTTCACATGGCCATGTCCTTCTCTGTGCAGCAGGGTTTCCATTTTGTGAGGTTCCATTTGTTGTTGCTCTTACTGCCTGTGTTAACAGTGCTGGCAGACAGTCTTCATGTCCACGGAGTCCAGGGCTATTCCCACTGTCTCTGATATCAGACTCAGGGCATTTGGCTTTATGTTGAGGTTTGTGATCCATTTGGGTTGAGGTCTGTGCAGGCGATAGATATGGGCCTATTTGCATTCTTCTAAATGTAGCCAGCCAGTGACCGGCACCATTTGTTGAAGATACTATTTTTTCCAGTGTGTATTACAATGTAAGTGTGTGTGTGTATGTGTCTTTTTTCCACTCAAAGAATCAGGTGTTCTTACATGTTTGGATTTTTTGTCTGGGTCGTCAGTTCAGTTCCTGTGATGAAAGTTATGTTTTTGTGTCAGTACCATGCTGTTTTTATTTCTGTAGCTCTAGTACAACTTACAGATTAGGGATGGCGATAGTTCTTTTGTTGCTTAAGCTATCCTGGGTGTTTTGTTTTGTTTTGTTTCTCTATATTAAGCTGAAAATTGTCCTTTCAAGCTCCTTCAAGAATTGTGTTGGAGTTTTGGTTGTAATCATATTGAGTCTGTAAATTTGCTTTTAGTAGGATGACCATTGATGTTTTTATTTAGACTGGTCTTGGACTTGTGATTACAGATATCCCAAGACTTTTTCTGTTATTTGAAGTTTTTGTGAAAAGTGTTGGTTCTCTGATTTCTTTCTCATACTCTTTGCCTTTTGTATATAGGAAGGCTAATGATTTTTGAGAATTAATTTTGTATTCAGCTATTTTGCTGAAAGCATTTATCAGCTGTAGGAGTTTTCTGGTGAAATTTTTTGGGTCATTTGTGCTTACTATTATATCATTGAATAAATATACTTTGATTTTTTTCTTTCCAATTTTTATCCCTTTGATTTCCTTCAGTTGTCTTACTGTGCTAGCTGAGACTTCAAGTACTGTTTTGAATAGATATAGAGAGAGTGGACAACCTTGTCATGTTCCTGGTTTTACAGAAACCACATTTTCTGTAACCTTGAGGGACATCTGGGTTCTTTCCAGCTGCTGGCTGTTATAAATAAGGCTGCTATGAACATAGTAGAGCATGTGTCCTTGTTATATGTTGGAGCATCTTTTGGGTATATGCCCAGGAGTTGTATAGCTGGGTCCTCAGGTAATACTATATCCAATTTTCTGAAGAACCACCAGACTGATTTCTAGAGTGGTTGTACCAGTTTGCAGTCCCACCAGCAATGGAGGAGTGTTCCTCTTTCTCCACTTTCTGGTCAGCATCTGCTGTCACTTGAGTTTTTGAACTTAGCCATTCTGACTGATGTGAGGTGGAATCTCAGGATTGTTTTGATTTGCATTTTTCATGATGACTAAGGATGTTGAATATTTCTTTAGGTACTTCTTGGCCATTGAATGTTCTTCAGTTGAAAATTCTTTTCTTAGCTCTGTACCCCCCTTTTTAAATAGGGTTATTTGATTCTTTGGAGTCTAAGTTTTTGAGTTCTTTCTTTGTATATATTGGATATTAGCCCTTTATCAGATGTATGCTTGGTAAAGATCTTTTCCCAATTTGTTGGTTGCTGTTTTGTCTTATTGACAGTGTCCTTTGCCTTAAAGAAGCTTTGCAATTTTATCCCATTTGTAGATTCTTGATCTTAGAGCATAAGCCATTTGTGCTCTGTTCAGGAAAATTTCCCCTGTGCCCATGTGTTCAAGGGTCTTCCCCAGTTTCTTTTCTATTAATTTCAGTGTGTTTAATTTTATGTGGAGGTCTTTGATCCACTTGGACTTGGGCTTAGTACAAGGAGATAAGAATGGATCTATTTGCATTCTTCTACATGCTGACCTCCAGTTGAACCAGCACCATTGGTTGAAAATGCTCTTTTTCCCACTGGATGGTTTTAGCTCCTTTGTCAAAGATCAAGTGATCAAAGGTGTGTGGGTTCATTTCTGGGTCTTCAGTTCTCTTCCATTGATATACTTGCCTGTCACTGTATCACTACCATGCAGCTTTTGTCACTATTGCCCTGTAGTACAGCTTGAGATCAGGGATGGCGATTCCCCCAG
Source organism: Apodemus agrarius (assembly GCA_964023405.1). Taxonomy (NCBI): domain Eukaryota; kingdom Metazoa; phylum Chordata; class Mammalia; order Rodentia; family Muridae; genus Apodemus; species Apodemus agrarius. The sequence goes on from OZ030025.1 coordinate 49,764,489, forward strand.
AAGTTCTTTTATTATTGAGAATAGTTTTTGCTATCTTGAGTTTTTTGTTATTCCAGATGAATTTGAGAATTGCTCCTTCTAATTCTGGGAAGAATTGAGTTGGAATTTTGATGGGGATTGCATTGAATCTGTAGATTGCTTTTGGTAAAATGGCCATTTTTGACTATGTTAAATCTACCAATCCATGAGCATGGGAAATTTTTCCATCTTCTGAGATCTTCAATATCTTTCTTCAGAGGTTTGAAGTTCTTGTCATACAGATCTTTCACTTGCTTGGTTAGAGCCACACCAAGGTATGTAATATTATTTGTGACTATTGTGAAGGGTATCATTTCCCTAATTTCTTTTTCAGCCCATTTATCCTTTGAATATAGGAAGGCTACTGATTTGTTCCAGTTAATTTTATATCCAAAGTTGTTTACCAGCTGTAGGAGTTCTTTGGTGGAGTTTTTGGGATCACTTTAGTATACTATCATATCATCTGTAAATAGTGAGAATGATATTTTGACTTCTTCCTTTCCCATTTGTACCTTTGGCCTCCTTTTGTTGTCTAATTTCTCTGGCTAGGACTTCAAGTACTATATTGAGTAGGTAGAAAGAGAGTGGGCAGCCTTGTCCAGTCCTTGATTTTAGTGGGATTGCTTCAGGTTTCTTTTCATTTAGTTTGATGTTGGCTTCTGGTTTGCTGTATATTGCTTTTACTATGTTTAGGTATGGGCCTCGAATTCCTGATCTTTCCAAGGCTTTTATCATGAAGGGGTGTTGAATTTTGTCAAATGTTTTCTCATCGTTTATTGAAATGATCATGTGGTTTTTTCTTTTAGTTTGTTTATATAGTTGATTATATTGATGGATTTCCATATATTGAACCATCCCTGCATCCCTTGGATGAAGCCTACTTTTGATGTGTTCTTAGATTTGGTTTGTGAGACTTTCATTGAGTAGTTTTGCATTGATATTCATAAGGGAAATTAGTCTGAAAATTTCTTTCTTTGTTGGGTTATTTTGTAGTTTAGATATAATTGTGACTTCCTAGAACAAATTGGGTAGTGTTCCTTCTGTTTCTGTTTTGTGGAATAATTTGAAGAGTATTGGTATTAAGTCTTCTTTGAAGGTCTGGTAGAATTCTTGGGAGACCTTTAATGACTACTTCTATTTCCTTAGGGACTGTTTAGATGGTTTATCTGATCCAGATTTAACTTTGGTACCTGGTATCTATGTAGAAATTCATCCACATTTTTGATTATTTGGGTTAGGAGCTTTTTGCATTTTGCATTTTCTTTAACTGTTTTGTTAACGGTTTTTATGGTATCTTCTACACTGGAGATTTTCTCTTCTATCTCTTGTTGTAGTCTATTGGTGGTATTTGCATCTATGACTCCTGACCTCTTTCAGGATGTTTTCTGTCTCCAAGGTTGTCTCACTTTGTGATTTCTTTTTTGTTTCTGTTTCCATTTTCAGATCCTGGATGGTTTTGTTCAATTCCTTCGCCTGTTTTGATGTGTTTCCCTGTAATTGTTTAGAGGATTTTTGTGTTTCCTCTTTAAGGGCTTCTACCTGTTTACCTGAGTTCTTCTGTATTTTTTTAAGGGAGTTATTTATGTCCTTTTAAAGGTCCTCTATCATCATCTTGGGATGTGATTTAAATCAGTCTTTCTTTTCTGGTGTGTTGGGGTATCCAGGACTTGCTGTGGTGGGAGAACTGGGTTCTGATGATGCCAAGTAGCCCTGGTGTCTGTTGGTCGGGTTCTTGCACTTGCTTCTCATCATCTGGTTATCTCTGGTGTTGGCTGCTCTTGCTGTCTCTGACTGGAGCTTGTCTGTCCTGTGGGCCTGCAAGCCTGTGATCTTAGGTGTGTCAGCACTCCTGGGGAGACCAGTTCTCTCCTGGGATGTGGTATACCCTTAGCTCCGGGGTGCAGATGGAGACTGGAAGGGTCCTGTCCCAGGCTGCTCCTCAGTTCTGTGTCCTGTGTGCTCTTGGCATGTCCCTCTCTGGATAGTTACTGGCACTTAGGCTTGAGAGTAGTTCTGAGAGACCAGCTCTCTCTCAGAGGGCAGGGTTTTGGTGCCGAGTGCTATAAGACAGCGTCAGCTCCGGGCAAAGTTGGAGACTGTTTGTGCTCTTTGTAAAGTAGTATAGGTTATTTATATTTTATCTCTGATATGTGGTTTGTGATGATTTGGTTTAAACAATAAAAAGTAATGCATAATTACCTCAGAGAAGACATTTCACTCTTCTCAGCAGGGATATTCAGTATTTAGAAGTAAGGGTCAGTTATTTCCAGCTCCCTGTTTACCTGTTATCTTAGCCCTTGATAACTGGATGTAGGAGGATCTGGCTCAAGTTGTCTTGGCATGTAGCTTGAAACAGTCTTAGGCTAGCTCAGCAGCAGTAAGCATCATGTGCTAAGCACTAGTCAGCGGTGCAGAGTGGTAGAGTGAGTCCTTACCATGCTTGAGGTCCTGGCTGTAGTCTGGCACTGGGGCAGGGGACACACACCATTCCAGGTCTTTTTTTTAAAGTTGAACACTTATTTTATTGCTTTTTTTCTTCTTATTGTGTGTTTGTCTTGTTATTGTGTGCATGTATCTATGCCTGAATGTCAACGTCTGTGTGTAGAAATCTAAAGCCAATCTTGGGAGTCCATTTTCTCCCTCACGTGTCCTGTGCAGAAAGAATGTATGTTGTAGGGCTTGGCAGCAAACGCCGTAATTTGTGGAGCCATCTCACTGTCCTGCTAGGTCTGCAGTAGATAATTTGTTCATTTTATTTCTTGTTTTAAAAATTACTGGTTATTGGTGCTAGAGAGATAACTCATCAGTTAAAAGCACTTGCGCTTTTGAAAGATTCAGGTTGAATTCTTAGCATGCACATAGTCCTGGCTCAGTCTTGTGTAACTCCATGCCCAGGGGATCTGACGACCTCTGCTGGCTTCATTAGGCACTGCACATACATGACACACAGCTGTGGATGTAGATAAAACACCCACACAGTAAAATAATAAGATAATTCTGAAAATTATTAATTATTAGAGATGAATTGTATATGGAGATATATTTTAATATATACACATCTACATTATGCCCCAGTTTATAATTTCATATTATAAGGTATAAAAAAGGTAAGAATACTTTTTAAGAAGCACTGGGCACTAATCAGTTTGCTCAGATTTTTAGCAATTTTCAAGGTTGTAAATAAAAAATACTTCTGGTTGAAAATTGTTGACGTCCTGATAATAAGTGTTAGGGGATTATAAAGGCAATAAGTGGTTTAAAAGTACTTGTTTAAAAATGAATGATTGCTTAAAATTTTTTGTTAGATTTTACTCTCTTTGTAAATTATAGGAATAATACACTTACTTTTTTAAAATAAAGAGTACATTATTTTTTAACAATAGTATGCTTTCATTACCTTTAAGCTTTACTATGACTTGGAAAGATAAAAGTGTTTAGGATCAATTTCTTTATTCTGTACATCTGTAAGTGAGGTTCTCGTTCTGTCCTTTTTCTTTAAGAAGTAATGTACTTTAAGAATGCTCACAGCCCATGTCTCTTCTCTGCAGCCTTTGGAGTTGCTCTGGCACTCATTGGATGAGTGGTTAGTTTTAATAGCCACGGAATTAATGAACAACAAAGCGGACTCAACGGATATTACTTCCATTTTACTGAAACAGAAAGGCCAGGCTCAAGAGGCCACTTGCATCCCACCATTCGAGCCACCCGGACCTGGGGGCTGTGAAAGCCTGTCCCCTGGCCCAGGGGACTCCACACCAGATGTGCTCGCAGGGACGCAGGATGCAGGTGCGGACTGTCAGGACGTCATCTCCGTGACGGCCAACCGGCTGAGCGCTGTCATCCAGGCCTTCTACCTGTGCTGCTCCTGCCAGATGCCCCCAGGGTGAGCAGCCCCACGGGGTGGGGTTGTCTTTCTGAAGGAAGGAAGGCTGCAATAGTTCTGTAATTTCAGAAAAGACAAATATGATTTTCTAAAAGTGTTTCTTAAAGGTTCTGTTCACATTTGTCATAAGATACTCATTGTACTAATACAAATCTGGTAAAAATATTTACATTTTGTAAAAGTATATGTCTTTATTTTTATGTATGTTGGTGAATGCTACTTCATAAAAACCTGCATTAAGTTTTATAATTTTTGTAGTCACTTGTTTATATATCATTTGTTAATAGCAAGTTACATGCATTATTCCATTGTACAGACTCCTCTAAGTTGGTAAGGAGGGATGTATATCTGAGTTTCCCCTTTCTGCTTAGAAGCCAGTTCTGCTTAATTGACTGGATTTGCATATGTGTCACCTACTTTGTATAATCTGATCACTTTTCCCTGTCCCCCCAGAATGACTTCGCCCCGTTTCATTGAGTTTGTCTGCAAGCACGATGAAGTGTTAAAGTGCTTTGTGAATAGGTAAGGCTGTGCGGGTGATGCAAGGGGTGTGGTAGGGCTTGGGCTGTCTTGGCAGCCTTTTCTCTATTTACACATTTTCATTTATACAGATACAATTAGTTCTGTTAGTATTCATAACAGTAATTTGTCATTAACAAAAGGATAGCAGGTAGAGATTAATATGTTCTACTTCAGCATTGTGTATGAATTTGCATTTTACTCAGTGATAATTATTATTTGTTTTTATTTTTCTTTTAGAAATCCCAAAATTATATTTGACCACTTTCACTTTCTTCTTGAATGTCCTGAGTTGATGTCAAGGTTCATGCATATCATAAAAGCACAGGTACAGACTTTATCCATCTTTACTGGTAACACAGGGAAATGAAATATTTTTTACATTATTTAATTATTTGTAATTTTTAAAATTTTTAAGTTTTGTCACTTAAAAAATATTATTTTACTATGTTTGTGCGTATGTATATTTTGTCTGCCTGTATGTCTGTGTACCATGTGCGTGGCTGGTGTCTGTGTAGGCCAGAAGAGGGTATCAGATCCCCCAAACTGGCATGTAAGCTGTCATGTTGGTAGTGGGAACCCTGTTCCTCTTGACCTCTGAGCCATTTCTCCAGACCTCTGAAATTAAGTTTTAGATTTTGAATTTTGTTTGATAATTTTACTTTAAAATTACTGCTTGAAAGATGGAACTCCATGGTAGTTTACTATGAGAAATGAATATTTTCTTCTTCTAGGAATACATATTGAGAGCCTACTACATACAAAGGCATGTACAGAGATAACTGAATACATTACCACATTTTTAAATTAGGTTAATTAGTTTTGTAAGATCTTTGAGGAAAGGATTTTCTTCCCCAATACATTTGGGAAATAACACTTACGTCATTTAGGAATTTATAAAACACATCAGTAGTATGGCAAAGGACTGTTAAATCTTCTTGCAAAAGTAGTGATTTCACATGACAGTTGTCCAAATGTACTTGATTTGACAACCTCTTTTCTGCTAGGCCTTGTGTGTGTTTCATGATCTGTGAGAAGGAAAGCTTGTTTTGCTCTGTGTTAGTTATGTGATGGGGCCACATTTTTAACACCTTTGAACATTGCTGGTTTTTTTTGTTTTTGTTTTTGTTTTTTAATAAGTTAAAACTGGGAGGCAGGTTCTCAGGCACTTCTGGGCCTGTCTCTCCTCCTAAGTGTTCAGTTTATAGGCATATTCCACCACACCCGATTCACATGATGGAGGCGATTAAATCCAGTTGTCGTGCAGGCTAAAACCAAGCACTCTGCCATTGAGCCACAGTCCCATGGGACCTCGATTTTGTCACCTAAAATAAGGAGATCATCTAGGAATAGGAAAGTCTAAAAAGACCGCAGTGTATTCTCGGTATGTGGTGGTAGTTTTGGAGATAGAAATACTTTGGACTTAAAGAGGATCTTTTAAGAAAAATATTTTTTATGAGTGTTTTTACCTGCATGTATGTGTGTATACCACATGAATACAGTGTACGTAGAGGACAAAAGAGGACATCGGGCTCTGTGGACCATGAGTTAGACTACGAGGTTACCAGCACGTGGGGGATGGGACTAGAACACCCAGTCGTCACCTTAATCACTGAGCTATTCCTTCAGACTCTTGAAGAGATGACAAACTCAGCAGGGAAGATAATAAATCTACCTATAACTTAGTTACTATCATATTACTAGATTTTTCTTTTTAAGAGAAGAGATTTCTTTGGGTGTTATAGTGAAGAGGGATTTCAAAAAGGAAGTAGATTTTAAAGTGACTCTTAAAGGCTTGAAAGAGTGTGACTTTTTAATTTGAGTAAAGTGAAGGTGAGCATTGTAGCCATTGTGAGGGTGAGAGCATGGAAATGGGAAAGTGTGACATTGGTGACTGCAGCAGGAATTGTGTGTATGTGAGAAGATACAGTTCTACAAGATAGATTTGGATCATATGCTATTGAGTTTGATTGACATATCGAAAAGTCTTATTTTTTTGCTAGGGTGTTAAGGAGTGACTTTGCTTCAGGAAAACGATATAATTCTGCAAACATTTTGAAAAGAAAGAAAGAATAGCAAGCAAAGGTATCTGTAAGATCAAACAGAGATACGTGTACCAGTACAGCTAAAGGGGTGTGCCTCTCTATTTTAACTTTCTGAGTGACTGTACTTCCACATGTAATTCACAAAAGTTCTGTTTTCCATTAATTTATTTATTTACTCACTTCATATCCTGATCACAGCTCCAGCTCCTCCCAGTGCCCCACCTCACACAGCCCTTCCCCATAGCCCCCATCCCCTTCTGTTCTGAGAAGAGGGAGACCCCTGGCTATCCTCCCACCCTGGCACATCATGTCACTTTGGTACCTCATATGTCTTCTCCCAGAGAAGCAAGACAAGGTGGCGGCCACAGGCAGGCACTAGGTTCTGCTTCACTTGTTCAGGACCTACATGAAGACCAAATGTCTCATCTGCTACATATGTGCAGGGTCGGGGGGCTATGTAGAGCCCATGCTTGCTAAAAAGACTGATTTCAGAAGCTCTTCCAGATATTATTTGTACAGAAACAATCATTCCCCTCTTAAACCACTGGTCACCAGAAAACCAGAGAAATGGCAGAAGTTGGCAGCTTAGTTCAGGTATTTGGCGTGTTATTGTTACTTTCCTATTGCTGCAAGATGTACCCTGACAGGAGCAGCTTGGGAACGGAGGTGTCTTTGCTGGGTTCCTGCTGCTGTGCTAAGACACTATGGCCACATGTGCTTGTTACCCCTCCCCCTTGCAATCATACCCATCACTGCTTCCTATTTGACTATCTTGTGTACTGCACTCTCTGATTACCATGTTTACTGTGGTTCCTTTGACCAAGTAACGATAATAGTGAGGATCTGGAACATTCCAGGGTCTTGGCTGCTTAACCAAATAATTGAAAATAAGGATTTGTACAAATTTACAGAAATTACAAGTTGTCTTTATTAGAAGGACGTGATAGTATGAGTATAGATGGTTACTCTGTCAAGATTGTGGACCTATGAGCTGGGAGTATTTAAGTTACAGTTGTTGTTAGGGTCTTTCTTTTATGGAGTTTGGTTGCTAAGGAATCATGGGCAGTTTCTGTTTGATTAATACTTTAGAACATGTAATAATTTTTTGTTTCACATTTCCCTTCCCATAATGTATCTGACTTGAATCATATGCATATCTGATTATACATAGGCATAAAATAGTAAATTAGTTGATTCTCCTGAAAACTTTACTTAAGGAAACAGTTACTGCTCATGAACTTAAAACCAGTTCCGGCCAGACCGTCCTCGTATTCCTTGTACAGGATATATTAGGAGTTCACGTGAGTCCAGGAGTCTGCACTGTTGTTCAGAGATGGAAGTGCATTTAGCTCAGTACTGGGGGGACTTTGAGGTGGTTCTGACGTTTCTTGGTCGATTGTTTTGAGAGAGGTGTGTGTGTACTGTACACAGGCGGAACAACATAGGGTCTTAGACTGAAGTATCACCTATACCTGATTGTCTCAGTTCCTGTATCTTTTATCTGGATCTCAATATCCTTCATCAGGTGCTCAGGGACTTTCACAATCATTTCTCCTTCAGCATGTAGGGATACAGCTCCAGCTATGCCTGTATCTTCGCAGCATCTTCCAAAGGGACCCAGTTTCACTTTCTGTGTTTTTCTCTTTGTCTCCCTTAAATTGATTTGCTGGCTTTCTTGCCTCCTGAGCAGGGAACTTAAAGTCATAGTTCAAACTGTGGTCCTACAAAGCCTTTGACTATCCTTTGCATAGTTTCTTCGTCTGTAGTGAGTTTGATTGTCTCTGTTGAGAATTTGGCATTGTATACATATTGTATTATTCTGTATTATCTCAACTTTTTAACTACGTGATGCAATTTCCATCTGAAACTAAGATTTCTACTATTCCTACATACTCAATAACCTGAAGTATTTGCATATATTATATCTTCAATATTAATTTCTAAACAGTCATAAAAATTTGAGGTGGTTTGAGTTTGCTTTCCCTTGCAGATGAATAAGATGTAGAGCCTTTGCCCCATTTTTCGAGAGTTGTTAATCTTCTGTTGTTAAGGTAAAGGAAGGGAAGCTGAAGGGTAGCGTTTTGTCTATCTGTTGTCTAAATTCCTAAGAAATAAGAGTGAGCTGTGCATAAAAGATTAGCTTAAAAATATTTTATGTTGAGTAATGTGTGTGTGTGCGTGCATGTGTGTGTTGTTATGTGCGTGTGGGCCCAGGTGCCTGTGAAGTCAGGGAGGACATGCGTCCCTGGAGCTGGAGCCGCAGTGTGGGAACTGCCCAGTAGGGCTGCCGGGACCCACGCAGGTCCTCTGCAAGAGCTGTGCTCCTAACTACCGAGCAGTTTCTCAAGCTCAGATCTTACCTTTTGAAAAATTAAGTGATATAATCAGGATAATTTTTCTGGGTATGAAAATGTATTCATATAAACATTAGATTTAAAAAAAATTTAGAATATTTTGTTATATATCTGATATTGTTTTTTGGTATCATTTGTCAGTTTTTGTTGACCACAGGAATTATAAATACATTAGTTAAAATATTTTCACTAAGATCACTTTTTTTGCGAATGTTTATTGAAAAGTTATAACATTAATGATTGTGGCTTAAATACTGTATCATTTTTACTGTTTTTTTTTTTTTGGGGGGGGTAGCCATTTAAAGATCGCTGTGAATGGTTCTATGAACATTTGCACTCGGGACAGCCAGACTCCGACATGGTGCACAGACCTGTGAATGAAAACGATATACTCCTTGTTCACAGAGGTATGTGTAGCAAAGACACTGATAGACAGATAAGCCACAACGTGTTGTAACTGTAAGTTTTAATATACTAAAATTAACCAGTACTACATATTTAGATTCTATTTTTAGGAGTAGCTGTGAAATTGTATCAAAAGCAAACTGTGCAAAGCTAAAACAGGGGATTGCTGTGCGGTTTCACGGAGAAGAAGGCATGGTGGGTATAGACTTTAACAGTTGAATATTACCTGATAAATAAAGGAATTGAGTATCATTTAAATGTTATTATTTGAGATAAAAAGACTAAATACAGTATATTTCTGTTGCTAATTTTTTTTTCTTGACTTCAGGGTCAAGGTGTTGTGCGTGAGTGGTTTGATATTCTGTCTAATGAGATAGTCAATCCTGACTATGCACTGTTCACCCAGTCAGCAGATGGTAAGTGTGTCATCTGGAGCTCTTCTGTGGCTGCCGTATTCCCCAGCGGTGGCAGAGAACTTGGTCTTTGTTCCCTCAGTAGCCCTGGTGTCTAGGTGGGTGTCCCATGTCACAGGAGAGAGAACTGAAGTCAGACTCTGTGCTCACGTGGCTGTCTTCTGACCACTCAGTTTTCAGATGCTTGTCTCGGGGCCTGAGAAGTTCTCCTGAGAACCTTAAAACCTAGTCACTGTGAGGATTGCTTCTGTCTTTGACTGCCCTGCTGTGTTGTTTTTGGTTAACATTTTCTTTTATAAAATGGTAGTAGAGGACTTTAAATACATCTTTATTTGGAAACAGAATTTTGCTAACCATATTTGCATTTCTGTCGTAAAATAACGAAAATCACAGCCTATCAATTGTGATGTTGCATCTTACTGGCATTAGTTTTAGTCCCTTTAAGAGATCAAAATTGGGGAACTAAGAAGCCTGTACTTAACCATATGATATGATGAACCCTAAATGGTTCTTGCAAACTATATAAAGATATGATTTGATATTGTAAACTAAATACTAGTAGTTACAACTCATTTTGGGAGGTGTATTTGAGAGTTATTTAACTTAATAACACATATTTGAAGATGGGGTTGAAAATAGTATTTCCCCAGTGTTTGAAAGAAGAGGTTATCTTTCTACTTATAACTTCTGACTGCTTCAGCCAAAGAGCCACACACGCCTGTGTAAGGAGGAGAGTGAGGGAGGCCCGGGGATGGGGTGGGGGGAGGGGCACGACTGCGGGCGTGCAGCAGTGTCTCGGGCACTCTGGCAGTAGAGTTACTCATGGATGGACATGGGGCTGCCCGCTTCAACCCTGTAACCTTTGATCGTTTGCTGTGAGGCGAATTTGGTTTGTGATTTTTATGACAAGCTTAATAAAACACCAAGCTTAATTACATAGACCTGTTTCCTTAAAGCTGGGTCCAGTGCATTATAGTCTTCTTTCCGTACAGTTCCTGACTCTGAGTCAGTCTGGTTTCACATGTGGAGCCCTTAGGCGTGCTTCCTAACGGGGAGGGACAGCTGTTTGTGGACTCACACAGACTGAGGTGTTGGTTTGTTATTTCTGTAGTTCATGTGAGCCTTTTCTTAGCGGTGGCAGGGCAGGGGAGTTCATAGTATTAATGACTAAAACTCAGTGAAATTTTCCCTGTTATGGGTTTGTCATGAACGGATTAAATTTAGGATTTAAGAATTTGTGGTGGGGAATGTTAGATAAATCCAATGTTTATAGTATTGTGTCAGATCAAGATCAATACACAGTGTAGTTTAGTGGTTAAAAGTTTGGCTTTTGCAATGATGATAGGTGGGAATCCAGGCTCTGGACTTTTCTTTCTATGAATATTGGGCAAGGAACTTTAACCTTTCTGAGCTTCAGATTTCTCAGATTTAGTAATGATGATAAGCTGTGATTTAGAATAAGAATTCAGTTAGTTGATACATGAACGCAGCTCAGACCCCGACACATGGAAATGTGAAGTACATTTTAGATGTTCTTTTATTTTCAAAATATTTTCTTATGTAGTAGGATTTTCCTCCTGAAATAATGTTTACTGTATCTTGAAAACATTTTAATAAACCTTTTTAACTTGAAAAATATCAGTTTTTAAACTTTTAAAAATTATTTTTAATTGTGTATAGTGTGTGTGTGGGTGGGTGGGGTATGTTAATGCTGGTGCAGGTGACTGTGGAAGGCGGAGGCAGTGAGTTCCCGGGAGCGGGAGTGACAGGCAGTTGTGAGCCGCCAGCCGCGTGCTGGACACTGAACTCCGAGCAGTGGCAGCAGGGAGCGCCCCTGCCGCAGAGCATGACCAGGCCGCGTAACACGCCGCGCTGCCTGGTTAACGTAAGCTTTTAGTATTTTAAGTAGTTTTCACTTTCCTGAAGGCTTTTGCCTAGATACTATTTTTAGTTAGTTTTTTTTTTTTTTTTTAAATCTATTCTTTTTAAGAACCAGCTTCTCAGAAACTTAGTAGATAGTAAAGGAATATACAGAACTGGGAGAAGAAAGAGTCACCAGAATCTTTGCTGGTTCATCTATAACCAAAGTATTACCACATAAATAAGTAAAAGTGTGGTTATTCTCTGACTAACTTTTGGAATTATGTTTATGTTTGTCTTTGAAGTCTTTTTTGGTTATTGTATCCTCTTGCCTTATGATAGGAAATGTTTATGAGAGGCAATTCAGGGTGACTGGTGTTTCACATGTCTATTTAAATCATTCATTCACAAACAAGTTTCCAAATCTGTTACTTTGCACCTAAGTAAACAGCAGTTTAATCTGTTTACTGTTACACTAGCAAATCAAGGATGTATGAAACTGCAAGTATTCGAGGTGACTAGACACTCATTTTCTAATTCCTGCCCAGTTTTCATTGGTGCTATTTCATTAATTTTTGTTTGTCTTTGTTTAAGTCTTGTTTCTAGAATAGTAGTAAAAAGCATGAACTCTGTGTATTTTACTTGATGAACAAATGAATTTGTAATTCATGTTAATGGCCAGGAAAAGTATTGAAGGGGGAGTTAAAGTCAAGGTGTGGCTTTAGATTTCACTATTTTGCTAGAGTTTTTTCGAAGTCGTTGACTCACATGAACTACAGAAATAACAAACCAACACCTCAGTCTGTGTGAGTCCACAAACAGCTGTCCCTCTCCCAGTTAGGAAGCACGCCTAAGGGCTCCATATGTGAAACTAAACAGACTCAGAGCCAGGACCTGTAAGGAAGGTTACATTGCTTTTCCTCCTCCTCCTCCTCCTCCTCCTCCTCCTCCTCCTCCTCCTCCTCTTTTTTGGTAAAATACAAAACTCACCATTGAAGCCACTTGAAAGTAGATTGTTTGTTAGCATTTACTTTTGCTGTGCTATGCAGTTGTCACCAGGTCTAATTTTGGAACTATCCCATCAGCCTGAGTAGAAACTGCCTTTGATTCAGATTCCTCCATCGCTAATTTACTCTGACTCTGTTCTAAATTTGTCTACTTTATTTAGTTCATAAAGATGGAATCCCACTATTACGTAGTTTGAGTGATCATGTGGCTGCTGTCCTTACTTTCACATCATTAGTTGTTTAAACTTCATTATTTGCCTTTTGAAAGGACAGGATGAGCTTCCAGTGGGGAGATTTTCCAACCATTAATTGTTATTAATAGGCATCACATTCAGTAATTAGATTACTTAAGAATGGTTATTTTCATAGTTTGTATATCTCAATATGCAACATCCCATGAGTACTGGGCATGTGCCGATGAATGAAACCATGTCTGCCAGGTTTATAGCTGAACACTTACTGCCACAGTTACTGGAAAAACGCTTGCATATGTGTGTGACCTGTTATTGTATTTACTAGGGTCTCTTTGGTGTCAAACAGAAGTATTTTATAACTTCCTCTCAAGTGTGAACTGATGATTATCTTTTATACTTCCAATTCTCCTGTATTTTTATAGATTATACAAAGAACTGTGTGATATAGTCTGCATAATGTAACTGTAGCCATGCTGAGTTTCGTCTGAATAAATTTACCTGCGCTGGAATGTTCTCTCTTCTACATGTGGATCTTACTGTTACACATTTATTTTGATAGGAACAACTTTTCAGCCCAACAGCAACTCCTATGTCAATCCTGATCACTTGAACTATTTCCGGTTTGCTGGACAGATCTTGGGATTAGCTTTGAATCACAGGCAGCTGGTCAATATTTACTTCACACGATCATTCTACAAGCACATTCTTGGTATGAGCTTACTCTCACTTCTGAGGACATTTACATTGCTTTTCTTGCAGCTTTTAGAGAACGGGTTGGTTGAGTGCCAATTTTGCCATTTTTGTTGAAATAATTACTGCTCTGAGTAGAGACCATCTGTGTTCCGAAGGTATCTGGGGGCTAGAGGGAGAGGAAAATGCTCTACCATTTTTTAAAAATCACCTTTAGATTTTTTGCACTTCCATTTTAGTGTGTGTTTATACAAAACATCCATTTTTGTATGCATATACCTAAAGTAATTGGCAATTCCGAAGCTTATAACAGCTTCCTAAATAGCTGTTTCAAAGAAAGACAGCAATGTAAAGATGAAGAAGGAACAGCAGCTTAATTTAATGGACTTCTAAATTTAGAAATTAGCATCCGTTTAAAACATGGTGCAAATTTGATTATATTTGTGGTTTTTCAGAGTATCTGTAGAGGGCAGCATTTCACCATTAAATAGGTAGAGGGAGGTGAGAAGTACTGTATTGTAACTGCTGTTTCTGCAATTTTCCTTTTAGGTATTCCTGTAAATTACCAAGATGTAGCATCGATTGATCCAGAATATGCCAAAAATTTGCAATGGATTTTAGATAATGATATTAGTGACCTGGGTCTAGAACTGACCTTTTCTGTTGAGACTGATGTGTTTGGAGCTATGGAAGAGGTGCCTTTAAAGCCTGGGGGTGGAAGCATTCTTGTGACACAAACTAACAAAGTAAGTATCCGGATGGTTGCCTTAGTCATCCTTCATAACGGCCCTGATACCAGCTTCTCTAAATTACCCCAGCATTTGCTAGAAAAACTACTGTGTCATTTGCAAGGAGATGAAAATTCTTACAATAAGCAAACAAACACGTTTAAGGCTTGAGTTAGAATCATTTCAGTCTAGTGCTGTGATGGGTTGGTTATTAGCGTAATTTAGACTACTGTTTAGCTGTTTATATAAGTAAAGCATTTGCATTTTGAAAAGGTTGATTGGAAATGTAAGCTAAGTGATGATAACATGTACAGTTATCACTATTGTAAATTTTAAAAGTTAGCTATTCAAGAGATTTTTATTTGTATGGTACCTCCTAATTCTCTATCCCTGGAAACATACTCCCTCCAACAAGGCCATACCTCGTAATTCTTCCTAAATAGTTTTAGCAGGCTCAAACTGCTACAGGCTAGTCTTCAACTAACCGTGATAGTCCTGCCTTAGCTCCTTTCTGTGTTAGCATCACAGCTGTGTGATGTCACACCTGGCTAATACGTAAAATCTTTAAGATATAACACTTCTTAAAATAGTCATTTGCCTTAAAATAGCACTCACAAGGCACTGATAAGAGGTTCATCAATTCCAGCTGGGATGTTAGTGTGCAGCAGTAGTGCGTGTTTGAAGTAATAGGTGTCAGGAAATGTTGATTTTTGTTATTTAGTCAGTTTGGAGATGTACTCCTTATAAAGAGATAAGGAAACATTTAAGAACAGTTTAGAGTTTATCAGTGCAGTTTCTATCAGAGCAGTTCAAAGTTTATAGTGCTAGAATTTTATTATTCTACTGAAAAATAATTGATACTCAAATACTTTTGACATTAGTGTGAAAATTGGCATATGAAGGAGCTGATACTTACAAATTAGCATCTGGTAATTATGGTCTGGATACTGAAATTAATGTGGAAAATTATATTAGAAGGAAAAGAAAGTGTGAGGAAAGAATAGTATAATTACAAGAGCCAATTTAAACCCTGACTGTGGGGTGGTGCTGTTTGGATGCGTGTGGGATCCAGTTGAAGGAGGCGGAGTTCAGTGGAGCAGTGTGGAGATTTCGATTGTGTGCATGGGTATGTATGTATGGGTATTGTCTGTGTGCGTGCATGTGTGTGAGGTATGTGCGCATGGGAGCTTCGGCCCCTGAGACAGCATCTCTTACTGAGCAGGAGCTGGCCCTAGTGATCCTTCTTGGTTACAGGCCCAGCTTTCCACCGGTGTGCTGGGATCAGGCTCTCAGATTTGCACAGCGAGCCCGGTTACCCACTGAGCCACCACTTCTCTAGTGTGATGCTTTGTAACTTGACATGGTCTCAAACAATAGTTATCAAATAATACTCAGTCAGGTTCCCTCTTCGAAGGTGACTGACGTATCTCAGGCTGACAGAAACCTAACCACTATTAGAGCAACTTTCTTTATTTTGTGTGTAGAATAAGTCTTTCTGGTTGATGAGAAGTATATATAGTATTTACCTCATAATTTTTAAATGCAAAAAAAAATCTGACTTAGAAGCATTTTTAAAAAACACATAAATGACCTAACATCTGATAGTTTGTGTGCACATATGATAATTTTGTACCAAACACATTTTTTATTACTTGCTGAATTTTAAGTGATTCTGCTTCCTATGAGGAAAAATGTGGCTTAAAATAAAATGCATTATAATTCTAATGTTTAGAAAGTTGAGGCAGGAAGATTGTAGATTTAAGAAAATCTTAGGCTATTTAGTGAGAGACCTATTTCAAAAGAAAAATAAAACAAAGAAAAAATTAAAAAGTAGAATAAAATCAGCTTTTTTTATTTTGTTTTGATTTTGGCTTTTAGAACAGGGCTTCACTGTGTAGCCCTGGAAACTGCTCTGTAGGCCAGACTCTACCTGCCTCTGCCCCTCTGCCCCTCTGCCCCCTGCCCCCGTGCCCCTATGCCCCTATGCCCCTATGCCCTCTGCCCCCTGCCCCCCTGCCCCCGTGCCCCTGTGCCCCTCTGCCCCCTGCCCCCTGCCCCTCTGCCCCCTGCCCCTGTGCCCCTCTGCCCCTCTGCCCCCTGCCCCCGTGCCCCTCTGCCCCTCTGCCCCCTGCCCCCTGCCCCCGTGCCCCTTTGCCCCTCTGCCCCTCTGCCCCTCTGCCCCCTGCCCCCGTGCCCCTCTGCCCCCCCTCCCCCTCTCCCCCTCTCCCCCTCTCCCCCCAGGTGCTGGGATTAAAGGAATGTGCCAGTTCAAGCTGTTTTAGCTCAGAATTGTCTTGGCTGTGGTAAAATTAACCACATTCAGAGTATTTTGGTGGGTGTATGCATTTGCTCTATAACATTTATTGAATATAAGGTAGCAGCTCTATTTTTTTTTTTTTTTTTTTTTTTTTGCATGTGGTAATATATTCTATTAAAGAAAGCCTTTGCCTTCAGAGGTACTCACTCTAATGAAGTATTTTGGTCAAAAAGAACTGGAAGTTTAAAGACGCTGAGGCCTAAGCAGGTTTGCATTTGGAGATAAGCCATAAGGCCAAGGACATTAAAATGGCAGGGGAGGGATACCGTTAGCAAAAAACGGTGGAGGTCGATTATTTAGGCCGTGAGGACTAGAAGTCGAAGTGTATTAAGAAGTCGGGAAGAAGAGCGGCGTGACTTTAATGTCTGCGACGGGATACCCCAAGCCCCCCCCTCCCCCCCTGTGGCGGTGCTGTGGAGACAGCAGTTCAGAGGTGCAGCTGGGAACAGGGACTACACGTGCCACAGTCCTGTGGTGTGCAGAGCGGAGAGGCTGGGGCAGAGCTGGGCAGAGCCCAAGGCAGCGCGCCGCATACATGGCGTGCAGGAAGTCGTGGGTGCCAGGTTACCGCTAAACCTCTGTCTCTTACTTGAGAAACAGATGCATCCATTCTGGCTTAACTATACAAGATTTAAAATGTAATCATCAGAAACCATTCTTTTCTGTAGGCGGAGTATGTCCAGCTCGTCACTGAACTTCGGATGACAAGAGCCATCCAACCGCAGATCAATGCGTTTTTACAGGGTTTTCATATGTTCATCCCGCCTTCCCTCATACAGCTGTTTGACGAGTATGAACTGGTAAGGAGGAGGGTGTTCTTTGTTGTCGCACAGGAGCACAGGTCCCTGCTGGGAGTGCCGGGCGGGCGCTGAGGGGTGGCTCTCCTGCCCATGCTTGGCACACAGGAGGCCTGGGTTTCATCGCCAGAGCTGTGACATGAAAGTGTTAGGAATTCTGGAGTGCTCAATGGGATCTTGTTAATGAGGCTTTATTGTTTAGAATTATGCATAGAAATTTATAAGCAGATATGTAGTTTTACTTCTCTTAAACTTCTCTTAAACCTTATTAACAGTTCCCTTAGTGAAATGTCCAGGTAGGATGGAGAAAAATGAAATAGAGGTTTTATTGGTGTTGACATGGAGGATGTTGAGGTCCTGTCTTTCCAGAACCAGTGGATTCTACATTTACATGGGCGAAAAAGATGCCTGTACTTAAAGAACTGTTGTATTTCTGTATCTTCTCCAGTTTTTGTTTTAATGTGTATGTGTACTGTTGTATATAGTTTTTATAAATCTCTGCATGCTTTGTGTAGTCTACTTTCTTTGTTGAAGTGCCCAGTTTTGTTTTGTCCTTCAATTTGCCTGCCTTCTCCTGTGACCTAACAGAATTTATACTTTTATGTTAGTCTACTTTTAGCTATTTCCTTTTTCTTATCATTAATACATTATTTTCAAACTTTTTGATCTGTCTAAAACCTTAATAAGACACAATATTTTACTTTTCTTATTTCTGTGACGAGTACCTGACAGATGGGCACTTAAGGGAGGAAAGGTGTATATAATTGGATCATGGTTTGAAGGTGTAGATAGGTCCTTTCGGTGGGGAGGGTCACCATGGGAGCACGGAGACTTGGGCTGCTCCTCACTGTGGGAGCAGGGAGATTAAGGATGTTTGCTCACTTCTTGGCAGACCAGGAAGGAAGACAGTTAGTGACAAGTTGGGTTGAAAGCAGTGGCCTTATTGTAACGGGACGCTTGCTCTCAGCTGCACACCCTCTCCAGCTGAACTCCACAGTCTTAAAGGTCTGGGGACCAAGTGTGCGAAATGCAGAGTCTATGGAGGGCATTTTAAAGTCAAACCAAGTTGTTTAAAAAATAATAATTAAAAGCAATTGTAGATAATGGAAAGATGTAACATAGTATAAAAGTAACATTTTCTAATTAATATAATTTTGAAGTCCATTGTGCCAGTTTTATTTTTTTCTTTTTCTTTTTTTATTTTCTATATTCTTTGTTTATATTCCAAAGGTTTTCCCCTTTCCCAGTTCCCCCCTCACCATGTGTCCCCCCCCCATTCCCCAATCACACCCCCCCACCCCCATTTCTCTGTTCTGGTACTCTCCTACAAAACTGGATCCAGTCTTTTCAGGACCAGGGTCCTCTCCTTCCTTCTTCTTGGGAATCTTTTCATTTGCTAATTGTGCCTTAAGTATTCAAAGCTTTTGGGCTCATTAAAATCCACTTATCAGTGATTGCATTTCATGTGTATTCTTTTGTGATTGGGTTAACTCACTTAGGATGATATTTTCCAGATCCAACCATTTGCCTACAAATTTGTGCCGGTTTTTATTGAATGTTGAGTTTTAAAGATTTTTTTTTTTGTCTTATTTTCGCTGTAAGATTATTGTTTTCATTAGGCATAGTTTTTTTTTCTTTGTTTAGTTTTATGTCATCATTAGCATTTAAAAACAGAAATAGTTGAGAGGCAGAGGGCAGGTGGATCTTTGTGAGTTTGAGGACAGCCTGGTTTACAGAGAGAGCTGCAGGACAGCAAAGGCTACACAGAGAAACAAAACAAAACCAGAAGTAGTTAAGAATTGTTTGTGGACATGACTGGAACCAGAGTTTTGATGTATTATACTTCAATTAAATTAGCTATGTGACATTCAAGACCAAATGTTAGTTTTTGTGTCTATGTATATAAACAGAATAAACATTTTGTCACTCTGAGAAAATGTTGCTTGGTGATTTGCTAATATTCATAGACTTTGAAAGTATGTATATGTATGTATGTATACATATATATATGTGTGTGTGTATACATATATATGTATATATATATATATATGTTAGTGAATTAATAAACCTGTCAACCCAGCAGCCAGATTAAGTAATAAAATCCCTACCACTCTAGATGTTCTTTTGTTTTCTTCTAGTCACTGTCCCCCATGGAGAATAATTACCCTCTGAGTTCTAAAATCATAGCTTTAACTATTTGTTAAAGAAAACACTTAATAGCGTAGTAATAGGTTTCATCTAATTTTCATACATGTATATTGTATATTTTGATCATATCCCCCCATCCTTTCTTATTCCCCTCACACTCCTGTTTTCCCCTTTCTCTTTCCAACTGGTCCTTTTTCCTTTTTTGGTGACCCATTGAGTGTCCTTAAGACTGTTTGCAGGTGTCTGGGCACTCTATCAGGAGCTACACCCTGCTGCTGACTGCAGACACATTCCAGGAAGAAGTGGGATTGGTTCCAGGAGTCCCTCCAGACTCCAGGACAGGGTTTGGGATGGCCCAACCATGTGCAGGTCTCGTGTAGGCAGCAATTCCTCTTCGTGAGTTTGAGTGTTAGGTCAGACCCAGAACTAAGCAGTCCACAAAACTACTCACTCTGTTCTCTGGCTCATACATACCTTCTGTCCCTTTTGTCTTGTTTCCATGGGCATTGGAAGGGGGGGACAAAGATGTTCCACTTATGGCTAGACATGTAGTACTCATTCACGGGTCTCTGCAGCCGTTGTTGATGAAGGCGTAAAGAAACCTCTGGGACTGAAATTGGCAGTAGCTCTAAGTGTGGTGGGCATTTCCCATCCATTCAGCAAAACAGTCACAGTCAGTTGTCTCCTAGCTACAGGTTGGGGCGTGGTTTATACTACCAAATGTGAATTCCTTCTTGAGGCATGGACTGCAAACCCAATCACAAATTGATTAGGTGTTCCTGTGGGGTCCTTGTTCCTCTTCGGAGGTGTATGCCACACTGTCAGAGGCCAGAGGACAACTTGTGAGAATTGGTTTTCTCCCCACCTGTGTTTGAACTCAGGCACTTTGACCTGCTGAGACATCTCTCTAGCCCTTGTCATTCCCTTACTTTGTTGTGTCTCTGTGCTGTTGATATCAGGATAATACAGCTTTGTAAAGTAAGTTTGATAGTGTGTCTTAGTCAGGCTTGCTATTCTTGTACAAACATGACCAAGAAGCAAGTTGGGGAGGAAAAGGCTTACACTTCCACATTGCTGTTCATCACCAAAGAAAGTCAGGACTGGAACTCAGGCAGGTCAGGAAGCAGGAGCTGATGCTACTTTCTGTCTTGCTTCCCCTGCCTTGCTCAGCTTGCCTTCCTATAGAACCCAGGACCACCAGCCCAGGGACGGCCCCACCCACAAGTGGCCCTCCCCCTTGATCACTGAGAATGCCCCACAGCTGATCTCATGGAGGCACCTCCTCACCCGAAGCTCCTTTCTCTGTGATAACTCCACCTTATGTCAAGTTGACACAAAACCAGCCAGTACAATAGTGCTTCCCCCTTTCCTACTTTGTGGAATAACTGGAGAAGGGTTGGTGTTAGGTCTTTAAAGGGTGGTATTACTCTGTAGTGAGCCCGTCTAGGTGTGGGCATGTTTTACTTGGAAGATTTTTAGTTACTGCTTTCATCTTGTTCCTTGCAATGGATCTATTATATTCTTTATTTAACTTTGGTGTGTCACATGTGTCTAGAAATTTCTCCATTTCTTCTAGATTATCCAATTTAGTGTAATACATTTTCAAGGTACATCTACAATTTTCTGGATTTTATTGGTAACTGCTATAATTCCTTCATTTTCATCTTTGATTTTACAGTTTGAATCTTCCCTTAGTTTTGCTAAAGATTTCTTATTTTGTTTATATTTTCAAAGAATTAACTCTTTGTTTAACTGATTCTTTTTAAAAACTTCTATTTGAATAATTTCTGCGATGATTAGGGTCTTTATTTTTTTATTTTTAACTTTAAAAATTGTGTGTGTGTTTGTGTGTATGTACATATGTATGTGTCTGTCTTCTCGATATGGTGTGCACGTGTACGGATAGCTCACAGAGCACTTTGTGAGCGTTCTCTCCTTTGACCATGTGGGCTCTGGGGTCCGCTGGGATCCTGAGGTGTGCTGGAGGTGCCTGTGCCGCCCCAGCTGCCTCTCCCCAGTTCTCCTCAATGTCGTGTTGGCAGCTGTGAGCTCTCAGGACTGCTTTTATTGTATCCTGTGAGTTTTAAAATGCTGTGTGTTCATTTTCTTTGAACTTCAGAACGTTTTTTCTTTCTTGATTACTTTAGTGATCTATTCATTATTTAGTAGTGCATTGTTTAATGTCCATGAGTTTGTGTATTTTTTGTAGTTTCCCTTGCACCTTTATTCTATTGTGGTCTGATAGAATGCAAAAAGTTATTTCAGGGGTGTGTGTGTATGTGTGTCTGTGTGTGTGTGTGTGTGTGTGTGTGTGTGTGTATTTGTTGACACTTGCTTTATGTCCTAATATATGACCTATCTTAGAGAGAATGGACTGCTGACAACGTGTCAGCTTCAGTGTTTGGAAGTAGTCCACGTGATCTAGGATGTCATGTAATTCTTATGCTTTTGTTCTGTTGATTGCTGGTGCCAAGCGGCCAGCCCAAGGGGAGAGTTTTACTTGCTTTTCTACTATTAGCTGCTGCCCTGTGTGTGGCTTTTTTCCCTAGCTGTTTAGAATGTCCCTTACTTCTCTGATACCTCCCCTACACCCTGGCTTTCCCCAGCTTATTTCTTTGAGATTTTGGCCAAGTATACATGAATGTTGCCTGCTTTGTTGGATTTGGCAGGTTTATTTATTTTGAAAATAAATATAAATGAAAAAAGGTTTTTTGTGATTATCATACATATCGTTGCACACAAGATTATCATACATATTGTTGCATATAAGATTATTATAATATTATCACATACACACCCAATTATAATTCACTGGATAATATTTTATTGTATCTCTTTCCTTTTGTCTTTTACACTCTTGAATATTGACAGGGTCTTCATAGTTCAAGGCTATTGAACTAGTTGTGCTGTAGTTTTTCTTCATGAAAATATGTGCATATGTTTTATGTACATGGAATTATATAACAGGGACATGCTACATCAAGAACGAAAACTTACAGTTTTGTTTACATGAGGAGAAAGCATATAGTAGCTCCAAGATCCTGTCATCAGTTACTGTGGAGAGAGCCCAGACAGTGGCAAGGTGACCCTCAGACATATGTAAACAGTGGCACGTTGGAGGCTTGTGCCAGTGCCCGAGTGGCTGTCCTCCCTCAGTGCTGCATCTGTGATGCCAGGAGAGCCAAACACCAGGTCCTATGGATTCTAGACATTCTACTTCTGTGACTGGTTCCATGAGTGCGGCCTCTATGTTTAGAGTGTGTGTGCATCTGAGTATGCACTCATTTGTAGTTTCACATTTGTATTTAGAGGCAGAGTTGCACACAGCCCACTTGACCTCAGACTTGCTGTGTAACTGAGGATGACTTCTGTCACCTTCTAAGAGCTGAGATTACAGGTATGGGCACTGTACCTGATACTTTGTTGTAGCTTTAAAAGTTTAGTTCTTTTATAGTATTAAGAATTAATTATTGTCTAGGTGTGGTAGTGCACGTCTCAGGAAGCAGAGACAGGCACATCTCTGAGTTCAAGGCCAGTTAAGGCAACACAGTTAGACCCTGTCTTATCCCCCCTAAAAAATGTCAAGAAAAAATTATTGGAATTTAATAATATTTTTGCTATATGTACATTTCATTTTGAATTTCCCTTTTGTTATTTGTTATCTTACTAGCTTTTGATTAGTTATTTTGGGAATTAAAAAACAATCATTAACTGTCCCTGCTGTAGTGGTGGTGGGACCTGGGAGAGAGGAGCCGCGAGCAGGGCGGCCTGGAGCTCCATGGTCATTCAGTGCTGGACGGTTTGTCCTCCGAGGGCCAGGGCGGGAGCAAAGCGTCCCACAGAAGGGCGGCCACGCACGGCACACAGGAGCACGTGGACAAATGACAGTGTCCAGTTGTGATGAATAATCTGAAGTAAGCTCAGCTCCTTTCCACTACACCTGGGAGGAGCATGAAAACGCATTCCTCGTAAACAATTTTAAAATCACAGAACAATTCTGTGTTTGACAGGAAACTGAGGTCGCAAGACTCTTGCCTTGGTTTCTTGGATTTTTTTCACAAGCACTCAGAAGTCTCCTTACTCACCTCCCTTCTGGGTCATGTGCTGACAATAAAATAATAACCAGTGTTTATTAAGTATGCAAAACAACCCCCAGGCAGGTTTGTGGGCACATGCTGCCCTCAGCGTTTGCAAGGAGCCAGAGGTGATCAGACTTCTGTGAGTTCTAGGCCTGGAGGCCACACAGGGAGACTGTTTCAAAACACAAAACGAAACAGTTGTTTTCCCTTTTCCTTAAATTATAGCAAATGTGACAGTTATAAAATAGTTACAATTTTTGAGAGTGCAGTTGTAATATTATTATTCCTAATTATTAATTGTGGAATAATATTATTATTAAAAGCTTATCATCACGTTAATATTAAAAGCTTATCTTTAGTCTGAGAAGAGGATTAAACTTGTGAATTGTGAGTAACATGTAAAATTCATCCAGGTGCTCTTTGGCAGATCTGTGTCCGGGTCCTACAAGGGAACAGAGTTTTCTCAGGTATTTCAAGTAAGGAAGCCTTAAAAAAGGGACTATTAAAGCAGTGTCTATAAGGAATGAAGACTATCTGGCTAAAGGGATTATTGTAGCCATGTTTACAAAGAATAAGGAAATCTGGCTAAAGTAGGAAGCCTTTGTTGTGGCTACTATTGAAAGAGACAGAAGAGTTGTAGTGAAGGGCCCTGTGTGAGAGACGTCAGGGAGACTCTCTGTGGACTGGTCACTACAGAACAACAGTATAGAAACCTGAAGGGAGCAGAGACGTGAGACCCCTTACCTGTGGGCCCAGTCAGTGGCTCCGTCTTACCTACAGTTAGTAAGCGAGAAAGCAGAGTGTGCCAGTGTGCTGAGAGTCAGGACTGGGACATGCACACCAGCAGTGCTCGATTATATGGTCTTGGGATGATCTCCTTCAAAAGAGCCTTTTGCTTATATGGGTTATTATACCAG
Organism: Apodemus agrarius; assembly: GCA_964023405.1. NCBI lineage: Eukaryota > Metazoa > Chordata > Mammalia > Rodentia > Muridae > Apodemus > Apodemus agrarius. The sequence goes on from OZ030025.1 coordinate 49,788,863, forward strand.
TGGATATTTGTTGTATTTGAAATTAAATTAGAAGGGAAACATGCTTTGTTAATTATGTTAATGACATTTAGAAATAAAAGCTAATCCAAGAACAGAACAAAAATAATGAGAAAGATGACACTGTTTTTGCAGATTTGGGATGCCTGGCTAAATAAACCATTGGATTCTCATATCTGCTTCTGTGTACTATCAGTTGTACCTCATTATTTGGCTGAAGTATGTAAAGAAAATCCAATTTCATATGGAAAATATGGAAAAGGGAGACTCGTACTGACCTACTGATTTCAAAACTCCTCAAAGTTCTCAGACATTGCCTAGTATTGCTTTTGCTGGAATGCTGCCCTAGTTAGGTACATATTACTAACAGTTGTTAGGCCATGGCTTTGAAGTATGTTCTCAGTCCCTGTTAAAAAGGATGTGTCATTCATACCCTCACCTCACTGGGGGCTCCCTCTGCGAGGCGTGGCTGACTCGGAGAGACACGCTTGCTTTCTTTCTCTTTTCTCTTGAAACGCCTGATGATGAACATTTTACCTTTCCTGATTAACTTTTAGATATGTGTTATAGATCTCTGTGTTTGATAATCTTGGACAAAAAGCCAGTCATGTATTCAGGAGGACTAACGATGGTGCTCACTGGTTGTGTGCTTGCCTAGGTATATGCAAGGCCCCTGGGATCCATGCAGACAGAGCCACTAGAACACAGTGTTGTTGGTTGTTGTTGTTGTTGTTGTTGTTGTTGTTATCATTATCACCTTGGAGAAGATTGAATTGCTCCAAAATAAAATTTATATTTTTATTTCTTAATGTGTTTTCCATTTGCATAATATTTAGGCTGTTAAGACATTTTCATGTTGAGAATATGACCTGGTGGGATTTAACATATTTATAAAGAATATTAAAATAAGAATAAACTGAACCAGGGAGAATATTTACAAAGTTGTGTACATAGAAATCTTTGTTGCATGTGCAACAGAGATTTACTATAAATACAGAGGCCCCATCCTTTTCATGTTTCAGAGTGTATCACAGTGTATCCATCCCCTCATGTCATATTGGAAGTGTCACCATGGCAGGGTCTTCCTTGTGTAGCGTTTATTATTTGTGACATGTAGAACTGTCACAGACATAAACCAGGTTTATATGGGATTAGTCTCTAATTAAGGCAAATTTACTATTTAAATGTAATGGCTTTTTTTTTCCCAAGGAAGATTAATGAAATATTTTCTTCTTCCCCAAAGGAGCTCCTGCTTTCTGGCATGCCGGAAATTGATGTGAATGATTGGATAAAAAATACAGAATACACAAGTGGCTATGAGAGAGAAGATCCAGTTATTCAGGTAAAATCTCTCTGGAGCTTAGAATGAAGTTAAGTTTGCTATTTAATTTTGTAAGCTTTTCAGCTCTATTGGATGGAAGTCCACATCCATTAACAAAGTAAAGATTTTGCATAAACTCTTCTTTGGGGATATTGCATATGAAAGCCTTTGTGAAATCATCTTTGATAAATGAGTTTCAGAGAATAAAATGTGCTTTATGAATATTGGATGGTCTCTGGTTCTTATAAGTCTATGATTTGCTCTGAAATGTGAGCTAAATTGTTGTTATTCTTGGTAGTGGTTCTGGGAAGTTGTGGAAGACATTACTCAAGAAGAGAGAGTTCTTCTCTTGCAGTTTGTTACTGGCAGGTAAGAAGTGCTTTTATGATAACATGAAAGAACTTATTGTATCTCATTTCTAATGACCAAGACAGTAATCCTAGAGCAAAACAACCAAAACGAACAGTCATTACTCTGTCTGTATTTTAGGTATTAAACAAATGATTAGATGTTAAAGACAAAATATTTATAGTAGTGCTAAATCTTTAATATATTTCAGAAAGATGGATTTTTAATATCTTTATCTTTTTTTTGTTTGGTTTAACAGTAAACACACACACACACACACACACACACACACACACAATCATTGTCTATCACATTGTCTTAGTTTGGGTTTCTGTTTACAATGACCAAAAAGCAAGTATGGGAGGAAAAGGTCTATTTGACTTACATGTCCACATGGTGGTCCATCACTGAAGGAAGTCGGGACAGGAACTCATGCAGGCCAGGAGCCTGGAGGCAGGAGCTGGTTCAGAGACCATGACAGGACGCTGCTCATTGGCTTGCTCCCCATGGCTTGCTCATTTTGTGTTCTTATAGAACCCAGGACCACCAGCCCAGGGATGGCACCACCTATTGGGATAGGTAGGATGCGCTGGGCCCTACCACATCAGTCACTAAGAAAGTACCCAACAGCTGTGTCTACAGCCCAAACTAACAGAGGCATTTTCTTAATTGAAGTTCCTTGCTCTCAGATGACTTTAGCTTGTGTCAAAGTGACATAAAACCATCCAGCAAACACACACACACACACACACACACACACACACACACACACATTGTTTACACATAGCATTTTTCTCTAGTTCTTATTGAGTTTTAAAATGTATTTGTGTGACATAGTTTTTATATATTTAAGAATTCCAATTATATGACATCAAAAATAATAGATGATAGAAAGCAGTTGACTTAAGCCTTTTTATATTTAAGTAATATATCTCAAAAATTTTTATAAGATAATTTAATTTCTTTCTGTTTATGAAAATGTAGTTCAATTATTTTCATTATGAATGTAATAGTTTTTTTTTTTCCCAAAAGTCAGGAAACAGAATATTATTCTACTAACAACAAACAAGTTGTGGGTGAAAAGATTTATTTGGCTTACTGGTTACAGTCTGTCATCAAGGGTACCCAAGAGACCATGGAGGAATGCTGCTTACTGCTTTGCTCTCCATGGCTTGCTTGGCCTGTTCTCCTGTATAACTCAGGACTACCCAGAAGCCCCGCAGTGGGCTGTGCAGGCCCATGTCAATCATTAATCAAGAACATGTCCCACAGACTTGTTGCCCACGGGCCAGTTTGATGGAGGCATTTTTCTCAGTTGAAGTTCCCTCTTCCCACATGACCCAACCTTGTATCATAAGATTAATAAGATACCAACCAGCACAGTGTGAATATATATCAGATATTTTGAAAGAGACCATTATTTTCTTAATTTACAAGCCGTATACAACACTTTTAGGCAATTTGGAAAATGAAGAACATGGAAGAAAATGAAGATCCCAATGCCCAGAGGTGACCACACTGATGACTTTATTCCCTGCCCCCTCTTTAAGCCATAGAAAGTAGGAAAGCAGGTGAAGCCATTCTCTGATCAGGTTTTCGTGCATTAGTAAGACATAACTATTATCAGATTTTAGACTGAAGATATGGAAGAAAGCCTTGATAAATTTGTTTTTGCATGAGTGCTAAGAAATGTTCAGAGATTTGAATAATTTAATTAAAATAATTAAGCAGCGTTATATTTTCTAAGGCTGGATTATTTATATAGATAGATAAGCCAAAAACAGACAAAATAAACAGCCTAATCACTTCTATCTCAGTCTCTTAAGATAGCCAGTTAACAGTTGTATTATTACTCTCTATGTAAATTTTAATTTTCAAACCATGGTTCTTTTATAACGTTTTGAATTTAGCAGTGTTCCTTTTATAGATCTATTCAGTTTTAATAGCTAACCTGTTCTTAGATCTTAACCCTTATTGGTGAAGTTTTCATGTTTGCATATAATGTAGAAATTGAGGGATTTTAATGTATGTATTCTTCTGGAGCAGTGTGTTTATATAGGGTGGCATCCCTGTGGAAAGACTATTTGGGACTGGGGATGTATCTGAATGGTAGCAGGAATTTGTCCACTGAGTGTGTAGAACTCCCTCAGCATTATACCTACAGAACACAAAAGGAGAATATGAATTGTTATGCCTTGGAACTTCTAGGAGTTCAGAAAAGTATCAATATTGATATTGGCAGGGAGTGAGAACATAATTCCTGTTTTTTTCTGTTGGCCATGCAGGAGATTGAACTAATTTGGTTTTGTTTCCCTCCTCCTCCTCTTCCTCCTCCTCCTCTTCCTCGTTCTCCTTGTCCTCCTCCTCGTTGTCCTCCTCCTTGTCGTCGTCGTCCTCCTCCTCCTTTTTCCTTCTCCTTCTCTCCTTTTTGTTTGTTTGATTTTAAGAACTTGATCTATAGCCATGCGGCGGTGGTGGCGCACACCTTTAATCCCAGCACTTGGGAGGCAGAGGCAGGCGGATTTCTGAGTTCGAGGCCAGCCTGGTCTACAGAGTGAGTTCCAGGACAGCCAGGGCTACACAGAGAAACCCTGTCTCAAAAAGACAAAACAAAACAAAACAAAAACAAAATAAAACAAACAAAAAAAAAAGAACTTGATCTGTAGATCAGAGATCTGTCTGCCTCTGCTTTCTGAATACTGGGATTAAAGATGTGTGTCACACAACTGCCAGGTTCAAACTTTTTTTAATTAATCAGCACTGGATGATTAGTTATACTTTCTTTGTGGTCCAGCTGTGATAGATCCTTAGGTTAGGGAAAACAAATCACTCAGTTTCTCTAATGCTGTACAGCTGCCCCTTACATTGTTTGCTTGTTTGCTTAGTAGTGTTCAGTGTCCATTCCACTTGACTGTGGAATTTAATTGATTTAAAATGTAGAGAATTCCATTTGATCTGAGGGGATGGGTGTGGCTGAAGAAGAGAAGCCAGGGGAGTGGAGAGCACACACTTGGCTGAGCTTTTGCTGGTCCTCCTGAGGAGTATCTTTAGCACTTATTCTAAGTCAGGTTCTTTGCTGAAAAGCCCAGCAGAGTAACTCTTAAAGGTTGGGCTCCTTCTTAGCTTGCCTTGTGCTCGAGACCCTAATCCATACTCTCTGTCTAGTATTTTTCATTTTAAACTAAAAGTGTATATTTTTTATCATTGGACTTTACAGAAAATTCTGATCATACTGAAATATCTTTCCCCAAGTTCATAGTAAAACTTACTATAGCCTTATTGAAAATAAAATCAGATATGTTTTAAGTGTAAGATAAGCTAATATAAAAAGTGAGATCTTGAGAAATGTTCTCATCTGTAGACCAGGCTGGCCTCAAACTCCTAGAGACTCATTTATGGGGTGGTCTCTATGGAATGGGATTAAAGGTGCATGCCACCACACCTGACACTGTTTCTTTAGTTATATGTGACCATCTTAAATGGCTTGCCGTTATTGCCCTATATAGCATGAAATTCGATGTTTCATTTTTTCTTTATCAATTTAAATTCCAAACGCTGCCCCCTCTCCCAAGTCTCCTCTCCCAGATTCCTTCCCCTTCTCCTGTGAGAAGATGGGGTCCCCCTGGGTACTCCCCCTCCAACCCTGGCACAGCAAGTCTTCTCCCACTGAGGCCAGACAAGGCAGCCATGAAGCCTGAGCTGCGTGTCTGCTGCATGTGTGCCCAGAGAGCCTCATCTCAGCCAGTGTGTGCTCTCTGCTGCATGTCTGCTGCATGTGTGCCCAGAGCCTCATCCCAGCCAGTGTGTGCTCTCTGCTGCATGTCTGCTGCATGTGTGCCCAGAGAGCCTCATCCCAGCCAGTGTGTGCTCTCTGCTGCACGTCTGCTGTATGTGTGCCCAGAGAGCCTCATCCCAGCCAGTGTGTGCTCTCTGCTGCATGTCTGCTGCATGTGTGCCCAGAGAGCCTCATCCCAGCCAGTGTGTGCTCTCTGCTGCATGTCTGCTGCATGTGTGCCCAGAGAGCCTCATCCCAGCCAGTATGTGCTCTCTGCTGCATGTGTGCCCAGAGCCTCACTCTAGCCAGTGTGTGCTCTCTGCTGCATGTCTGCTGCATGTGTGCCCAGAGCCTCATCCCAGCCAGTGTGTGCTCTCTGCTGCATGTCTGCTGCATGTGTGCCCAGAGAGCCTCATCCCAGCCAGTATGTGCTCTCTGCTGCATGTGTGCCCAGAGCCTCATCCCAGCCAGTGTGTGCTCTCTGCTGCATGTCTGCTGCATGTGTGCCCAGAGCCTCACTCCAGCCAGTGTGTGCTCTCTGCTGCATGTCTGCTGCATGTGTGCCCAGAGCCTCACTCCAGCCAGTGTGTGCTCTCTGGTTGGTGATTCATTTCTCTGAGAGTGCACTGGAGTCCAGGTTAGTTGACTCTCTTGGTCTGCCTGTGGAGTTAGTTCCTAGACCCTTCAGGGCCTTCAATTCTTACCCCATCTCTTCTGTAAGAGTCCCCTAATTCCATCCAGTGTTTTGCTGTGCATTTCTGTGTCTGTTTTAGTCAGCTGCTAGGTAGAGCCTCTCAAAGAATTGTTATGCTAGGCTCTGGTCTGTAAGCATAACAGTGTTAATAGTGTCAGAATTGATGCTTTCCCATGGGCAGTTTTGGGTTCTCCATTCCTTCAGGCCATCTTTGTCCCTACATTTCTTTAAAACTGGACACATTTTGGGTTGGAAATTCTGAGGGTGAGTTGGCTGAGGTTGAGGCTCCCTGCTCCTGCTCTAGTAGTCCTGCCTGGCAGTGGAGGTGGGCTTTTGAGGCTCCGTGTCACCACTGAGCCATCTCAGCTAAGGCCACCTGCATTGGGAGCTCGCCCCATCCTGGGTCTCTGGGACTTTGTAGAGATCCCCACCCCCACCTCCTCACTGGGCAGCTGCAGATTTCCACCCATTCTTTTGGCTCTCTAGCCCTCCTTCCTGTCTCTCCCCATCCCTGATGCTGACCCCACCCTCTGCCCTCCTTCCAGTCCACTTCTCTCCCTCTCTGCCTCCTGTGATTATTCCTCCTTCTAAATGAAATTCAGTCATCCCTGCTTGTGCCTCTTGTTTAGCTTCTTTGGGTCTGTGGGGTGTAGCATGGATATTCTGTACGTTATGGCTAATATCCACTTCTCAGTGAGAACATACCATGCATGCCCTTTGAGGACTGGGTTACCTCACTCAGGATGGTAGTTTCTAGTTCCATCTACTTGACTGCAAAATTGATGATGTCCTTGTTTTTAATAGATGAATAGTAGTCCATTGTGTAGATGAACCACATTTTCTGTATCCACTCTTCAGTTGAGAGACATCTGGGTTGTTTCCAGCTCCTGGCTATTATGAACAAAGCTGCTATGAACATAGTGGAGCACATGTCCTTGTGGTGTGGTGGGGCAGCTTATGCCCCGAAGCAATGTAGCTGGGTCTTCAGATAGAACTATTGCCAATTTTCTGAGAAACCACCAGATTGATTTTCAGAGTGGTTGTATTTGTTTGCAGTTCCACCAGCAATGGGGGAGTGTTCTCCACATCCTCTCCATGTGTTGTCCCTTGAATTTTTTTTTTTTTTTAATCTTAGCCATTCTGATTGGTATAAGGTGGAATCTCAGGGTTATTTTGACTTGTATTTCCCTGGTGACTAAGGATACTGAACATTTCTTTAAAGATTCCCCTGTTGGGAATTCACTGTTTAGCTCAGACCCCATTTTTTAAAAAATTTAATTATTTTTAATCTATTCACTTTACATCCTACTCTCCTGGTCACCCCGCTCCCTCACTCCCTTCCCCTTCTCCTCTGAGCCAGTGGGGACCCTCCTGGGTATCTCCCCACCCTGATACTTCAAGTCTCTGTGAGGCTAAGTACTTCCTCTTCCACTGAGGCCAGACAAAGCACTTAAGCTAGAAGAACATATCCCACACACAGGCAACAGCTTTTGGGATAGCCCCCGTTCAGTTGTTCAGGACCATATGAAGACCAAGCTGCACTTCTGCCATCCATCCATCCATCCATCCATCCATCCATCCATCCATCCATCCATCTATGCAGGGAGGCCTAGGTCCAGCCCACCTATATTCTTTGGTTGATGGTTCAGTCTCTAAGAGCCCCAGAGATCCAGGTTTGTCAACTCCGTGATCTTCCTGTGGTGTTACTATCCCCTTTGGGGCCCTCATCCTTCCTCCAGTTTGTCCATAAGAGTCCCCAAGCTCCATCCACTGTTTGGTTCTAGCAAACCCCATTTTTATAATTGGGTTATTTGTTGTTTTGGAGTTCTAATTAAGTTCTTTATAGATTTTGGGTATTAGCTCTCTGTTGGACATAGGGTTAATGAAGATCTTTTCCCAGTGTGTAGGTTCTGTTTTGCCTTATTGACAGTGTCTTTTGCCTTACGAAAGCTTTCAGTTTCATTAGGTCCCGTTTATAATAGATTTTAGAGCTTGAGCCATTGGTGTTCTGTTCAGGAGATTGTCTCCTTTACCAATGCATTCAAGACTTTTTCCCACTTTCTCTTCTATTGGCTTTAGTATATCCGGTTTTATGTTTAGGTCTTTAATGCACTTGGACTTGAGTTTGTGCAGGGTAATAAATATGGATCTATTTCTATTCTTCTACATGTAGAAATCCAGTTAGATTAGCACCATTTGTTGAAGATGCTTTCTTTTTTCCACTGTGTGGTTTTGGCTTTTTTGTCAAAAATCAAGTGCCCATAGATGTGTGGGTTTATTTATGGGTCTTTGATTCAATTCCATTGATGAATCTGTCTTTGTGTGTACCAATACCATACACTGTTATCACTATTGCTCTGTAGTATAGCTTGAAGTTAGGGATGGTGATTCTTCCAGAAGTTCTTTTATTGTTCAGAATTCTTTTGTCTATCCTGGGCTTTTTGTTTTTTTCATATGAAATTGAGAATTGCTCTTTCCATGTCTGTGAAGAATTGTGTTGGAGTCTTATTGGGAAGTGCATTGAATCTGTAGATTACTTTTTGTAAGGTGGCCATTTACACTGTGTCAAACCAACTGATCCATGAGCATGGGAGATTTTTTTTTCCCCATCTTCTGTTATCTTTCTTCAGGGAGTGGAAGTTCTTGTCATACAGATTTTTCCCTTCCTTGGTTAGAGATGCACCAAGGTATTATATTATTTGTGGCTACTGTGAAGGGTGTTGTTTCCCTAGTTTCTTTCTCTGCCCTTCTATCAATTATAAAGGAGTGCTATTGATTTCTTTGAGTTAATTTTATATCCAGCCACTTTGCTGAAGTTGTTTATCAGCTGTAGGAGTTCTCTGGTTCTGTTTTGGGGGTTGCTTATGTGAAGTATCATTAACATATCCTTCAGGAATAGTGATACCTTTACTTCTTCCTTTCCAATTTGTACCCCTTTGACTTCCTTTTGTTGTCTAATTGCTGTGGCTAAAACTTCAAGTACTATATTGAATACATATAGAGAGTTTACATCCTTGTCTCTGACTTTAGTGGGATTGCTTCAAGTTTCTCTCCCTTTAATTTGATGTTGGCTGTTGGCTGGCTGTATATTTCTTTTATTGTGCTTAGGTATTAACCTGTGTCCCTGATCACTCCAAGACTTTTTAACATGAAGGGGTGTTGGATTTTGTCAAAGGCTTTTTCAGCATCTAATGAGATAATCATGTGATTTTTTTCTTTCAGCTTTTTTTTTATTAGATATATTCTTTATTTACATTTCAAATGTTGTCCCCTTTCCTGGTTCCTCTTCCCCCTGCTCACCAATCCACCTACTCCCACTTTCTTGTCCTGGCATTTCCTATACTGGGGCATCTAGCCTTCACAGGACCAAGGGCCTCTTCTCCCTTTGATGTCCAACAAGGCCATCCTCTGCTGCATATGCATCTGGTGTCATGGGTCCCTCCCTGTGTACTCTTTGGTTGGTGGTTTAGTCCCTGGGAGGTCTGGGACCAAACTAAATACTGGTTGCTTCATATTGTTGTTCCTCCTATGAGGCTACAAGCTCCTTCAGCTCCTTGGATCCTTTCTCTAGCTTCTCCATTGGGGACCCTGTGCTCAGTTCAGTGGTTGGCTGAGAGTGTCCCTCTCTGTATTTGTCATGCACTGGCAGAGCCTCCCAGATATCAGGCTCCTGTTAGCAAGCACTTGTTGGTATCCACAATAGTGTCTGAGTTTGGTTACTGTTTAAGGGATGGATCCTTAGATGGGGGCAGTCTCTGGATGGTCTTTCCTCAAGTCTCTGCTCCACACTTTGTCTCTGTATCTCCTCCTGTGGGTATTTTGTTCCCCCTTGTAAGAAGGACCAGAGAACCAAGTAACTCTATTAAAAAGTCGGGTACAGAGCTAAACAAAGAATTTTCAACTGAGGAATAGCAAATGGCTGAAAAGCACCTAAATAAATGTTCAATGTCCTTAGTCATCAGGGAAGTGCAAATCAAAACTACCCTGAGATTTCACCTTACCTCACACCAGTCAGAATGGCTAAGATCAAAAACTCAGGATACAGCAGATGCTGGCAAGGATGTGGAGAAAAAGGAACACTTCTCCACTGCTGGTGGGATTGTAAATTGGTAAAACCACTCTGGAAATCAGTTTGGCAGTTACTCAGAAAATTAGACATAGGACACATGCTCCACTATGTTCATAGCATCCCTGTTTATAATAGCCAGAAGCTGGAAAGAACCCAGATGTCCTTCAACATAGGAATGGATACAGAAAATGTGGTACATTTATACAATGGCGTACTACTCAGCTATTAAAAACAATGAATTCATGAAATTCTTAGGCAGATGGATGGGATAAGAAACTATCATCCTGAGTGAGGTAACCCAATCACAAAAGAACACACATGATATGCACTCACTGATAAGTGGATATTAGCCCAGAAGTTTGGAATACCCGAGACACAATTCTCAGACCACAGGAAGCTCTTTCAGCTTTCTTACGTGGCAGATCACATTGTGACTTTCTTATATTGAACCATCCTTGCATCCCTGGGATGGAGCCTACTTGACTGTATTGAGTGATTTTTTTCAAATGTTTTCTTGGAGTTGGTTTGTGAGAATTTTATTCAATATGTTTGTGTTGATGATGTTCATAAGTGAAATTGGTCTGAAATTCTTTCTTTGTTGAGTCTTTGGTTTAGGTATCATTGTGACTGTGGCTTCTTAGAATGAATTTGGCAATGTTCCTTCTGTTTCTATTTTGTGTAGTAGTGTGAAGAGTATTGGCATTAGTTCTTTGGTAATCTGTGGTAAATTTTGCTCAAAAACCATCTGACTTTGGCCTCTTTGTGGCAGGGAGACTTTTAATGACTGCTTTTTAAGGTTTTGTTTAGTTTACCTGATGTTGTTTAAACTTTGGTAAGTGGTATTTGTTTGGAAAATCATCCATTTTCTTTATATTTTCCAGTTTTGTAGAGTACAGGCTTTTGAAGTAAGGCCTAATGATTTTTTTTTTAATTTCCTATTTTTATTTTTATGTCTCCCTTTTCATTTCTGATTTTGCTAATTTGGATACTGTCTCTATTCCTTTTAGTTACGTTGGCTAATGATTATCTATCTTGTTGATTTTCTCAAAGAACCAGCCTCTTGCTTTTGTTGATTCTTTGTGTTGTTCACTTTGTTTCCTAATTGATTTACATCAGCACTGAATTTGACTGTTTCCTGCCATTTACTCCTCTTGAATATGTTTACTTCCTTTTGTTCTAGAGCTTTCAGGTGTGCTGATAAGTTGCTAGTATGAGATCACTCCAATTTCTTTATGAAGACAATAATTGCTATGACCTTTCCTGTTATCAATGCTTCCATTGTGTCTTATCAGTTTGTTTGTTGTGCCTTCATTTTCATTGAATTCTAAAAAGTCTTTAATATCTTTATTTCTTCCCAAAGTGATCATTGAGTAGAGAGTTGTTAAGTTTCCATGAGTATGTGGGCCTTCTGTTTTTATTGTTGTTGAAGTCCAGCCTTAATCCATGCTGATCTGATAAAATGCAAGGGGTTATTTCAGTCTTCTTGTATGTGTTGAGGCTTGCTTTGTGCCTGAGTCTATGGTCAGTCACAAAGACCTGGAGATGGTGCAGTGAGGTTCTGAGAAGAAGGCATATTGGTTTTTGTTTGGTTTGGGGGTTTGAGTTTTTGTTTATTTGTTTTTGTTTATTTGTTTTGGTTTGTTTTTTGGTGAAAGGTTCTAGGTATCTGTTAGATCCATTTGGTTCATAACATCTGTTAGTTTCATTGTTTCTCTGTTTAATTTCTGTTTTGATGATGTATCCATTGGTGGGAGTAGGGTGTTGTAGTCTCCCACTATTATTGTGTGCTTTGAGCTTTAGTAGTTTCTTTTACAAATGTGGGTGCATTTGGGGCATAGATGTTCAAAATTGAGACATTGTCTTGGTGGAATTTTGCTCTTATGAGTATAAAGTGTCCTTCCATACCTCTTTTGATTAATGTTGATAATAGTCTATTTCATTAAATATTAGAATAGCTTCCCACCTGTTTCTTGGGTTGGTTTGCTTGGAAAACCTTTTTGTATCCCTTTACTCTGAGGTAGTAAATATCTTTGTTGCTGAGGTGTGTTTCTTGTCTTCAGCAGAATGATGGATCCTGTTTATGCATACACTTTCTTAGCTTGTTTCTTTTTATTGGTAAGTTGAGTCCATTGATTTTGAGATATGTATCAGTGACCAATGATTTCTTTTTTTTTTTCATTTTGCATTTTTTGTTTGTTTGTTTTATTTTCTATATTCTTTGTTTACATTCCAAAGGCTTTCCCCTTTCCCAGTTCCCCCCATCATACGTCCCATAAGTCCTCTCCCCCCCCAACTATTCCCCAATCATCCCCCCCCCACACACACACACACACCATTTCTCTGTTCTGAATCTACAAAACTGGATCCAATGTTTTCAGGCCCAGGGTCCTCTCCTTTCTTCTTCTTGGGAATCATTTGACTTGCTAATTGTGCCTTGAGTATTTAGGGCTTCTGGGCTCATTAATATCCACTTATCAGTGATTGCATTTCATGTGTATTCTTTTGTGATTGGGTTAACTTGCTTAGGATGATATTTTCCAGATCTAACCATTTACCTACAAATTGTGACCAATGATTTCTAATTCCTGTTATTTTGCTACTGTAGGTGGTAATCCCTCTTTGTGTGTGTGTGTGTGTGTGTGTGTGTGTGTGTGTATGTGTGTCTTTTGGGTTTCTGTGAGCTGATTAATTTCTTGTGTTTTTTTGGGTATAGTTACCCTCCTTGTGTTGGAATTTCTCTTTTAGTTTCCTCTGTAAGGCTGGATTAGTAGAAAGATATTGTTTAAATTTGGTTTTGTCATGGAATATCCTGGTTTCTCCATCTATGGTGATTGGGAGTTTTTCTGGGTATAATAGTCTAGGCTGGCATCTGTTTGTCTCTCAGGGTCTGCAAAACATTTATTCAGAATCTTTTTGGCTTTTAGAGTGTCTTTTGAGACGTCAGATGTAATTCTGATAGGTCTGCCTTTATTTGTTACACTGTCTTTTCCCCTTGCATCTTTTAATATTCTTTGTTAAGTAAATTTAGTGTTTTGATTATTATATAGCAGGAGGATTTTCTTTTCTGGTTCAAGCTATTTGCTGTTTGTGTGCTACTTGTACATTTATGACCATCTCTCTCTCTAGGTTAGGGAAGTTTTCTTCTATGATTTTGTTGAAGATATTTTTTGGCCCTTTGGACTGAGAATCTTCTCCCTCTTCTGTTCCTATTATTCTTAGGTTTGGTCTTTTTGTAGTGTCCCAGCAATTGAGGGGATTGGGGCCTGGGCATATCACCAGTCTGTTCTGGTTGAAGTAGGCTTCCTGGTAGGTAGGTGGATCTGTGGGGCGGGATCAGTGTACAGATTGGCAATTGCACGTGGAGGTGTGGAAATTTGGTGATTTCTAGTGCACAGAATTAACTAAGTATGAACCCTAACTACAGTTGTACACGGTGCACAGAAGAGTAGGGCTTCTGGGCTGCCTCATGCAGGAACGCCTAAAGACAAATTTCAGCTCAGATGTTAGCAATGGGAGATCTTTGGATGCTTATTTATTCATTTATATGAAGATTAAATTCAGGACTCCTGTGTGCTAGGCAGAGAGTCCTACACTGAGCTGGTTCCTCAGCCTATGTGTTTGTTTAACTTGTCTTTCAGTTGTATGGAGGACAATAATTAGATTCTTTATTCAGATACTGAAACATCATGGAACAAGTTTGTGGAAGGGTTGGTGACAGCACTTATAGTCTCATCTTATCTTAATGAAGTCATAGTCAGAATTTTGCCTCAATGAATAATTAGGATAACATAACTTTATTCCTGGTCACTGTTAATTTTATAGATAAAAACGTAAGACTAGGGGCTGGAGAGATGGCTCAGCAGTTAAGAGCACCGACTGCTCTTCCAAAGGTCCTGAGTTCAAATCCCAGCAACCACATGGTGGCTCACAACCATCTGTAATGGGATCAGATGCCCTCTTCTGGTGTGTGTGAAGACAGCAGCAGTGTACTAACATAAAATAAATGAATAAATCTTAAAAAAAAAAAAGACTAATAAATTTTACAAATAGATATATTCCTGGCCTTTGTTTTAGGTGGTGGATTTTTGTTTTGTGTTTGTTTGTTTGTTTGTTTTGTTATCCTCATGCATTTGTGATTTATTAAAAAGATTCAGAATTCTTGTTTCCTGAATGACTGGAGGTAGAACCCAGGGCCCGCCTCATGTGTGCTAGGCCAAGTGCATTACCACTGAGCCACACCCTTTTACTGTGTCTTTTTTTTTTTAGTTGAAAATAGTTTGTTTTTTTTAAAAAAAGAATGTATTCTAATTATAGTTTCCCTTCCCCCAGTTCTTCCTAGATCCTACGACCTACCCAAATCCACACCTTTTATTTCTCTAATTAGAAAAGAGACATCTAAAAAAGAAAGAATATAAGATTAAAAAAATAATAACTGAAATAGGACAAAACCAGTAAACAGAAGGAAAACAAAAAGTGCCAAAGAAAAGGCACAAGAAACACATAGGCACAGAGATAGTCATATTCCCATCCATAGAGAATCCATAAACACATAGGCACAGAGATAGTCATATTCCCATCCACAGAGAATCCATAAACACATAGGCACAGAGATATTCATATTCCCATCCACAGAGAATCCATAAACACATTGGCACAGAGATAGTCATATTCCCATCCACAGAGAATCCATAAAACAAAACTGGAAACTGGGATATACACAAAAGGTCCTGAGTGGTTAAAAATAAAAGACCTGATAACATAAGAGAAAGAACCTACAAATACCATTGGGCTGGGTATGGATACCTTAAGTGTGGCCAGTGAGACTCCATTAGAGAAGACTAAGTTTTTCTTTGCGAGTGGTTGTGATTTGGAGGTAACTTCTGGCTTGGGGATGTGGTATCATGTCTGCTTCCTCCCTCAGCACTGGGACCCCATCTGGTTTAGACCTATGCAGACCTTGTGCATGTAGAAACAGTCTCTGTGAGGTCATATGTGTGTTGGTCGGAGTTCTTTAGGTATTTTGGATATCTGTCCTTAACTGTTCTTAGTCCCAGGAGGCGTTTCTCTATATTTTCTTCACATGTTTTATAGTTCTAATTATAATGAAGTCTTTTGATCTGTGTTTAGTTTATCCTTCTGTATGGTATCAGGTAATGGTCCAACTTCATTTAGAAATTTTATTGCAAATAATCCAGCTGTCCCAACACATTGCATTTTTTTTGAGATGGGAATGGAGTGTGGGGTAATGAGACAAGTTCTCATGAAGACAGGTTGCCTTTGACCTCGTTGTGTAGCCAAGGATGACCCGGGGTCTCAGGCATGGTTCACTGTGCCTGGTTATGTACAGTACCAAGGCTTACACAATAGCTAAGGATGACCCGGGGTCTCAGGCATGGTTCACTGTGCCTGGTTATGTACAGTACCGAGGCTTACACAATAGCTAAGGATGACCCGGGTCTCGGGCATGGTTCACTGTGCCTGGTTATATGCAGTACCGAGGCTTACACAGGGGCCCTTCCTCCATGCTGGGCTGCCAGTTGAACTGTATCTCCAGCATCCCGTTTGCATGTTCTTGGCACTCTTCCAAAAATAACTAGCCGATGTTTGGAGGGACGTATTTCTGGGGTGTTTTATTTATTGCTCTGTATGTCTGTCATAACACTCTTATGACTGTATTTCTATAATAAATGTGAAATCAAATGGTGTGCGTCTTCACATCCTTCCCAGGATTGTGTCGGGTATTGCAGTCGACATTTGTTTTTAAAGTGTGTTGATTCCACACACTTTACCTGGAGTCCAGACTGATCCTGAGCTTCAGTTTCCTATGCCTTGTGCTCCCGGTTAGGAAGGAGTCATCAGCACTCACAGCCGCCTGCGTGCTGTGATTTACATAGCAGAAACCCTTTCAATTCTGGTCCCGTTTGGCCCATCCTAAATTTCCATTAAAAATTAATTTGAAAATTATGAATGTATATGTGTCTAAAATGAAATGTTACTCAACTGCAAAGAATGAAAATCAGAGTCAGAATGAAAACATCACATGACTCCTGTCATGTAGAATCTAGAATAAAACTTATTTATAAACACGCATGTTTGTTGGCCACGGGAGCAAGCAGAGTGCACGGGAGGGGGCGTGGAAGCAAGAGTAGGCAGTCGGATTCATACGCAACATGAGAATGGGAGGGGGGCTGTTGGAAACGAGGGATCTGCAGGGAGAGAGGTGCTCAGGGAGGACCTGTGGGAGGGAGAGTAAGAGCCAGGCAGAGTGAGTGTGCCTGGACACGCTGGGACGAAGCCCAGCTACTCTGCATGGCAGCAACAAAAGGATGCGGGGAAGTGCACATTGAGTGTGTGGGCTTAACGTGTCAGTGTTCTAATTTATCCTGGAGACGCTATAGCATGTCATTGTGATTTCGTCTCTTTTCTATTTTTGTGGTGGGCTCAAATTCTGTGCCTACTAAGCAAGTATACTTCCACTGGACTACATCCCCTGCTCACAACAATTTATTTTCCCCCCAGGATTTGTTTAATCATGACACATACTCAAAATAATTTGAAATATTAATTTAAAATGTATAGAACTTGAAAAGTTGTGATTATATTTTCTATAGCTGAACCTGGGGTTTCAGTTAATGCATTATGAAACCTGGGGTTTCAGTTAATGCATTATGCATTGAATTTAAACCTTCTTGTGGTCTTAATTTTTTTACACAACAGTTAAAAATTATATTTGAGGGAGAGGAAGATACCTTGTAATAACTACTTGCTATGTAGATGTGAGCACCTGAGTTGGGATCCCCAGCAATTATGTAAAAGCTGGGTATGCTAGTGTGCACATACAACCCTAGTACCAGGGGACAGAAGCAGCCATTATAGAGGAAGTGGGGGACTTCAGATTCAGTGAGAGACACTGTCTCAAAAAAGCAAGGTAGCAAACAATAGAGGAGTTGCCTGAAGTCACCTCTACACACATGTACAAGGTGAGCACACGCATGTAAACCACAGACAGTATATGTTTGCTATTCTCCATATCTGGAAAGATAAATGTAAATACGTCTCACTGTTGTTTTCTCACTGAAGAACAAAATAGAGGAAATATGCTTTGTGCCTAGGATTTTTCACAAAGAAGAAAATCATTGGATTACACCACGCAAGGAGAGAGGCTCTATTGGGTCTCACAGTTCCAGGGCAGATGTGGCCCACCATGGCGGGGAAGATGTGCATGGCTGCAAACAGCATTACTGGGTCAGCGGCAGGAGTCAGGCCAGGGTGTAAACCATCAACTGACACACTGACACACTGGCTCAGCAAGGCTCCACCTCCTCACAGTGGTTTCAACCTTTCCCAGTGATGCGACCCTTTAATACAGTCTCTCATGGTGTGGTGATCGCTAATATAAAATTATTTTCATTGCTGCTACTTCAAAACTGTAACTTTGCTACTATTGTGAAACATAATGTAAATATCTGTGTTTTCCAGTGGTCTTAGGTGACCCCTGTGAAAGGGTCGTTTGACCCCCAAAAGATGGTGATCCACAGGTGAGCAGCACTGTCGTAAAGGTCCTGCAGCCCTGCAAACCGGGGAGCAGGTGTCCAGACAAGGGAAACAGTCTATGTATTCAGCAGCAGTGCACAGCTTAGTTGTCAGGCAGCTTTGCTGATCCCAAGGACGGAAATCCCAGGGATACACATGTAAAACAGGACGTGGTCGGCAGTCCTAGTTTAATAGAGAGGCACACCTTACTGCTGTGACAGATCACTATGACCTTATGTAACTCAGAGGGGAAGGTTTACTTTAGTTACTTTCACAGCAAAGAAGTCAGGGCAGGAACCTGGAGACAGGAGCTACCGCAGGGGCCACAGAGGAACACTGCTTGCTTGGCCTGCTCCCCTACAGCACCCAGTACCTCAGCCACCGCCCGTGGTGGGGGGCAGACCCCCGGACCCCGCCCCCACATTACTCATCCATCAGGAGAATGCTCCGCAGGCTTGCCTACAGGCCAGTGTGGTGGGAACCCTGTCTCGAGATTCTCCCTTCCAGAAAGACCAGCTAGTCAAGTTGACACAAAATCAGCCGGCATGTTGTAAACGAGTCATGTGGGTAGTTAAAACAGAGAGGCCTCTCCTGGAAGCTTCCTAACTGACGGAGAAACAACAGACAAGAGGAGTTGGGAGATGCAGACTCAAACACATCATCCTGTTGTTTTAGACTTGAGTGTTTTTATCCTAACTTAGGACTTAACGTGTGTCTGTGAGCCCGAGATGTTCTTCCCTGACCCCGCTGACGGTGCACACTCTTAGTTCCAGGGTCCCACATGGCGGCTTTGCCAACATTATGGGTGGCAGTGGCCTGCAGAACTTCACAATTGCTGCCGTGCCGTACACTCCAAATCTTTTACCAACTTCCAGCACGTGGTAAGCCAGACTCACTTATTCAGATGAATTATGGAATATTTTCATTAATTTTAAATCATCAGAAGTAATTGCTTTATTTCCTTTTTAATGGTTAAAGTGTCAAATTTATGTATATTTTACTATAATAGGGAAAAGAAATAACCAAAGCCTTCAGTAGTTACATTCCATTGCTCTGTTATGGTGTTATTATCTTTAAGAAGGTAACTTTGTTAAATACCTTCATTAAAATACAAAATACATAATTTCTCTCTTGCTCTACCTCCTCTTCCATGTATTCTTCCTTCCCTTCCAGATCCACAGAGCCTTCTTTAGTGTCCTTACACATGCCAGTGAATTCTTGTAAGACTACAGCCACCTGCAGGGTCTTTTCAGTCTAGATTTTATGGATGTTAATAGGGTGACTGTTGGTATTGGGGACCAGGCAGGGAGCCCTGCCAGGCGAGACCGATCTCCTTTCCCCTGCGGCTGTGGCTTGTAGTTCCTCATCTAGAGCTGAGGCCCTGGAGGTCCCTGCATCCTCTTCGGGATGCCAGCTCTTGTTGGATTGTTCGGGTCTTGTTTAGGGAGCCATAGTGTTGCTTCCCTCTTAGAGCTGGATGTCACGGTCTCTCTGTCTCGGAGGCCCTTTCCATCTGTCGTGTTGATGCCCCGAGTCTCGGGTGCAGGAGTTGTGTAGTAGATCTATCACTGGAGACAGAGCATCCTAGTCAGTTGTCTTCTGCACTGTGACTAGTGGCTTGCGGTATAAAGCAGCTTCTCTGATGAGGGCTGAGGTGTACTGCACACTTACCTCGGTCTGTGCCACAGAGGAAGAGATGGGCTAAGAGGAGGCCTGGTGCTGGCAGTGGTCCAGGACGACTGGAACCCTGTCTGCCTGACAGTTGTTTGTGGTCTGCTGTGTTTCTGTAATGAAAGGAGAGCTTCACCCATAATCTCTCCTCAGAATTTTGGAACTACAAATGAATTACTGGTTATAAGTTTGGGCCATCATCTAGTAGGGAAAACTTGGGAACAGGCACAAACCACCTAAAACTTAATTGGTTCTCACCATGGTGGTATCATTCAGTTGCGTAGACACTTTCAGTGTATCACCCTGTTACTTTTTTTTTTAAATCAGAAATTTATTTTCAGCCACTCATTTGCATTCTGGGAGGAGCTGCAGTTCTTCTTAAACATCACTTGAGGGTTTTCCAATTTCAATGCAAATTTGAGAGAATGGTTTTATGTTAATTATAAGCAGTGTTTTTACTGCTAGATAAAACAAGGAATTTCAGAGATTCTCTTTTTAATGGTGGTCTATTTTTTTTTTTTAAAGCATCAACATGCTCAAGTTACCTGAATACCCAAGTAAAGAAATACTCAAGGACAGACTCCTCGTAGCACTGCATTGTGGCAGCTATGGTTATACAATGGCATAATGAAGCCTGGGAACTCGCCTGACTGCTGATGTACAATCCAGAGTGACAGAAGTAATTTAGGCAGCGGACAGAGAGGCAGCCTCCTGCGACCCGCAGGCAGAGCTCCTGCTTCAAATTCATGAAGAATCAGGTTTCCTATTTACGTTTCTTTTCCATGTTTTGTCTATGTTTGTGATACAGTTAGAAAATATAAAATCATAGTAGACTTCATTTTTAAAAATGCTAATTGGAAGTAGACACTATCTTTTTTTTTTTTTTTCAAGTTTCTTTAATCTTGTCCAAAACTGTGTTAGGGCAAACTCTTCCTCTGCATTCCAGCCCTGCTATGAGCCTGTCTAGCTGAAAGGATATTTTCTGTAAATTATATGAGGACATCCAGCTGGTATGTTCTATTGCATGTAAAGTACCATTTATATTTTGGAAAATGTATAGAATGGATTAATTTAGATTGTGTAAAGCCATAAATATGTATTTTTCCCATGTTATACTTATTTTGCAATGGGTTTTATTTTTTTGTTGTTTAGCTTTTTAGTATTTTGATACATGGTATAAAGTTTAGACTGGTATGCAGAACAACGGATAAAGTGACATCTAATTTATATATTAAAGCTTATAATACATGAATTATTTGCATCTTTCTGTGCTCAGTTTCATGTGTGTATATATACTGTGTGGTCTCAGTTTTTCTTATGCCTTATTTTATAATGAAAATAAAATTAAAACATATTTATCTTACATTTATTTATTTGATCTAAGCTTGATGACAGACTTGAAGAAGTAATATAGCCTGCAGATTAAAACTTAAATATGTAATATTCTCCTGTTTGCTTATCTGATTAAAATGCTATGCTCTAAGTGGTGCGTGCCTGATAGAAAGCACTGGATGCGCACCTCGTGAGGACACCCTGGACTAGTTACAGCGTGAGCAGCTCTAGCCAGGCTTCAAGGGAAGTGGGGAAGCACACAGGTGTGCTGGGGGGCGTTTTCTGACATTTAGAACTTTGCCACTGGGAGCAAATAAAAGATCTGGTCTTAGGGAGATGGCACGTGTGGCATGTCTCACGGGAGCAGCGGCTGTTGTGTAGGGATATTAAAGAGATACACTGAAAGCAGCAAATTAGAACCCAAAGTACACATAAACAGTCCATCTTTTGGGGTCTTGTTTTATTGCTTATTGTTTAATATAAGAAACCAGGTTACATTAAAAAAGAAATCTCTTATAGGTAGCTCTAACATTAAGATTCCAGTACAATTTTTTTAATTATAAAAAAGGTTACCACCTTGTTAAAGCAACATTACAGCAAACTTAGCCTTCGGCTCTATGACTTATTTGTGATTCTAGAATCTGGCAGTTGTCAGCACCAAACAGAGTCCAACAACAGGGTGTGGTCTCTGCACGTCCTCGGGCTAGAAGCAGAAATGGGGCAGAAGCGGATGGGTCCTCACAGCCCAGCGGTGTCACGTCGGGCAGTCTGGGCTGCGGCTGCCTCTGTGCCTGTCGGCCAGGTCTTAGTGCTGCTGCAGGAGTGAGCCCGGAGCTTGGGTTTTGTTGTCTGAGAGACAGTATACTTTAGGGGACTAGTATGGAGAATAACCCTGAAAGATGAGGCTTTCTTATCAAGAGTCTTTGTAAGGGAGCCATTCAAAATCAAACTGGGCTTTAGGCAACATAGACTGTAGATTAAAATTACGATTTTGTGTGTATATGAGGTAATGCTGGAAACAAATACAATGCAATTCCTTAACTAGCTTTTTCCCAAATGGGCACACAGAAACCTTTTAAGATTTCAAAGCTAAGGCCTTAGCTGGCAGACTCAAAGTAGCTCATCTAAGTATAACCCAGCCACCAAGCCCCATCCAGCCAGGGACCTTCTAGGCCTGCACTCTGTCCTTTTCAGACCTCCCTCCTCCCTTCTTCCTCCCCCTCCATTTCTTCTTCCTCCTTCTCCTGCTAGGCCTCCTTTCTCCCAGGAAGTCTCAGCTTACACTTCCTCTCCAGCTAATTGGCCATCAGATTTTTTTTTTTTTTTTTTTTTTTTTTTTTTTTTTTTTAGTAAAGCCCATCAAAGATTTGCCTTAGGTAAGTGAGGAAGGACAGAGACACAATCTCATACAGCATACCCCAACAGCAGTCAGTTAATCTCATATAGCATACCCCAACAGTCAGTTAATCTCATATAGCATACCCCAACAGCAGTCAGTTAATCTCATACAGCATACCCCAACAACAGTAGTTAATCTCATACAGCATACCCCAATAACAGTCAGTTAATCTCATACAGCATACCCCAGCAGTCAGTTAATCTCATACAGCATACCCCAGCAGTCAGTTAATCTCATACAGCATACCCCAGCAGTCAGTTAATCTCATACAGCATACCCCAACAACAGTAGTTAATCTCATACAGCATACCCCAACAGCAGTCAGTTAATCTCATACAGCATACCCCAACAGCAGTCAGTTAATCTCATACAGCATACCCCAACAGCAGTCAGTTAATCTCATACAGCATACCCCAGCAGCAGTCAGTTAATCTCATACAGCATACCCCAGCAGCAGTCAGTTAATCTCATACAGCATACCCCAGCAACAGTCAATCTCATACAGCATACCCCAGCAGTCAGTTAATCTCATACAGCATACCCCAGCAGCAGTCAATCTCATATAGCATACCCCAGCAGCAGTCAGTCAATCTCATACAGCATACCCCAGCAGTCAGTTAATCTCATACAGCATACCCCAGCAGCAGTCAATCTCATATAGCATACCCCAGCAGCAGTCAGTTAATCTCATACAGCATACCCCAGCAGCAGTCAATCTCATATAGCATACCCCAACAGCAGTCAGTTAATCTCATACAGCATACCCCAGCAGCAGTCAGTTAATCTCATACAGCATACCCCAGCAACAGTCAATCTCATACAGCATACCCCAGCAGTCAGTTAATCTCATACAGCATACCCCAGCAGCAGTCAATCTCATATAGCATACCCCAGCAGTCAGTTAATCTCATACAGCATACCCCAACAGTCAGTTAATCTCATACAGCATACCCCAACAACAGTAGTCAATCTCATACAGGATACCCCAACAACAGTCAGTTAATCTCATATAGCATACCCCAGCAGCAGTCAGTTAATCTCATATAGCATACCCCAGCAGCAGTCAGTTAATCTCATATAGCATACCCCAACAGCAGTCAGTTAATCTCATACAGCATACCCCAACAACAGTCAGTTAATCTCATATAGCATACCCCAACAGCAGTCAGTTAATCTCATATAGCATACCCCAACAGCAGTCAGTTAATCTCATACAGCATACCCCAGCAGCAGTCAGTTAATCTCATACAGCATACCCCAGCAACAGTCAGTTAATCTCATACAGCATACCCCAGCAGTCAGTTAATAGTATTTGAGTCCATCCACTGTGTACAGGGTGTGTTGGTGTTAGGGTAAAAACAGATCTTTGGAATATTAGCACCACAGTGTTGAGTTCTGGACTGCTGTGGAGGTAAATAGGAGTCCGTGTGGCTGGATGTGAGAGAGCCTGGCTGAATAGTCGAGAGGAAGCAGAAACAAGCCCTTCTGTCTCCTACAAGGTCCCAGCCGTCTCCTACACCGCCCCTCTTGAGAAACACAGGGAAGAAAGTGCTGTTCACATACTCTCAGTTGTGAGTAAAAATGGCTTCTAAACAGTCTTTGTCCATTTCAGGAAGGAGAGCACCTTAGACTGCCCTACAGACAGAGCTACATACAAAGTAGCCAAGAAAAACTGCAGCTCCATCCTGGTAGCAATGGCAGGAACAGTGCACACAGGCTGGATGGTCCATGCAAGTTGGCCTCTCGTCTAATTAACAGCTGGCACACCTGACAGGGTTGAAGTCCAGCAACACTGCAAGGCTAGCCACTGACGCAGCCAAGGTTATCAGCGAAGGAACATTCCCGAGATGGCCATAAGCAAGCCCGTAAGGGGACACGTCAGTACCACGCGGACCCCACTGCCTTGGCCCATAGTGTGCCCAGGAATTTAATCAGCCTCGGTGAAGTTGTCTGTCCAGTTTCTGCAGTAAATCCTACAGAAAGCCTCCAGACAGCGCGGTGGCAGCTTCCTCTGGCATCTCCCAGAGCCATTAGATCCCAGAGCCTTCACCTGCTCTGCCGCTCTCCTGCTGTCGAGGAGCTCTGCTTGTTTTCTGCAGTAATTCCTCTTTTAAACTTCTTTCTCTCTCTCTCTCTTTTAAACTTTCTGATTTTGTCTTCAGTGGCCGATTCAGGCAATCCAGGTGAGTGATCTTTGCCCCGAGATATTATATTTGTAATAATTAGCTGTTTCATAACTAGTGAAGTGATGGCCGCTATCATGGTTCTGATACTAAGTAAACCTTCTGTTGCTGTTGTAGCATTGAGAAGGCCAGACTTCATGGTAGGTCAGGACCAGGCAAGCCCAGGCCTCAGAAGCTGCCCTGTGTCTGGCCTGAGGCAAGGACAGTGGGCCAGCCGCCGTTTCCAGACCTCCTCAGCGTCAGTCCCAGATCTCAGTTGTCAGGCCCCCCCCCCCCACCACAGTAATGGACTGTCTCTAGAGAATGAGAGAGATAAAGGTCACCTGCCCTGGAATCCCCTAACCGCTTTAAATCAGGCCTGCGGGCTCACTTGGGTGTCTCGGCAGGAAGTCCCAGCATGGTGGACTTCAGCAAACTAAAACACTGTGTTTACATACTATTTGAGTCCACGGTCTCATTCTCTGGTGAATCCTAGACCCTTACAGTATGGAACTTTGTTCACAAGAAAGGTGTTGGCTAATCAGAAAATGTGCAGTGAAGGTAAAACAGCCCACCAGATAGAAATTTACTTAACTCTTGTCTGCCCAAGATTATAGGTTTGACAGACCAAGCATTGGGTATAAGTCATTTTAGCAATTTCTTAGAAGTTACCACACCATTTTGCTGTTGTTGCTTTCGTGCGTGTCTTCTGTTTTAAGCATTTTGGACCATTGTGTCCCTTCCGTGAGTCTTGAGTGAAGAGCTCTGTTACAGATGGGCACTTGAGGGAGTCAGGAAGGGCCAGGCAGCTGCTCTCTCTCTCAAGGATGCCTGGAAATGCAATCAGCTCAGGTGCGTGAGACTGTTAAATCTGTGGTAATTTGACTTGGATTGGTTTTACAAGGTTCATTCAAATTGCTTATCTTTTTTTTTCCAATGTAGTATTTTTATTGATTTTGGGGGGGATTTTGGGGGGATTTCACATCATGCACTGTGATCACACTCATTTCCCAGTTCTTCCAGGTCTGCCTTCCCATGCCCAAATTAAGATTAAAAAAGAAAAAAAAAAAATAACAAGCAAGTCCAATTTGTGCATCTGTGGAAGGAACATGGTCAAGCTCTCAGTGGCTTGCCCCTTAAATAGATCTTAGTTGTTCCCCTCAGGTATTCCTGCTGGAAGCCGGCCATTGTGGAAAGCTGATTTCAGCATCTTGATATCACAGAGTTTTCCTCAATGGTTTGCTCTTTAGCCTGCTACTTTCTTTGGTGTGGGGTAGGGGTAGGGGTTGGGACTGTAGGGTTGTCCTGCTTTCTCAGCTGTGCATCTGCAGTCATGGATCTCACTGCACAAGTGGCCTCCTTGCCCTTGACAGTCCGTGGGAGCATGGATCACGGGCTTCCACATGGTTCCCAGTGACAGCACGGACCAAGAAGGTGGCACCCAGCTGCAACACGGCCCCTGGACATCAACACAGACCCTGGCTGCTGAAGGGTCTCAGACATGGCCCTCAGTGGCTGTAGGGACCCAGAAATGGTGTCTCAGGTGGCAGTGCAGAACACTCAAATTAGCCTGGTCCCAGCCGCTGTCTCATCCCCAGTCCCACCTCTTTCCACAGTGCCTGTGCCACTCCATTTTTTATATCTTTTCCCTTTCTCCATTACATACTTGTTCATCCTGGTGGTGCCTGCTGCCTGTGCCGCTTGGTGGAGTGGCCTGGCTGTCTGACACCTATACCTCAAGGTGGGGTGGCCTTGCAAATTGAATATTTTTTGAGATTTAGTTCTTTGATGACTCTACATGTGCATATTATCTCACAAAACCATAGATTTAAAAAAATTTATTACTTTCATTGTCTATAGGTTAATTCCCAAATATTAAATAGAATTTAATCCTTGCTAATCTTATAGTGAAAACTTAGGGCATAGTTTTGAAAAAAGTCAATGTGTGGGTGTTTTACCTGCATGTATTCCTATGCACCACGTGTGTACCTGGTTCCTGCAATAGCTAAAACACAGCATTGGATCCCTTGGGACTGGAATTACAGATGGTTGTGAGCTGCCATGTTGGTTCTGGTCATTGAACCCAAGTCCTCTAGAAGAACCTCTTAATCACATAGGTTAAGTCCTCCTAACCACTGAGCTATGTCTCCGTCTCCTGTGGAGGTGACTTTTTAGCTGTCTGTATGACATGTTAGCATTTTGTGAATATGTGTTTGGTAATTTCTAGGAACAAATAGGATAAGATTATTTTTTCCCTAGCGTGGAGATTCTATTCTAGATCCTGTTCTATTCTGTCCTAGGCTAATTCTACTCTATTAGTTGTTTGGTGGTAAGAGAATCAAGCCTATAGCCTCATGTAGCATAAGCAAGTCTAAGCTACCCTGACCATTTTTTCCCATGTGCAGCAAGATATATTTGCCAGTGGGCCCAAGTATATTTTTACCTTAAAATATTTATGTATATGAGTGTTTTACCTGTTTGCATATCTATCCATGCACTACATACTCTCTGTGTCCTCACAGACCAGAAGAGAGTATCAGATTCCCATGGAACTGGAGTTATAGATGGTTGTGAGACACCATGTGGGTGGTAAGAATTGAACACAGGTCCTCTGGAAGAGCAATAAGTGCTCTTAACCTCTGAACTATCACTTTCCATTGTTTTAGCTACTCTGGTTAGCTCTAGTCCAAAATTATTGAATGGAATTTGCTCCAGAATTAAATAATTCATAGGTTTTAAATTGGCTGTCCACATTGCGTGATACAATCTTGTACCATTCTGCTCTGACTCATCTGGAGGTGAGCCATTCCTTTATCCAGTGTATCTGCTGTATATGGTGCCCACTCATCAGTCACTTAACTGTTTCAGTTATCAAATTGTTATTGAACATGGGGTCACCAGTGTACCCCAAGAGTCCAATTTCAGCCTCCTGCTGTCAAGCCAATTAAAAGAGCTAAAGTATAGTGAAAAGATGATAAAAGAGATATACTAAAACCCAAGTTCATCTCTGGGGTCCTGCCATAAGAGCAGGGTTTAAATAGAAAGTAAATATAAATAAGTAATCCAGCCAGAATGTGGTCTCTTGATGCCACGGTCTCAGCAATAAGTCTCCTTATTAAGTTACCTAACAAATTATAAATTTTTCTCTAGGAGACACATTCTTTTTCTCTGGCAGACAAATTACTTCTCTGGATGTCTCTAGGCCTTCGGCCCCTTCTTACATAGAAGATTCCAAGGAAAATTATTTCTTAGCGTCTGTGTTTTCATAAGCTAATAGCACAGTATTTTCCTTAGAACACACCCAGCCCTGCCAGATCGGATGTTACAAGGTCAGCTGATGTAGCATGGCTGCCGAGGTAGGCGGAAGGCCTGACTATTCAAGAGTGCTTTCATTCTTGAAAGCAAAAGAGATTAGGTAAATGCAGGTGCAGTGTGAACTCTGAATGGGTGGTCTATATGCAGAGTTGAGCCTAGGACAGCTTGAAATGTCTAACACCAATGTTCCTCCAACTGGTCCGGGAAATACAAGGAACACTGCCAAATCCATTCTGCAAGGCTAGTATTATCCTGACACATAAACCAGATAAGGACACCATCCTAACAACAGCAATGAAGAAAATTACAGGTCAGTTTCCCTGATGGATACAGACACAACATTCTAAGTAAAACACTTGCAAAGCAAGTAGCAAAAATGGCCTTTTGATGAAATTCAGTGTCTATTTATGATAAAAAGTCCTAAGGAAGTTAGGAATAGGAAAATCTGTAACTTTAATTTTTTCAAAGTCTACTTTTAATGATGGTTCTTAGATGCTTTAACCTCCTCTCTAACCCACCAGCCACCAGGTAGTAGAAGAGAAAGGATGGGGGGGTAGTGCACCTGTTTAAAAATGGTTCTTTGGAGTAACTCCCATCTGTGTTGTCTGGAAATCAGCAGTTCAGTTCACAGGTCAGCAGTGGCAGTTCCAGCCTCTTGCAAACACTTCACAGGAATACTAGCAGTCCAGTTCGGTAGAGTCGGGATAGCAAACATGATCATGATCAGCAGTGGTGGCACTACCTAGCAGAGGCAGCCAGGCCCCAACCTCAGCCAAGTCAGCAGGAGGGGCCAGGGCCAACTGGAACGCCAGGAAAGGTTCTCGGCTGTGCCTCTCTCCGCAAAGTGAAGATCAGTGAAGACGTGAGTCCAAGGGTCACACGGCTAGCTCCAGGCAAGCCTAGCTCTGCTGTCACTGTCGCTTGAGTCCTTTTATACTCCCTCTAAACATCACGTGTCCCCCACGGGTCGTCTGAGTCTGCAGAAGTGACAAGAAGCTGGGGTTCACCACTAGTTTTTTGGTGTGTTTCTTTCTATGGAGTCCTGACCAATGCAGCTCAACTACACAGTGTAAGATGGACCAGTACATGTGTGTCATTAGCAGAGAATCCTTCGTCGTGTGTCATTACACATGCTTGCGTTAGCAGAACATCCTCTCTTCTATGTCTGCTTCAACCAAATGTCCCTTTATGTTTGCCCCAGCAAAATGCCACACAACACAAGTAACTTACCAAAGAACCTTTAAGTTTCTGCTTCAGAGAACAGATCTCAACACGATACAACCAATATATGGCAATCCTTCAGCTAACATCGTATACTAAATGGAGAAAAGTTGAAAGCATTTCCCCTAATATCACGAATGAGAGAAAGGTCTATACTCTCAATGCTCTTTGTAGTATTCGAAGTCTTAGCTAGAGTATTAGGAAAGAGAAAAAAAGTAAGAATTATGTTTAGGAAGGGAGAAGATAATCAAGCATCTGGTTATTTGAATGAGGATGGCCCCCATAGGATCATAGGTGGAACTGTTTGGGAAGGATTGGGAGGTGTGGTTGGTTGGAGTGGGTGTGCCGCTGGGGGACAGATTCCGAGGGTTTAAAGGATGTCAGCCATTCCCAGTCTTGCTCTGACTTGAGGTTGTAAATCAAGATGTGACTTCTCAGCTGTTCCTTCATTTTGCCATCTGTGGACTCTAATGACAAGCTAGAAACCCTAGCCTAAATTAAAGGCCATCTTTTATAGGTTGTCTTGATCATGGTGTTTTATCACAGCATTCCCAATTCTAGGTGATAGAATCCTGAAAGAGTCCTAACAATTCCAACAGAAAATTCTTGAATCTAATCCTTTCAGCAAAGTAGCAGGATACAAAATAAACAAAATGTCAATAGTTTGTCTTTATATTAATAATGGACTTGGCAAGAGAGAAGTCAGGACAAAAAAACAAAACAAAACAAAACAAAAACCCTCTGTTCACAGTAAAGTCAAATAAGTAAGCAAATAACTTCAGAATAAACTTAACCAAGGAAGTTAAAGACCTCTACAATGAAAAAAAATTAAAATCCCAAACAAAGAAATGGAAGGAAATGCTAGAAGACAGGAAGAACTTTTATGCTCCTGGGTTGGCAGAATTAATACTAGAAAACTTGGTTGTTACTCAAAGTGTTTTACAGATACAATGCAATTACGATAAAAATCCAATGACATTTTCCACAAAACTATGTAAATAATAATAAAATTCATATGGAAGCACAGGAGACCCTATCTCAAGCAATCCTTAAGCAGAACAGAGAATTCTAGAAATGTTACAATGCCTGATCTCAATAGCCTCTTCAGTTCATATGTCTCAGGAAAATCTACAGAAGTAGATGAAATTAAACCCACTTCTCTCATCCTAACCAAAAAAAAAAAAAAAAAAAAAAGCTATTCAAAATAGATAAATGACCCTTTTTTAAAGTTGGTACTCTGAAACTATCAGAAAAATATGGACACTTCTTGATAAGAGACATAAATCTCAAAGCCCACCCCCAGTGACACACCTCAAACAAGGTCACACCCATTATGCCACAAAGCCTCACATTCTAATTCTTCATAAATAGTTAACTAACTTGGGGGGGGGCAAACACTCAAATATATGAGACTATGATGACATTTTTATTCAAACTACCACAGTATTCCTCCAAAATACAAAACAAACAAAAAAACAAACAAAAAAAATCACAAGAAAGTAGCTATCAAGAAAACAACTCAAACAATTGGGTACATATTTAAAGGAAGAATTCTCAAAAGAGAAAATGCAAGCAGATGAGAAATATTTAAAAAGTCCGACACCCTTAGCCATCAGGGAAGTGCAAATCAAAACTACTTTGAGATTTCATTTTGCACCTTCCACTATCTAAGATCAACAAAACATGTAACAGCTCATGCTGGCATGGATGTGAGGTAAGGAACACACACTGCTGGTGGGAGTGGGAACTTGTACAGCCATTGTGGAAATCAGTATGGTGGTTCCTCATGATAATCGATTTACCTCAAGATCTAGCGATACCATTTTTGGGCGTATCCCCAAAGGATGCTTCATCTTACCACAGGGACACCAATCATACTCATTGTTGCTGCATTCATAATAGCCAGAAGTTGGAAATAACTTAGATGTCCTTCAACAGAAGAATGGATAAAGAGAATGGGGTGTTGTGGCCCCATGTTGCCTAACCACTGGTGTGTGTGAACACCCCTGGAGATCTGAGATGCAGAGGTGCTTTGCTACATTCTATCCTCACTGCCATGGCGTTGCCAGCTCTAGGAATGCCGACACCCACTCAGGGGTGTTAGAACTTAGCCTAAGATGGGGGTCCAGCCTGGGTGAGAAATGGTGCAGGCTGTGGCCGAGGCTGTGGTTCCCAAACTCCTGGACATCCACAAGTAGTTGGGAATGGGCTGTGGGCCTGAGGTGAGCCCAGGGTAGTGGGTTGTGGGGGGAGTGGGGGTGGGGAGGGAATCCAGCTTAGCTCAGGGTGAGTGTCGGGTGCTCGAGCAGCCTTCTGTTCGGAGCGGCCTTCTGTTGGGGACTTGGTGGCAGGGCTTGGTAATGAAGGCCTCTTCCCATGACAGTTCTTGAGAATGTTCATGAGAAAAAAACAGACCTTGCTTGTCCAAACTATTTATTCATGTTGGGAGCATGGATGCATACAAGTTACTCAGGGTGGACCAGAGTTTAAATACCTTTTGCAGGAAGAAATGTCTGGGGAAGGAAGCTTATTGGCCAAACCCTCGGGGTCCATCCAGGGCTCTATGCTGCATGATCAGTTGCCATGGTCTTATTGGGATGTCATGACCATGTGCTCCAGGACAGGAACTGGGTCAGGAGCAGATTCACACACCCTCCATTCCCAATTACGAGAACTGCTGGGGTTTCTTAATCTGCTCAGCCTTCCCAGTTTCTGTCTGGTGACTCGGTTCCACTCGCCCCACAGAGTGCTACTCAAACCTAAAAAAGAAAAAAAAATGACATCAAGAAATTTGCAGGCAAATGGATGGAAGTAGGAAAAAACCATCCCAGATGTAAATAAAAATCACCAAATAGAATCCAGAATCCCAGCTTGCCGTCTTTCATCACTAAATGAAGCTTCCAGTACCGGGACTGGGTTACATCTCATTGAGTTGTTAGACAAAGGGTCCCCATGGGAATCCCCAAACAACCCATAGTGCTGCCAAACAGGTTTCTCCATGAAAACCAGCAGCAGAGTCCCAACGCTGAGAATAACTCCTACACAGCTAGTTGAAGATGGAGACGTTGAGTGTGTGCCTGCATGACTCCTACAGGCATTCTGCCATATTCAGCTCAGTGCTTTGTCTAGCCATCATCAGTGAAGCTTCCTCCTGCTGAAGATGGGGAAAGAGACAGTGATCCTCAGGTAGAAGTTATGCAGAGAGTCGGAGACTTTAGAACACTCAGCTCTAAGTGGGCTGTCTCCACAAAATCTCTTCCCTTAGAGTTCAGGGAATCCCGAAGAGGACATACAGAAGGGATGAAGGACACCAAGAAAACAAGGCCCTCTAAATCTACTGAGCAACGCTCACACGACCTCTGTCTTAGTTGGGGCTTTACTGCTGTGGACACCATGACCGAGGCAACTCTTACAAAGGACAACATTTAATTGGGGCTGGCATACAGGTTCAGAGGTTCAGTCCATTATCAAGGCAGGGGCATGGCAGTGTCTAAACAGACATGTAGCAGGAGGAGCTGAGAATTCCACCTCTTGTTCTGAAGTCAAACAGGAGGCGAGTTTCCAGGCAGCTAGGAAGAAGGTCTTAAAGTCCACACCCACAGTGACACACCTACTCCAAGTCCACACCTCCAAATGGTGCCACTCCCTGGGCCAAACATATTCAAACCACTACATTATACTCCCTGGCCCCATAGGCTTGTTCAGACACCTGAGACTTTGGGGACCATACCTACCGGTAGCATATTTAAAAAGTACAATGAATCCAACTTTCTAAGTCCCCCATACATATTCCATAGCAGTCTCGACAGTGCTAAAAGTCCAAAGTTCAAAGAATCTTCTGAGATTCTCCCAATCACTTAACGATAGTCTCCAAAGCAAGACAGGAAACGGAGGCAAACTCCAAACTCTGCATCTCTATGTCTGATGTCAAAGATGTCTTCAGGTCTCTACTCCATTTTCATCTTTGTTGACTGCAACCAAGTCCTTTCTCCTGGGCTGGTTCCACTTGCTGTTACCAGCTTTTCTCAGCAGGCATCCCACGGCTCCAGCCTCTCAAGCACCTTGGAGTCTCCAGGGCAACTTCAATCTTACAGCTTATTGTTCCAATATCATGGATCTACACATGATCTTCTGGGTTCCTCCAAAGGGCTTAGGCCACATCTCCAGCTCTGCCCTCTATAGTGCTTTAGGCTCTGGTTGACTCCATTGCTGCTACTATTCTTGGTAATCATCCTATGGAACTGGCATCTCCAATTCATTGGAGTCTTCTGCTGGAAATTGGCTTCACTAATAGCCTCTCATCGCTTTCTTCATGGTGCCAAGCGTCAACTTCTTTGTATGACCCCTTCAGTCCTGGGCCATCAACTGCAACTGAGGCAGCTCCTTTACCAAATGGCCTTCCCTGGCCTCCCAGAGTGCCAGGCCTCAGCTGGTCTCCCTGATCCCTTCACACATTTAAAATCAGTACCATCTGGGTCATTCTTATCTATTACCAAGTCCATCCGCAGTATAAGGTACAACCTTGGCTATCTCTGGGACATGGCTTCTTTGTGCTCTCAGAAAACACTTTGCAGATTTCACCTCAGTGATGCTGGTCTCTTCTTAATCATCACTAATTCCTTAGCTCTGGCCAGCCAGCATCAGTTATCCCACTAGTCCCTTCTATTCTGGACTTTAAAGCGAAAGCAACATGGCCAAAACTGCTAAGTTCTGCTGCTTGTTGGTGCTGGAACATGGACCTCATATTCTATTACTAGCTTTCTGTTTTCCAACTCCCTCGATGCTGAAGCTTGGCTGACCTTGAGTTTAGAGGTCTGCATGGCTCTGTCTCCTGAATGCTGGATTAATAGTGTATACATCGTGCCTAGACTTAAACTTAGCTGGGTGGGATCGTGCCCTAAAGACCCACTCCTAATCTGCTATCTCCTAGAACATAGGATTCAGCTCCATTCTACTTCCTGGTGCCCCTTTAATACCTGAATCGTATATTTTATGTTTTTCCTTCCTCAGCTTGCTTCTTTTCACTAAAATGCTCTTCATAAAGAATGAACTTTAGTAACCATGCAACCAGATTTACTAGGCTGTTTTGAGACTTCCCTTTTCAGAGCAATTGATCTAAATCTCTTTACCTCAGGCTCAGACTGACTCTTCAGACAAGGACAAAAAGCAGCCACTTTCTTTACCAAAATACTGTAAAGACAGGCTCTATGCCACATACTGAAATTCTTCTCCACTGAAAATTCTTTGGTCAGGTCTGCACAGTTCAAACCACTCATAGCAACAAAGTCTTCCATATTCCTCCTATTATAGACCATTAAGCCCTGCTTAAAGCATTCCTCCCAAAATCCAACGTCCCCAAATCCACACTCTTCCGAACAAAAACATGATCAGGCCTATCACAGCAACACCCGACTCCTGGTCTTAGGGTTTTACTGCTGTGAACAGACACCATGACCAAGGCAACTCTTATAAAGACCACATTTAACTGGGGCTGGCTCACAGGTTCAGAGGCTCGGTCCATTATCATCAAGGCAGGAACATGGCAGCGTCCAGGCAGCCACCGTGCAGGAGCTGCTGAGAGTTCCACCTCTTGTTCTGAAGTCAAACAGAAGACTACCTTCCAGGCAGCTAGGAAGAAGGTCTTGAAGCCCACACCACAGTGACACACCTACTCCAAGTCCACACCTCCAAATGGTGCCACTCCCTGGGCCAAACATTCAAACCGCTACAAACTCAGAGACGGACAGAGCAAGCACAGGGCCTGCCAGGTCTGCCCCAGGCCCTCTGCAGACTTACTGTGGCTTTCACTTTAGTCCTTATGGGACCCCTGAGGAAGTGAATGAGTGGTTCTCTGACGTTTGTGCCTGCTCTTGGGGCTCTTTTCTTTCTGTTAATTTACTTCGTCCAATGTCAAT
This sequence comes from Apodemus agrarius, assembly GCA_964023405.1. Classification (NCBI taxonomy): domain Eukaryota; kingdom Metazoa; phylum Chordata; class Mammalia; order Rodentia; family Muridae; genus Apodemus; species Apodemus agrarius. Next base: position 49,823,615 of record OZ030025.1, read on the forward strand.
ATAATGGCTTTTGTTTTATCTATTATATTTTGTTATACTTAAAGAAACAAATGAATGGGTGAAAACCTAGACACTAGAATAAGGGTTAACAAATGAACTGTCAATTATCCCTGCTGGGAGAGGGAGAATCAGTGTTCCTCAGTGGAGCGTCACTGGGTATATCGACCAATCCAGGGCTGACCTCATGTTCAGGAGTAGTGGGCCATGGACCATGGACTCCACAGCTGCGTATCGTGTGTGTACACTTTGGTGTCTCATTTCTCGGGTGTGTTATTGCTTAGTTTGTGCATGGAGGTTTGTTAAAGCGTTGGGTTTTGTTTGCTTTTGAGAAAGAGCTTAGAGTTGAGCGGTTCCGGAGTGCGGAGGGTCCAAAAGAACGTGGGCGAGAGGGCGGATAGGATCAAAATAGGTTTCTATTTTAAAAAATTGTGTTGAGTAATTAAAAAAAAAAAACCAACAGGGCATGGCTTGCTTTGCTTAGGACCAGTCTTCTGGTCACTAGACAAATGAGAGAAAAGTTCTTAATTTCTCTATGCAGAATAAAGTATAACACTCAGAAAAGAAAGTGAAGTAAAAACGTTTTTTTTCCTTGTTGGGAGTTGTTCTGGAGCTGCTGTGTATTCAAGTGCTAAATAAATCTGGTTGTAGTCCAGATGGGCACTTTCTCACATACACCAAATGATCTTGTATAAATTTTGCTCATTTTCTATTCTCTGGTTAAATAAGAGTGGCTAGTAGCCAGTCACTGGAGAGAATAGAGGCAGGCTGGGTTTTGCCCTGACTGGGAGGCCGGAGAGAGGAGAGGGAGAGAAAAGGAGAAAGAAGATGGAGAGAACAGGGGGTAGGAGTAAGGGTGGGGGTGGGGGTCTCTGTTAAATGGGATGAACCAGGAGCAGTGGCTGAGAGAAGGCACCCTGAGGACAGACTAACAGCCAAGGAGAGACTCAAATAGCAAGTAACTTGGGGAGCACAACTGGGGAACAGCCAGGCTAGCACAGTCAACTGGTTTGGGGTGATCCCCCAGAAATTGTGCTATAGCTAATTAAATAATTCGATAAAACTATATCTCAACTATTGGTAGGGAGGATGGCTGTGTCATAATAAGAACTATTAGAATTATTAGATATTCAATAACAATAATTTTTAGAAAAAATGGATGAAACTTGAGATATTTGAGTTAAACAAATAAGCCAGATTCAGAAAATTACTGCATGTCTTTTCTCATATGAAGGATGTAGTTTAAAATGTATGTGCACATGTGCATGTGGATCATGAGGTGGGAGGAAGTCATCTTAAGGGAAGGGATTAGGAGTGAAGGTTGTGGAATGACTGTGGTACGGAGACAGACTGGGGTGTGGACCATTTGATGGGCAGAAAAGGAGCCAGCCGGCAGGGCGTAGGGTGCGTTGGGGGAGTGGGTTGAAGAAGAACAAAGTTTATTAAAGCATATGTATAAAAATGCCATAGTAAACCCATCTCCTTGTATACTAACTTAGGAAGTTTCAGATTGAAAACTCACCTTCTCTATGACACGGCCTGTTTGTAGGACTCAGGGCTTTAGCATTTGTTGTCTTACGGGCCGTTTGTTTCCTTGGGAGCTAAACTTGAAGCCCCACCTCCGTTTATGGTATTTCCAGAAACGAATGCCTAAGCCTTTGAAGTCAACCTTGTGCCCGTTGGAGAGTGTATATACAATTGTCTTTATAGTAGCAGGAGGTTCATTCTTGGAGCCTATGAGTTCCTAAACGGTGGGTTCTTGGACAGATTTGCAATACTAGGCCTGTGTTTCCTCCTTTGGAGTGGGCATGAAATCCAATCAGAAAATGGTTGGCTAACCCCTGATGTGTGTGCCACTGTTGTATCCAGGGTTCGATCTTGCCACATTGCTCATTATTGTAGAGAGAATCTCTTGGATGCAACACCTGATTAAAGCTGATTGGCCTGTAGCTGAGTCAGGAAATAGAAGGTAGGATAGGAGTAGGGATTCCAAGAGACAGGTAGAGGAGGAGGAGGAGTCCGCTCCCACAGAGAGGAGGATGATCTCATGACGCTGAGGACCAGGTAACTGGCCATGTGGAAGAACTTAGATCTGAATAAGTGGGAGAGTCATTCATGGGATTGTTGGAGAACAGCCAAAGCCTGTGACCAAGATGTTTGCATATATATTTTGAATCACAGAGTTACAGGAGGTTGAGGGTGGGAGGAAACCAGATTTTACATTATTGTTGCTCACAAGCTGGGGATGACTGCAGATGACTCTCCCCACCCCTAGGGGCCTACTTAGCACCTTCCAGGACAATAAAAGCTTCCCCAGGGAGGAAGAAGCATCCTGATCAGTACCAACTTGATTTCTTCATAGCCTGTAATCCTATTTTCTTTTATAATAGTATTATATATAATAATAAAATGACCCAATTTTATTTTAATAATTATAATATATAATATATTACTATAAATAATTTCTTTAATAATAGAATAAAAATAATCAGTGAAATTTCTATTACTTAGATATGTTCCTTTTCTTTATTATTGAGTAGTGATTACAAACTTGGGATCGCATCCATAATTTTAAGAGGTTCTCCAAATAAGGCACTACATAATTAGAATTATGTAAACATTTTTTCTTATCAGTGTTGGCAAATTATACACAGACCTTTATTTGTTTTTACCCATCAACTTTTGTTGGTGTTTGTATATTTAACATATGGCTCAAGAAAATTCTTTTTATTTATTGATTTAAAAGATTGTGCATTTATTTTATGTGTATCAGTATTTTAACTGCATGTATGTCTATGTACTACATGCATGCAGTGCCCATGGCATCCAGAAGAGAGCGTCAGATCCTCTTGGTACTGGAGTTACAAACACGTTCAGGCTACCATATGGGGGCTAGGACTCAAACTACTGAACTAAAATTGAACACACACACAAAGTAGCACATTATCATGCTAATAGTTCAGATCTGTAGGAACTAGTCAGTCACAAGTTTAGTTCCAACTTTTACAGTGATGGTCAGGATCACAACAGAATTGAGGAAGAAAACTAAGCTATCAAGAGTAATAGAGCACAAAGGCAGAAAAAAACCAAACCAGCCCTGCATTGAAAGTATTTAGCTTTTAATCACATACTGTGATGACATAAGTAAGACTCAGAACTGAGAAGGCATTGTGCCTTCCTCTGTTTCGTTTCCCCAGCGCAGCTGTGCAGGCGAAGGGAGGGAGATGACTTGGGCACCAGGGAGGACTCACTAGAGAAGACTCACTAGGGAGGACTCACAGTTCACAGTAGCTGCTCGGAGAGCGTGAACACTTGCTCCTGTGCTGTATAGCACGGCTCTGTCAGGGGTCATTTGTGTTCTAGTGAGCCCGGCCTCTCTTCATAGCGGTTCCAAAAGTGGACTGATCAGGGACTAAGACCAACTAGAAAGTGTTTTCGAAGTTTTCCCTCTAAATCCTTCTTGAAGCACTGGCAGAGGCACCTAAAGCACTCTGCCCATGTCCTTGGGTTATAAGACCAGGCTTGGAACAGAACGGAGCATGCGCACTTGGTCAGGCTTGGAACAGGCCGGAGCATGCGCACTTGGTCAGTCTTCCCGGTTGGGACTGCAGCTCCATTCCGAGACTGGAGTGCATTCTTGGTGCGAGGGCCTTTGTTGCAAAATCGGTTTTCCCAACAGAGACTCCCAAGCAAAGGCTCTGCAGTGGTCAGGTGGCAGGTTCATGAGCTGTGTGAGCTTCAGAAATGTTATAACTAAAGCAATGTTACAGCCAATAAAAAGCAATTTTAGAGCAGAAGAAGTATTTAAGCTTATGGTTTGGGAGAGCTCTGTCAATCGTGCTTGAGGGAGAGGTTCAGGACTGAGCAGACATGAGCATGAGTCTTGCTCAAGGCTCTTGCTTACATCTGGTCAGATCAGGAGGTGCTGTTGGCCAACTGACAGGGTTGATAAGGCTATCTGGACATCATTGACTATTGAGATAGTCCTAAGGCTAGGTTTCTTACAGATAGAGCCTCTTCTCAGAAACAGGTGACCTCTTTGTGGTTAGACAGCTACTGATAAGAGATAGTCGCCCTGATAACGCATCCTGCTTGGGAACCTCCCCACACTCAACCTTGTGAGAACTTCCTCTTTGCCCACTGCTTAGATCGTCAACTAGAAATAAAGTTTTCCGGAGCTTGATCAGACCACCTGTCTTGCTCTCATTCTTTGTGTCTCTTGTTCCCCATTCGTCGGTTCTCTCCTCAGGTCCACACTGAAGACCTCGCAGGCTTCTCTACCAAGGAGGTAGAGACAGTACAGGAAGCAGGCATACATACTCCAAGCCCTGCATTTCAGCAATCTACATCCTCCTGCTAGGCACCGCCAAAATCCTACAACCAGCATCACTGTCTACGACACAAGTGCTGAAGCAGCCTGCAAGGGAGCAGAACATTCTACATCCAACACCGCTAATTTCTCTGCGCCAGCTTGTGTGTGGATGCAAGATGAGGATTACATGTTATATTAATTTCTTACTGCTGCAGTAAGGAATCACCATGAGTTTAGGAGCTGGAACAACACACATTCATAATGCCCTGAGCTGTGGAGTTCAGACATATAAGGCAGATAGAACTGGACTCTAATCAAGGAGTCAACAAGGCTGTGCGCTTTTCCACACAGCAGTGGAGTGGGGCCTTCCCAGCTTTTCAGCTTCTGTAGGCAACGTGCATTCCTTGGGTCATGGTCCCTTAGACCCCGAAAGCCAGTGCCAGTTGATTCTCACACCCATTACTTATTACTTCTCCCGTCTCTCTCCTCTACACTTAAGGACTCTATGCAGGGTGATAAGTATGGATTTATTTGATTTCTTCTACATGTAGGTATCAGGTCTGACCAGCACCATTTGTTGAATTTGTGTCTTTTTTTTCCCTAGTGTGTATTTCTGGTTTGTTTGTTTGTTTGTTTTCATAAAAAGCCAGGTGTCCATGGTTGTGTGGATTTACATGCCTGAAATTCTTTAAATACTAGTATTATAGATGAGAAACAGAGACACATATTGACCAGGCTCATTAGAATTGCACATCAGGGGCAGAGCTAAAATATAAATCCAAAAAGTCTGGCTGAGGAATCCTCACTAAACCGTCACATTAGGCTGCTTTTCAAATGCCAGACAAGCAGATGACACTGTATGTCAAGCAACTAGTGCTAACAACGGAGGCAGTCTCTCTGTAGGATCATGACACTTCAAGGACCGCCACTTTGACTAGCCCTTAATGAACTGTCACATATTGCTGCATAAAATTAGAGATGATTAATCGTGAAGCAAACACATTTTAGAATTAAAAAGGGGACACATAGAAGTAAAGGAGCAATGGAGACTTTGAACAGATCAAGACAGCCGTGTTCCACTGCTCAAAATAGAAGCCCCTAGTAATTGGGTCTGTTCATGTCCAGACTTGGTTGATTTTTTTTCTCCTGTGAACTGAGCTGAGAAAGTTTTATGGTTTTGTTTCCGGGCTGTAATTTATCTAGGTAGACTTTACCTTTTAAAGGTATAATTTGCTCTTCCTAGATCCGTAAGAGGGTGCTCTGCAGGTCAGGGCTTTATTCAGCTCCAGTAAGGGCTTGAAATCTGACCAACTTGGAAAACGAGGCTAGTGGTGGTAAGAAACCTATCAGAGTTTTCGTTCCTGCTCTTCAACGGAAATTGTTCCAGAAAATCGAAGTCCGCCTAGTGTGAGATTTGGAGAAAAAGTTCAGCGGGAAGAATATGGTTCTTACAGCTTGGAGAAATCAATCTTAGCCAGCTCAAAAAGCGAAAGCTCCCAAGAGGCCGGATTGCTTGCACGACACCTGGATCTCCCACGTGACACTGTAGCTGAGCGGGTCCTGTGGCATCCCAGGGCTCTCCGCGCTTCACGTAGATGGAGCACTGCAGAGCTCACTGTGGGTCTCCGGCTGAGTGTCGCTGTCCAGAGTGCTGGGATCACCGGCCTGTAGACCTACATCTGCTCTCAACATCCTCGGCTGTTTTGTCATAGCGATGGGACACTGACTAATACACGAGTTCTAGTTGTTCCCCACTTTTAATAATACAATCATCCCTTATCCCTTTGTTCTTATGTTTTTACGTATATGAGAGCTTTGTCTGCATGATATGCCATGTGTTATATGTGCTATGTTATATAGCTACATATATATAATTGAAAAGAAATCCTGTATATCAACAAGAAAAAGACGGAAAACCCAATAGCCAATGGATACAGGATATAGTTAGGAACTCTGAAGAGGGAGAGTCATAACTGGCTAAAGAAATGTATTGTAACACGTAAATTAACAAAGGCAAATTTAAAATAAAAATTAGATCCTACATTAGAATAACAAATATTAAAAAAAAAAACAGAAAATACCAAACTGCAGTGAGAATGCTTGTCATCTGCTTTCTTTTGAGCATTTACTGGTATGGCTGTTCTAGAAAGGATGCTAGAAAAAAATGAAATTTTATCTGTATTATGATATATCCAGTATGGCATGCATGATATATATGGCATATATGATATATACAGTATGGCACCTGTTGAATTTTCCAGAGAAATTACACATGTGTACAGAAAGATATATTGTGTTTTATTTAGATCACTTCTGCTTCTGTTATTAAAACAACATTAATGTGGAGATTGTCCATTTGCATATGAGCTAGACCTTTCAGCGTGAAATCACTGGGTCATAGGGAAAGTGTTTAGGTTCACCTTTATAGATCCTGATTGCTTTTCAAAGTGGTGATATTAATCAGTATTCTTCCAAGCAGTATGCAAAGAAATACAGTATTATAGATTTTTAACTAACACTTAAGATTGCTGGGTTTAAAAAGTCTAACTATGAATTGTATGAAATGGTATGTGGTGGTTTGAATAGGTATGGCCCCCATAGATTTATGTGTTGGCTCATAGGGAGTGTTGCTATTAGGAGGTGTGGCCTTGCTGGACTGGGTGTGGCCTTGTTAAAGGAAGTATATCACTCTGGGTGTGGGCTTTGAGGTCTCGTGTAGCTCAAGCTATGCCCAGTGTGACGCACGATTTCTTCCTGCTGCCTTTGGATCAAGATGTAGAGCTCCCAGCTCCTTCTCCTGCGCAGTGTCTCCTGCACACCGCCATGCTTCCCACCATGATGGTAATGGACTGAACCTCTGAAACTGTCAGCCAGCCCCAGTTAATGCTGTCCCTCATGAGAGCTGCCTTAGTCATGGTGTCTCTTCACAGTATTGACACCAACTAAGAAACGTTATCTCTGTAGTTTTAATTTCTATTATTTCCAAAACTGAAAAGATGAGCAGCATTTTTTTTTTATAATTTACTGGCCATGTTCTATAAATTCTATAAATGCCCATTTTTTTATTCTATAAATTACACTATTTATACTATAAATTACACTAATTATCTATAAAAGATAAAAATAACTTACAAGAAGGTAATCATTTAAAAGTAGCTTAGTCTTGTCTTATAGCCTCAAATGTTTAATTCTAGTAAATCATCATCTCATATTCAAATGCCTATTTATTCTCTGAGCAAAATGTTCTCTTCGTGTTTTTCTTTGCCTGTTTTCTCTTGCTACATAAGAGACTTGAGGCTGCATAAGAGAATAGAAGTTTATTTGTGCCGTAACTCTGAGGCTGGCAATGCCCCAGCCTCTAATGAGGGCTTTCCTTCCATGTCACAACATGGTGGCCATCATGGGCTGTGGTAGAGTGAGTGTGTTAGCCCGGAGGCCTCCACCTTTCTCTGTGACACTGTTGCCGCCACCATTGTTGTCTGACTTTAATACCCAAGGCTCTCCCTTCAGATATTGCTGACTTCAGTGCATTTTGGAATTGTTTCCAATGCAAGAAACTGAGTAAACACTTTCAAACCATGGCAATGTCCATTAGGGAAAACTTGTTGAAATCTACATCCTAACTGATGCTTCTTTCTATTTGATTGTACGTATATTTGAGACAGAGTTTCTCTATGCAGTCCTGGCTGACTGGAAACTCACTGTGTAGACCAGGTTAGTCCCCACGTCACAGATATTTTCTTGCTTTTGTCTCCTGAGCACTAGGGTCAAAGGTGTGTGCCACCACAACCAGCCTTGTCTGTAATTCAAATTCTCAGGCGAATAGTTTGGGGCCTGATGTGATCCAAGCAAACAAACGAAATAGAGCGCTGGGCAGTCACCAAAGCTGTCCTTGGGATGACCAACAGGATAGAGCGCTGGGCAGTCACCAAAGCTGTCCTTGGGATGACAAACAGGATAGAGCGCTGGGCAGTCACCAAAGCTGTCCTTGGGATGACAAACAGGATAGAGCGCTGGGCAGTCACCAAAGCTGTCCTTGGGATGACAAACAGGATAGAGCGCTGGGCAGTCACCAAAGCTGTCCTTGGGATGTTGCCTTCTGGACAACGCGTGCCGAGCACTTACTTGATTTCTGAAAAATCTCCTGGCTGATGCCAGAGAAGCAGAGGGACAGAGAATGCAAAATTAGTGCTAGGCATTGCCAGACTGGGCTTATCATTCTCCACGAGTGTTGTGTGGTTTAATCTCAGTCTTAGAACTAATTCCAGTGGATCTGCACTTGAGGCACTCTGTATTTTATGCCATCCATTATACTCAAAACTTTATTCTGAGGTATTTTATCGTGGGAGTTATCTGACAGTTGATTTAGAGGCTGTTTTACAATCTGCATAAGATTTCCCATCTTCTTGGCATCTACATATACGCCCAACCTGGGAGTATTTAAAAACCATCTTTTGTTCATGAATGTTAGTATCCAGAATATATAAAGAACTAAAATGAACAAATAAGCAAACAAAACATATTATTTTCAATTCTTCAATAATTTTTAATAATAGCCTTAATTTTTCTTTGAAAATAGCATTTCTTTGAAAATCGGGAGGGGAATTCCTGGGTTCTGTGAAGGCTTGATGCCCCAGCATAGGGGGATGATAGGGTGGTGGGGTGGGACTGGGTGGGTGCATGGGGGAGCACCCTTGTGGAGGCAGGAAGATTGGGAGTGGGATGGAAGGCTTTTTGAGGGGAAACTGGGAAGGGGGCTCACATTTGAAATGTAAATAAACAAAATAACTAATAAAAAAGAAAATTGTATATATTTATACAATTATATTGTCATATTATACAATTAAATATATATCCACCATTAATCCCTCCCACTGCTCCAAATGCCTCTTTATCCTGTCTCCTTCCCAACTTCCTGTCCGCATATTTAGATTATTAATAACCCCCTGGGTACAATTAGTACCTCCCATATACATATGGGTATGAGACCATCACTGTGGCATGAGAAACCTACCAGAGAGCACGTTCTCAAAGGAATATGTTCTCCTCTTGGCCGCTATTACCTGTCCACAGCGCCTTTGCCGAGGATGGCTCCTGAGGGTCCTCGTCCCGTGAGTAATGACTGCTGACTGGTTTGGTCTTGTGTAGGGTTGCCATGGGTTCTGTGAGTCAATCTGTGTAACAGCTAAGTGATGTCCGGAAGTCAACAGTTCGTAGCACCCCTCCTTCCTAACAGCTGCCTCGCTCCCGCTTTGAATTTGATGTTCTCTGAGCCTTGGATAGGGGAGGGTAAGTAGACGGTTTATCCACAGCCGAGCACTTAGCAGTTGCTGCGAACTGGCACTTTGACTAGATATGAGTTTCTGAACAAACTGATGCCCACTGTAAAAGGAAGCTTCTCTGAAAAAAGTTGCACGCAACACAAATCTATGAGCATAAACATGAATATGTAGAAGGCAGTTTGACAGCAGGTTTCTTCTAGGGCCTATAATCTCCCCAGGCATGGGATTTTGTATAAGCTGAAGGCACTGAAATTTTTTTGAACTAGAAACAAAAACAAATCTCATGTTATATCCATCTGTTTGGGAACTCTTCCTTGGGGGAGGGGGGGAATCATAGACTTTTTTTGTTTTTAACTCTTTATTGATTCTTCGTGAATTTCACATCCTGCACCCCAATCCCGCTTATCTCCCCATCCCTTCATATCCACCTTCCGCCCTTGCAACCTCCCCACAAAAATTAAAAATAAAATCTTGGTATGGAAGCTGTAGTGTGCCGCCGTGTGTCACATTGGGTACTCTTTTATCCAGCGTTGCTTGCAAACATTTACTGCAACCAGTCCTTGGTCTGGATTGAGGCTTCTGGCTGCTGCTACACCGTGAATACCGGGTCCTCTCGGATATCCTCTTGTCTCCGTGTGTCATGGAGATCCTGCAGCTTCGGATCTGCAGGTCCAGCCCCTCCATGTGCTCCAGCAGTTCACACGGGGCAGATGCCTGGATCTTGGCCTGGTAGTATCTGAGCTGGTCAGCCTACCAGCTCTCCCAAACCCACAGCACCAGGGGAGCTCTCCAGCACTGTTCTAGCTAGCTCACCCACAACCAGTAGTTGGCAAGGGGCGGGGCCGGCTCTCCCACTCTCCTACTCTTGGGGCTTGCTCACCGCCACCCACACTAGCACGGTCAGCTCTGAGTGCAGCCCAGGCGAGGCGCAGGACCTGCGCTCCCTATGCCCCCAGTACTGCAGCCAGCAAGTGGCAGGGCCGGCTCTCCAGCACTCAGACCCCAAGGCTGCTTGCCCGCACCCCACACAAACCAGGGCCTGCTACTGTGATTCCTGGGTGAGGGGCAGGGCCAGCTTTCCCATGATGCCCAGGCAATGGGTGGGGCAAGTCTGCAAAGCCCTCAGGCATTACCATGGCCCCAGGTGGCTGCCCGGAACACCTGCTGCTCCACCTGGCCTTCGGTGGTAACAAACCCCTGCTTCTGCAGAGCCACGGCCTGGACATGACCCTCCGTGGCGACGCGGGCCAGGATCTACCCACGGCTTTAGGCAGCATTGCGGGCTTCTCCCGTCGGGCTGTTCCTCACTACCCTCGAGCCTCCAGTTCGGCCCCTCTTCTTTGAGCTCACATCCTTCTGTTTCCCTTTCTCGTCCATCTTTCTACCACCCACTCAGCTTGGTGGTGCTGAGGGTCTCTGGGTGTCTGGGGTCTCAGGAGAGCTGTGCCTAGCCGTGCCGCGTGGCACTGGGCAAGGGCTGTCTTTGGCATTGTCCGTATACCTAAGCCAAATGAACCTGGACTGGGGGGCCATCTCAGTCCTGCTCTGCCTACCAAAGCCATGTGCCACTAGGCTGGCAGTATTTTTAAAATCTTAGGTAAGAATTTTTTTCTTCTTTGTTAGTACTTGAGAGTGAGAAATAATTCTTTAAAATATCTAACGTGCAAAAGTAGGATCTGAGTTTCCAACCTCATTCTGAGGTCAGCTGTTAGGCTCCATGTTGGATGGACCAAAGGTTGCCTTGAACCTCCTACAGCTAATGGCTTTATAAAAACAGAAGGTCCTCTTAAATTCTTCATTACTTATCACACAAATTAAAGAAAAAGTGTGTGTGTGTTGAAGTCTTCTAATATAAGCAGGAAAGTTAAACAAATTTTCACTGTCTACTTTTCAAAATAATAATACTTCATGGAGTTATGACAAGAATCTAATAAATAAGTACTCATAGTATGTAGGACAGTGAAAGGCAGCCTGGTTCCTGGTTGGGCTAAGGCCAGAAACCCCTGAGACCCTAAAGGCACGGCAGGGTTTTGCCTGGTTCCCGGACACTAGGCCCCTGACACGAGGCTGCAGCGCGCCATGGATTTGTGGCCATCAGTCACATAAGGCAAGTCCCTCCGCAGGTAGAGGACGTGACCACAAGTCACGTAGGCTCCAGACAGATCTCTGTTTTAATGAGGAACCTAAAGGCCTGAAGGGCTTCCCCTTCCCAGCCACGCCTCCCTGCAAAAGGTATTTAACCTCAGGCCCGCCCTGAGAAGCGGGGAACTCATCCACTTTCCACAATGATAATGAATGCCTCAAAACCGTGGGCTGCCTCTTTCCGTCACGATCCGCTGTGAGGAGCCATGGAGGAGGCCTTTGCTTAAAGAGCTGCTTGCTAACCGCCTGGGCGCCCAGCCACGGCCGCCTCCAAGCCAAGCGCAAACATGCCGGTGCCAACAAGCCAGGAACTCTATCCCAGTGGGATCCAGCTGGAGCGCCCCTCTTTTCCCCCTCGGCCCCAGGCTAGATCCAACCCGCAGGTACCCACTCTTTCTCATCTCTTCCGTGGTCCCCAGCGTCACCTGGGTGTCCAAGAGCCTGAGAACCAGACAGTACCCGAGCCAGCTCCGGCTGTTCTGTACCTCAGACTGTGTCCCCCACCTCTAGAGTGCTGTCCTGCGTGTTACCTGCCTCCCCGAGCGGCCTGAGCCCTGTGGTGGAGCGGACGCGGGACCCCACCAACCCTACAAGAGCGCATTTAGATTTGTGAAAATATTAAATCATCATCATCATCATCTTCTTCTTCTTCTTCTTCTTCTTCTTCTTCTTCTTCTTCTTCTTCTTCTCCTCCTCCTCCTCCTCCTCCTCCTCCTCCTCCTCCTCCTCCTCCTCCTCCTCTCCTCCTCCTCCTCCTTCTAGCCTTACCTTTTAGATAATGTGCTTTTTCTTCTTTCTTCGATTGAATAAATTACATATTATTTCTCTTAAAACCACCTTCCAACTGTTAATAAGAGGAGACTGTCAGAGAACATCTGGCCCATCCTAGAGACCATCCTCCCGAGCCCACAGCAGATGCCAGTCCTCGTGGCCGCCTGCTCACCTGCTCTCTGATTCTCACATAGCACCCAGTAGGCTTCTGTGAGGGCAGGACAGAGCAGCGTGACCCACTCGCAGACAGAACTTCCTGCACGGTCACTTTTCCAATCCTTTAATGCTGTTTCAGTTTGTTTGATGTTGATGCGACAGGATTTGGGAGACTTAGTCATTAAAAACAAACAAACAAACAAACAACAACAACAAAACCCAACATATTTATTTCTTGAGCTAGTAAGTCCAAGATCAAAGCACTGACAATTTTGCTGTCTGGTAAGGGCCTGCTCACTTCCAAAATGGTACATAACTGTTGGTCCTTACAAGATGGAGGAGGGTAAGGGTGCAGATTAACTACCAGGAGCCCCATTTTCCCTCCCTAGATTTTTTTCCCACCCCACATACTCTGTATCTTGTCTTGTAGCTCAGTCACTTGATTTATTTTTATTTTAAGATTATGTGTGCTTGTGTGTGTCTGCATGTGGGTCCGTGCACACGAATGCATGTACCAGAAGAGCTACATAGAAGAGAGGGTGTTGGGTCCCCAGCTAAGCCATTTCTCCAGTCCCTCTGAACGCTCTTTATCATGGAATTGATGTGGTAACTGTGACAGAGACTTCAGAATGTCAGAACCTTTCAGTGGGCTCCCCTTTCTAGCAATATGGCAACTGAAGGCTTTGGAGGTGACAAATACCCAAGCCATAGCCCAGTGATACCAAAGCTCCAATAGCACAATTTAAAGTACCAGGAAGACCAAGGAAGATCAGATCTAGATTTCTCAGTTCTGTGACTCAGACACACTGTGAATGATGTTACCATCCGCTGGCCTCTCCATACTCTAGCAAACATATAGAATGCTTGGTTATTGCAAAGTTCTAAGTAGATACAGGTGTTGCTACAATGTTGCAGATGCTAGTTTAAAGCCTGGTTTAAAAGATAAGAAGTGTAAACAGGAAGCACCGGCTGTGTCCACCTCGACTCCAGATGCTGGAGGAATCAGTAGCACTGCAGATCAGCACTGGTGCTGACAGTGACTGCAAAGGTGAGGCCTAGCTGCTACAATGGCATCGAACCACCACATCGAATCGACACCACCACACACGGCAGAGCAGCAGAGGGCGTCTTCATCAGCTGACTGTGCCCGTCTTTAACTTCTGCATGAGAGGCTGGAGAGTGGGTGTCAGCACAGAGTTCAGCTGGATGTACTCACTCCTCTAAGTGCTTGTGACACACTGTGGCGGCAGTTCAGGGGTTGGGTCTCACTCGGGGCAGTGGGATTCGTCGGCACTGTTAGGATCCTCCTGGAATGACTTCCTTGAATTGATTGCCTTGGACAGATCAGTTTGCTTAGATTAAAAAGCAATTGCTGCTGTCTAGTCAAATTTAAACACTCTGGCTCGAAGAAGCTGAACTCTTAACTCTGCCCAGTCTACAGAAACACCTTGATGTGAAAATTACATTGAGGTTAGTGAGGAGAAAACTGACTTCGCAAGACGCAGGGATCTGGTTTTGTAATAACAAAAGGGAACATCTACCTTAGGGAGAAAATGCCAGACAAAAGCCAGTATGGGAGTGTGGGAGGAGGCAGGGATGCATTGTTTTTAAAGCAATTTTGCATCCAATGAGTCATTACAATGTTTGCATCCAGAGTCATTACAATGTTTGTGATATGACTCTGGTTTGTATTCATGTAATGCTGACCATATATACTTTGGAGTAGAAAAAGATTGGTCTTCTGGTATTTTGGTATATAAGAACACTCCTCTTCCCCTTTATGAATGGATTCATAAATTTAATAAAAGAAAGAATAGCACCAATGGAATCAAAATATGAGTATTCTAAAACCTAAGCCCCCTTAAACAAAACGGAGCAGAACAACTTGTTTAAGTGAAATTCAAAATTGTCTTAGTTAGGGGTTCTATTGCTGTGATGAAACACCATGAGAGAAAAGGGTTTGTCTTACACTTTCACATTATAGACCATCATCCAAGGACGAGAACTCTCAACGGGGCAGGAGTCTAGAGGCAGGAGCTGATGCAGAGGCCATGGAGGGGTGCTGCTTACTGGCTTACTCCCTGTGGCTTGCTCAGCCTGCTTTCTTATAGACCCCAGGACCACCAGCCCAGGGGTGGTCCATAATGGGCTGGGCCCTCCCACATCAATCACTAATGACGAAAATGCCCTACAGGTCTGCTTCTTAATGAGGCATTTTCTCAGTTGAGGTTCCTTCCTCTCCAATGACTCTAGCTTCTGTCAAGTTGACATCACCAAGCTCAGTGTTGGAAATTACATCGGCAGCTCTCGTGACCGGGAGGCTGACTGGAAGCTGAGATTACACAAGCTGACATCTCTCTGCAACACGCAACTAACAGCATGGCTTGGAACTTGTATGAGAAATGAGGTGTTCTCAGATACCTCTTTAGTTTTGTCACAGCCTCCGTTTGTGTTTAGATTGATTGATTTTTTTTAACTGGGTGATTAGAGCTGAGAATAAAAGCCTGCTCTCATGGATTCTGCTCTCCCCTGAGGAGCAAAAGAGTCCCTGTGAGCGCAATCCCTCTTGACCCAGGCTACAGAAGGTGTTGGCTGTCGAGGGTTAATCACGGAGACTGCGGTACACCTTATCCTCTCACCGAGAGAAGGGCTGCCATGCCCATTGTAGGGTTTGCAAACATGAAGGAATCTAACCTTAGAGCAGTTTCATCATCTAAAGCTCCCCAGGTGTCCATTAGTCAACATTCCTCCCATCTTAGCCTGTGGGGGATGCGGAAGGCAGCCTGGTGAAGGAGAAGGCAGGATGGAGAGCGAGGCACCACAGTCTTCTTCGATTCCTCGACAGTTCTGATCTGCCCTTCGCAGCATTAGATCTAAGATAGGAAGTCCTAACAAGTGACGATGCTGCTCCCATCTCCCCATCTCCTCACCCTACTCCTTCTTAGTTACCTCATCAACCAGAGCTTTCATTGGAGCATGGCGATGGTATGGAGAAATATGATTGGCCAAGAATTTAGGGGCTTGGGATTGGCTCAAATGCTACATGTAAGCTCACGTGCTCTGTAATAAGCTCATCTCTGCACCCCGATGATGCTCTCAGGAGACCGACTTCCTGGGTTTCATCATGTGACTCCGTTGCCTCTCAGCCCACATCCCCAGCTCTGTCCCACAGCAGACAACCACTAATCTCCTTTATTCCGATACAGATTTGCTTATTCTGATTTGCACTTCCGATGAGAATCACAGAGTGGTGGTCTTTTGATCCATCCACCTGGATCCATCATAGTACTCCATTCTTCTTGCTGAATCGTTAACTATTGCTAGGATGCAGCACATTTTATGTTTACTCGAGCTACAGCACTTTTTGGCTTGTGAATAACAGTATCTGAACACTTGTGAATAAATTTTAGTGTGGGAAAAATTTTCATTTCTTTCAGTATGTGATTTTTGGTGGTGTGCCAATTCTGCGTCTAAATTTTTGAGTTATCGCCTGTTTTCCAGAGAGCTACTCCACTCTGTGTCCCCAGCAGAAACGTATAAGGGTTCCAATTCCTTCGCATTTTCTGTGATCATATATCACAATCTGTCTTTTTAGTCACAGCTATCCTCGTGATCATAAAATATTACTTGTGGTTTTAATTTCTATTTCTCTAGCGATAATGTTTTTGCTTAAGTCAATGCGTTTTCATGTGTGTAAGAGCTCTGTATAGAGAAATGTCATTCAAATCCTTAGCTCGGTTTTAAATTGGGCTGTTTGTCTTTACTGACATGTTCTCTGTGTTCCTTAAGTCTCTTTATTAGATATATAGTCTTTTTTTTAAACAATCCATTGAATAGTTTTTCCCCTTCCCTTCTCCCTCCTCTTGCTCTGCCCCCCCTTGCTCTGGGCCCTGCTCACCCCTGCCTAGATATATTCTTAAAATATTTCTTCTTATCCTGTAGTAGAACAAAATTTTTAATACGTTTATGTAGTTCTCCTTTTGTAGCTGATGATTTTTTTCTCTTTTTTCTTTTCTTTTTTGGTGCCATGACCAGAGCCCACTATCTGATACAAGGCAACAGATTTATTACTTATTTGTGTATATGTGTTCCTGAGCATGTGTACATGTATGTGAAGCTACCCATGCAACAGTGTGTGTTCTGTAGCGGTCAGAGGCTGACCTGGGTTGTTTTTCTCAGTTGCTCTCCACCTTATTTCTTACAACAGAGTCTCTCATTAAACCTGGATCTTTCTCCCACATGGACCAGTGAGCCCCAGGGACCCCTGTGTCCCCGCCTCTCCAGCACTGGGGTTACAAGGTGCATGCTGCTGCTCTGCCTTGCCTTTACTCTAGGGAGTTCAACTCAGGTCATCATGCTTGTACGGTAAGCACCTTGTGAATGAACTATCTCCTCAGTCTAAAACGTTATACATATGTGTTCTGAGTTTTATAACATTATGATCTAGGCATGTGGTTCCATCATAGAATGTTTACTGTGATGGCTATTCTTGGCTGTCAAGTTGACTACATCTGGAATTAACTCAAACCTAAGTGGGTGAGCACACTCGTGTGGAACCGTTTCCTTCATTGAATCATTTGAGGTGGGAAGGCCTATTTTTAACCCAGAACTTTGAAGATAGATAGATTACCCGTTGATATGGGTCACACTTCCAGCTGGCAGCCTATATAAATGATACGGAGGACGGAAGCTTGCTTTCTTTGTCTGCTTGCTCTCTCTGGCAAGTCCACTCCTTCACTGGCATTAGAACCTGCTTCTTCAAGACTCTGGTATCTACTGAAGATCACCCGAGATTCCCCAGCCTTGTTAACCAAACAGCTACTGTATCTTTGGACTTTGGGTTGGTAGACCGCCAGTGTTGGACTAGCGAGAAGACTGGAGAGTGCTGAAAGCTCATGGTGTGTGGAAGAAGAAATATTGGCTCAGGAGCCCAAGACCAAGTTCTCAGCACAAAGGAGACTTCTTTGCCCCAGAGAGACAGAGGCCAGGGATAAGTAACAAAGACAGGAGGCAGAGGAAGATGAAGGAGGGGCAGAGAATGAGAGATAGAGAGAGGGAAAGAAAAGGGGGAACGGATGTTTGTTGGGGTGGACACAGGGCCGCCTCTGAATAGGGAGGAGACTGACGCGGCCCATAGGCAAGTGGCAGTTTATAAATGTAGAGAGGGAAGCCCTGGGTGAGGACGAGATAGAAAACTGTAGTTGGGCGTATTGGTTAGGTGCGCCAAAGGGGGCTTTTGATTGTTGAACTCCAATATCTTGGTAGCTAGACCTTGGTAGTCAGCCTCAGGAGGAGGAAGTGGCCAAGTGAAGGAACAGACCTTGGGGGCTGGCTTCAGGAATGTAATCTGACAGTATTTAGCAAGGCAGGGGGAATGGGGAGAAGGGCAAAGCCTGTCAGAACTCTATTTGCACGCTCGAGCTGGCCAGCGTATTTTCATGCCACCTTTGTTGGGAGGCAGGGGGATGAGTTGTTGAATGCTGACAAGTGGGTGTCCTTTTCTCTGGCTGCTTCCTGGAGGCAGTCTGAACTATTTTGCAAACTAAAGAAGACAAATACATTTGATTATCCTGATTCACGAGTTGTGAAGGGCAATGGATTGGTGAGTCTGTGTATAAAACTTTCGACAATTTGTGAAAAAATAAGGAATGATACTGCTGGTCAGCTGCTCCTAGCATCTCTGGATAAATTGGCAAAGGAAAAGAGTGAACTCTGGGATAACATTAATGAGCTTCTGGCATCTCACGATACGGTGAAGGACAACAATGAACTCAGCAATAAAACTGACTAGACCTAGATATGTGTTTGAAAAGTCTAAAAGTTTCCAAAAATGAAGAGAATCTTCTTTCTGGCTGCCACAGAACTCAAGTTGCAAAGAATTAAACTGAAGCCCTCATTATAAGGTTGGCAGTATTACATTGAAAAACTCAAGTTCCAGCTTTAGAGGGGTTCACCAGGTAAAATAAGGGCATTAATTGGAAAAAAAGGGAGGGAGGGGATCCTATAACTTGGGATAGAGATTTGTGGGAGAACCCTATTAGAGGCTGAAAAGTTTGAACTCTCAGATTCTCAGGAGTTTATCTTACCTGAGAAAGTAGTCTTTCTACCCTCAACAGAAGCATATCCCATCCCCTGGAATATTGCTTTTCCACCTTTGACTGAGGAATCTAATGCTTAATTTTCTGCTAAGTCAGCAGTGATTTCTCTGAAGGAGATGCCAGACAGTGGCACTTCTGTCCCCAAGGCCCACCAATAGTTGCCGCTGGCCCTGGTTTATCAGGCACCTAGAAGGGAAGATAGAAAACATAGTCCATGAGGAGATGTGCTACTCTACTAAAAAGCTTAAGAAGTTTACAAATTCAGTCAAGTAGAAGTCGAGAGGATATGTGTTGGTATGGAATTTTAAGATTGTGGGATAATGGTGGAAGTATATGAATCTGGATCAGGAGGAATTTATTGCCAAGGGCCCTCTGAGTAGATATTGTAGTTTAGTATGGAAGCTTGCACAGTTACAAAAGGTGTCAAAATTTGTTTGAGTGATTGGTTGGTGCATTTAATTAAAAAGAAAGCCTACTGAAAAGAAATTGGAGATGCTTGATATCTCTTGGCTTAGTGTTAAAGAAAGGATTTTAAGGCTCAGAGACAACGCAGTGCTAGTGGGTAAGCTATGCTAAACCCAATGCTCTTAAATGGGGAGGCCCAGAAGGCATGCCTTTGATGAATCTTTGATCCTATAAGACAAAATGGTGAGGGGGCACCAGCTTATTTGAAGAGCTTTGTTGTTATGCCTTTCCTTGTACCAGACCTTAGGATTGAAGACACTTCTGCTCAGTTGGATACATTAAATGCAATGGGCCTATGCACAGACCAGGTGACAGCACTGACCCATCAAAGTCAAGATGATAGCACTTATTGTGCTGACTAATTTTGTGTTAACTTGACGCAAGCTAGAGTCCTCTGAAAAGAGGAAACCTCGATTGAGAAAACGCCCCCATGGCTGTAAGGAGGCATTTCTTAGTCATTGATGGGGAGGGCAGAGCCCTTTGTGGGTGGGGCCATCCTGGGCTGGTTGTTCTGAGTTCTATAATATAGCAGGCTGAGCAAGTCATGGGAAGCAAGCCAGTAAACAGTACCTCTCCATGGTCTCTGCATCAGCTCCTACCTCCAGGTTCCTGACCTGTTTGAGTTCCTGCCCTGACTTCCTTCAATAATTAACAGTGATATGGAAGTGTAAGTTAAGTAAACCTTTTCCTCCCCAACTTGCTTTTTGATCATGGCATTTCATTACAACAGTAGAAACCCTAAACTAAGACAAGCAGCATAGACAAAATGGTGTTCATAATGGTCTTAACCATAATGGTCAGCACAGCAAAGTAAATTTTATAGTGATATGACTTGTATGGACCTTTGGTACTGGCTAATTGATCACAGTGTTTCTAAGCATGAAATAGATACAAAACCTACTGAATTTTTGTTTGATCTGTATAAATGGGAAAAAACCTCCAACAAATGGAAGAAAGGCTCCATAGGATTGTGGCAATGGGGAGTCTCGGCCTGTGAACCAATTTCCACACTTGAGCAAGTTTGCAGATTCAGAGCCCCTGGGATAAAGGATGTCCCAGTTCCCCTGAAGGACCTTGGTAAAATACCTCAGAGTTTTCTGTTAGCCTTCTCCAGTCCTTCCAAGAGGGATATGTAGATCTTTTATAAAGGTAAGTGTACACTGGGAGAAAGGAAACAATCAAACTTTCAGGGGTCTCTTTGAATTGGGAAAGACCCCAAGAAACACTGTGGCCAGTTAAAGTAGGGCTTATGAAGGTCAGGTGATTAATGGAGTTTTGGTGCAAGTCCAATTCACAATAGGTTCAGTGGGTCCCCAAACTCATCCTGTGGATATTTCCTCAGTCTCAGAATCTATAATTGGGATACATATACTTAGAAGTTGGCAGATATACTTAGAATTCTCCCATTGGTTCCCTGACCTGTGGAGTGAGGACATTATGGTTGGAAAGTCTAAATGGAAATCTTTAGAGTTGCTTTTGCCAGGGAAAATAGTAAATCAAAAACAGTTTTGCATTTCTGGCAGAGTTGCAGAAATTAGTACCATCATCCAGACCTTTAAAGATCCAGGGGTAGCAGTTCCCACACATCTTGCTTTAACTCTCCTCTCTGGCCCGTGCAAACAACAGATGGATCATGGAAAATGACCAAAACTCAATCAAGTAGTAAATCCAACTGCAGCTGCTGTACCAGATATAATGTCTTTACTTGAACAGATTAACACATCTCATACACGGTATGTAGCTATCTATCTAGCAAATGCCTTTTTCCAGTACCTGTTCATAAAGACCATTATAAACAATTTGCTTTCATTTGGCAAGACCATCAGTATACCTTTAAAGTCTTACTTCAAGGTTATAGTAACAATCCAGCCCTGTGTCATAACTTAGCCTGAAGGGATCTTGATCACCGTCTTTCTCACAAAATATCACACTAGTTCACTATATTGATGCCATTACGTTGATTGGACCAAGTGAGAATGAAGTAGCAACTACTTCGGGATTCTTAGTAACACATATGCACATTGTCTTAGTCAGGGTTTCTATTCCTGCACAAACATCATGACCAAGAAGCAAGTTGGGGAGGAAAGGGTTTATTCAGCTTACACCTTCTACATTGCTGTTCATCACCCAAGGAAGTCAGGACTGGACCTCAGGCAGGTCAGGAAGCAGGAGCTGATGCAGAGGCCATGGAGGGATGTTCCTTACTGGCTTGCTTCCCTTGGCTTGCTCAGCTTGCTCTCTTATAGAACCCAAGAATACCAGCCCAGAGATGGTACCACCCACAAGGGGCCCTCCCCCCTTGATCACTAATTGAGGAAATGCCCCATAGCTGGATCTCATAGAGGCACTTCCCCAACTGAAGCTCCTTTCTTTGTGATAACTCCAGCTGTGTCAAGTTGACACACAAAACCAGCCAGTACACACATGAAAGGATAGGAAAATATCCAACCAAAATCCAAGGGCCTTCTGCCTCAGTGAAATTCTTAGTTTTGTGTTGTGGGACATACAGAGATATTTGTTCTAAGGTAAAGGATAAGTTATTGCTTCTTATGACTCCTTCCACCATCCAATTCCACTATGCCCAATTTTCTGAGGAGCTGCCAGACTGATTTCTAGAGTGGTTATACCAGCTTGCAATCCTTCCAACAATGGAAGGATTTTCCTTTTTCTCCACATCTTCTCCAGCCTCTGCTGTCACCTGAGTTTTTGATCTTAGCCATTCTGACTGGTGTGAGGTAGAATCTCAGGGTTGTTTTTGATTTGCATTTCCCTGATGACTAAGGATGTTGAACATTTCTTTAGGTGCTTCTCAGCCATTCAAGTTTCCTCAGTAGAGAATTTTGTTTAGCTCTGTTCCCCGTTTTTAATAAGGTTATTTGGTTCTCTGGAGTCTAACTTCTTGAGTTTTTTGTATATATTGGAAAATAGCCCTTTATCAGATGTAGGATTGGTAAAGATCTTTTCCCAATCTATTGGCTGCTGTTTTGTCCTATTGACAGTGTCCTTTGCCTTACAGAAGATTTATAATTTTATGAGGTCGCATTTGTGGATTCTTGATCTTAGAGCATAAACTATTGATGTTCTGTTCAGGAAATTCTCACCCGGCCCGTGTGCTCGAGTCTCTTCCCCACTTTCTTTTCTATTAATTTCAGTGTATCTGGTTATATGTGGAGGTCCTTGATCCACTTGGACTTGAGCTTTGTTTAAGGAGATATGAATGGATGGATTCACATTCATCTACATGCTGACCACCAGTTGAACCAGCACCGTTGGTTGAAAATGCTGGATGTTTCCACTGGATGGTTTTAGCTCCTTTGTCAAATATCAAGTGACCAATTGTGTGTGTGCGTTCATTTCTGGGTCTTCAATTCTATTTCATTGATCTACCTGCCTGTCACTGTAGCAATACCATACAGTTTTTATCACTATTGCTCTGTAGTATTGCTTGAGGTCAGGGGTGGTGATTCCCCCAGTTCTTTTATTGTTGAGAATAGTTTTCACTCTACTGGGCTGTTTGTTATTGCAGATAAATTTGGAAATTGCTCTTTCTAACTCTGTGAAGAATTGAGTTGGAATTTTGATGGGGATTGCATTGGATCTGTAGATTGCTTTAGGCAACATGGCCATTTTTACTATATTAACCCTGCCCATGAGCATGGGAGATCTTTCCACCTTCTGAGATCTTCTTTGATTTCTTTCTTCAGAGAGTTGAAGTTCTTGTTGTACAGATTTTTCACTTGTTTGGTTAGAGTCACACCAATATATTTTGTATTGTTTGTGACTATTATGAAGGGTGTCATTTCCCTGATTTCTTTCTCAGCCTGGTTATCCTTTGAGTATAGAAAGGCTACTGATTTGTTTCCATTGATTTTATATCTGGCCACTTTGCTGAAGTTGTTTATCAGCTTTAGGAGTTCTCTGGTGGAATTTTTGGGGTCATATTATCTTCAAATAGTGATAATTTGACTTCTTCCTTTCCAATTTGTATTCTTTTGTTGTCTAATTGCTCTGGCTAGAGCTTTGAGTACTATATTGAATAGATGGAGAGTGTGTAGCCTTGTCTATCCCCTGAGTTCAGTGGGATTGCTTCAAGTTTCTCTCTATTTAGTTTGATGTTGGCTACTGGTTTGATGTATAGTGCTTTTACTATGTCTAGGTGTGGGCCTTGAATTCCTGATCTGAGACTTTAATATGAAGGGATGTTGAATTTTGTCAAATGCTTTATCAGCATCTAATAAGATGATCATGTGTTTTTTTCTTTGAGTTTGTTTATATGGTGGATTACATTGATAGATTTCTGTATATTGAACCATCCCTGCATCCCTGGGATGAAACCTACTTGATCATGGTGAATGATCATTTTGATATATTCTCAGATTTTGTTTGTGAGAATTTTATAGAGTGTTTTTGCATTAATATTCATAAGTGAAATTAACCTGAGGTTCTCTTTCTTTGTCGGGTCTTTCTGGGGTTTAGGTATAAGCATAATTATGGCTTCATAGAACGAATTGGGTAGTGTTCCTTCTGTTTCTATTTTGTGGCATAGTTTGAAGAGTGCTGGTATTAGGTCTTCTTTGAACATCTGTTAGAATTCTGCACTAAACCCATCTGGGTCCTGGGAGTTTTTTTGGTTGGGAGACCTTTAATGACTTTGTCTATTTCTTTAGGGGTTATGGGACTGTTTAGTTTGTTTATCTGATCCTGATTTAACTTTGGTACCTGGTATCCATCTAGAAAATTGTCCATTTTACCCAGATTTTCCATTTTTCTTCAGTATAGGCTTTTGTAGTAGAATCTGATAAGTTTTTTAATTTCTTCAGTTTCTGTTGTTCTGTCTCCATTTTCATTTCTGATTTTGTTAATTTGGATACTGTCTCTGTGCCCTCTGTTTAGTCTGGCTAGGGATTTATCTATCTTGTTGATTTTCTCAAAGAACCAGCTCCTGGTTTTGTTGATTTTTTTGTGCATGGTTCCTTTTGTTTTTACTTGGTTGATTTCAGCACTGAGTTGGATTATTTCTTTCCATCTACTCCTCTTGGATATATTTGCTTCTTTATTTTTCTAAAGCTTTCAGGTGTGCTGTCAAGCTGCTAGTGTATGATCTTTCCAACTTCTTTTTGTAGGAACTTAGAGCTATGAATTTTCCACTTAGCACTGCTTTCATTGTGTCCCATAGGTTTTGTTTTGGTTTGATGTGCTTCATTTTCATTAAATTCTAAAATGTCTTTAATGTCTCTATTTTTTCCTTGACTAAGTTATCATTGAGCAGAGCATTGTTCGGCTTCCATGTTTATGTGGGCTTTCTGTTGTTTTTGTTGTCATTTCCTTAGTCTGTGTTGATCTAATAGAATGCATGGGATTATTTCAATTTTCTTGTATCTGCTAAGGCCTGATTTGTGACCAATTATATGGTCAATTTCAGAGAAGGTACCATGAGGTGCTGAGAAGAAGGTATATTCTTTTGTTTTAGGTTAAAATGTTCTATAGATATCTGTTAAATACATTTGGTTCATAAATTCTGTTAGTTTCACTGTGTCTTGGTTTAGTTTCTGTTTCCATGATCTGTCCACTGCTGAGAGAGGGGTGTTGAAGTCTCCCACTATTGTTGTGTGCAATATGTGCTTTGAGCTTTAGTAAAGTTTCTGTTAAATGAATGTGGGTGCCCTTGTATTTGGAACATAGATGGTCAGAATTGAAAGTTCATGGCCGGCCCCTAGACCAGCGGTGTAGCGGCGGGCCTCCATATTGCAACCAGGACACAGCTGGAAAGGCCCAGGTAAACACCCCTTCCAGGGCTACACTCACGGGGGTATCTGCTAGGGTCTCGGAGCCAAGCAGGCGGAGTCCCGCCTAGGCTCTGTGGGACATCCCCGAGCCCTCTGGTGAGCACCAAGGCTGCTTCTGCAACCAGCTCGCCGGCCCCTGGACCAGTGGTGTAGCGGCGGGCCTCCATATTGCAACCAGGACACAGCTGGAAAGGCCCAGGCTCTGTGGGACATCCCCGCCCTCTGGTGAGCACATAGGCTGCGTTCTGCAACCAGCTCGCCGGCCCCTAGACCAGCGGTGTAGCGGCGGGCCTCCATATCACAACCAGGACACAGCTGGAAAGGCCCAGGCTCTGTGGGACATCCCCGCCCTCGGGTGAGCACCTAAGCTGCGTTCTGCAACCAGCTCGCCGGCCCCTAGACCAGCGGTGTAGCGGCGGGCCTCCATATTGCAACCAGGACACAGCTGGAAAGGCCCAGGTAAACACCCCTTCCAGGGCTACCCTCACGGGGGATCTGCTAGGCTCTCGGAGTTCCTTGCAACCAGGACACAGCTGGAGAAGCCCAGGTAGACAGACTCCAACAGGGGCTACAATCGCATGGGTGGCAGCCAGCTTATGATCCCTTAAAGCAGCAGTCACACATATTCACCAATAGAGAAACAACAGGTGAGCCCAGCCTCACAGGAGATTCAAACACCAGCCACTGACAACAAGGCCAACTAAAACCAGAAATAACCAGATGGCAAGAGGAAAACGAAGGAACGTTACTAACAAAAATCAAGGCAACATGACAGCATCTGAACCCAATTCTCCAACAACAGGAATCCCTGGATACCCTAAAACACCAGAAAAACAAGACTTGGATATAAAATCACTGGTCAGGATGCTGGTAGCTGAACACATAGAAAAATCTCGTAAAGAAATAGAGGAGAAAATGGATCAAAAGTTAGAAGCCTTTACGAGGCAAATACAAAAATCACTTCAAGAAATGCAGGAGAAGATGGATCAAAGAGAAGAAGACAATAAGGAAGAAAGACAAAAGTCACTTAAAGAACTACAGAAGAACGTGGGCCAACAAGTAGAAGCTATGAAAGAGGAAGCACAAAAATCTATTAAAGAAATACATGAAAACACAATCAAGCAAGCGAAAGATCTGAGCACATCCATCCAGATACTAAAAACAGAAGTAGAAACAACTAAGAAATCACAGAGGGAGACAACATTGGAGATAGAAAACCTGGGGAAGAAATCAGGGGCCATAGACGCAAGTATCAACAATAGAATACAAGAGATAGAAGACAGAATCTCAGAAGCCGAAGATAACATAGGAACCATTGATTCAACAGTCAAAGAAAATACTAAATGCAAAAAGGTGGTAACCCAAAACATCCAGGAAATCCAAGACACTATGAGAAGACCAAACCTAAGGATTATAGGTATAGACGAGAGTGAAGATTTACAAGTTAAAGGGCCAGCTAATATCTTCTATAAAATTATGGAAGAAAACTTCCCCAACCTAAGGAGAGAGATGCCCATGAATATACAAGAAGCCTATAGAACCCCAAACAGACTGGACCAGAACAGAAATACATCCCGTCACATAATAATCAAAACTCCAAATGTAATAAACAAAGAAAGAATACTAAAGGCAGCAAGAGAAAAAGGCCAAGTAACATATAAAGGAAAACCTATCAGAATAACACCAGACTTCTCACCTGAGACCATGAAAGCTAGAAGATCCTGGGCAGATATCATGCAAACTCTAAGAGAACACAAACTTCAGCCAAAACTACTTTACCCAGCAAAACTCTCAATTGCCATTGATGGAGACATCAAGGTATTCCATGACAAAACCAAATTTGCACGATATCTCTCCACAAATCCAGCCCTACAAAGGATAATAGGGGGAAAACACCAAGACAAGGACGGAAACTACACCCGGGAAGAAGCAAGATAGAAACCTCCTCTCATCAAACCCAAAAGAAGATAACCTCTCGAATATAAAAAATAAATAAGATAAATAAATATAATTTCAAAAATGTCTGGAGGTAATAATTACTATTCCTTAATATCTCTTAACGTCAATGGACTCAATTCCCCAATAAAAAGACATAGATTAACAGACTGGATACGGACACAGGACCCTACATTTTGCTGCATACAGGAAACACATCTCAGTGTTAAAGACAAACACTACCTTAGAGTAAAAGGCTGGAGGACAATTTTACAAGCAAATGGTCTCAGGAAACAAGCTGGAGTAGCCATTCTAATATCAGATAAAATTGACTTTCAACCTAAAATCATCCAAAGAGACTCAGAAGGTCACTTCTTGCTGGCCAAAGGGAAAATCCACCAGGAAGAGCTCTCAATACTGAACATCTATGCTCCAAATGCAAGGGCACCCTCCTTCGTAAAAGAAACCTTACTAAAGCTTAAAGCACACATTACACCTAACACAATAATTGTGGGTGACTTCAACACCCCACTCTCCTCAATGGACCGATCAGGAAAGCAGAAACTAAACAGGGACACAGTGAAACTAATTGAAACTCTGGACCAATTAGATTTAACAGATATATATAGAACATTTCATCCTAAAGCTAAAGAATATACCTTTTTCTCAGCACCGCATGGTACCTTCTCCAAAATAGACCATATAATCGGTCACAAGACAGATGTCAACAAATACAAGAAGATCGAGCTAATCCCATGCCTCTTATCAGATCACCATGGAGTAAGAGTGGTCTTCAATAGCAACAAAAACAACAGAAAGCCCACATACACATGGAAACTGAACAATACTCTACTCAATGACACCTTGGTCAAGGAAGAAATAAAAAAAGAAATCAAAGACTTTTTAGAATTCAATGAAAATGAAGGTACAACCTACCCAAATCTATGGGACACAATGAAAGCAGTGCTAAGAGGAAAACTCATAGCTCTAAGTGCATCCAAAAAGAAACTGGAGAGACCATACACTAGCAGCTTAATGGCACACCTTAAAGCCCTGGAAGAAAAACAAGTTAATTCACCCAGGAGGAGTAGAAGACAAGAAATCATCAAACTCAGGGCTGAAATCAATCAAATAGAAACAAAGAGAACCATACAAAGAATCAACAAGACCAGGAGCTGGTTCTTTGAGAAAATCAACAAGATAGATAAACCCTTAGCCAGACTAACCAAAGGACACAGAGACAGTATACAAATTAACAAAATTAGAAATGAAAAGGGAGACATAACAACAGAAACTGAGGAAATTCAAAAGATCATCAGATCCTACTACAAAGGTCTATACTCAAAACAACTGGAGAATCTGGAGGAAATGGACGATTTCCTAGACAGATATCAAATACCAAAATTAAATCAGCATCAAGTAGACCAGCTAAATAGTCCCATAACCCCTAAAGAAATAGAAGGGGTTATAGAAAGCCTCCCAACCAAAAAAAGTACGGGACCAGATGGTTTTAGTGCAGAATTCTACCAGACCTTCAAAGAAGACTTAACACCAATACTCTCCAAACTAGTCCACAAAATAGAGACAGAAGGGACACTGCCCAACTCATTCTTCGAAGCCACAATTACGCTAATACCTAAACCACAAAAAGATCCAACAAAGAAAGAGAACTTCAGGCCAATTTCTCTGATGAATATAGATGCAAAAATACTAAATAAAATTCTTGCTAACCGAATCCAAGAGCACATCAAAACGATCATCCACCATGATCAAGTAGGCTTCATCCCAGGGATGCAGGGATGGTTCAATATACGGAAATCCATCAATGTAATCCACTACATAAACAAACTGAAAGAAAAAAACCACATGGTCATCTCATTAGATGCTGAAAAAGCATTCGACAAAATTCAGCATCCTTTCATGCTAAAAGTCTTGGAAAGAGCAGGAATTCAAGGCCCATACCTAAACATAGTAAAAGCAATCTACAGCAAACCAGTAGCCAACATCAAAATAAATGGAGAGAAACTTGAAGCATTCCCACTAAAATCAGGGACTAGACAAGGCTGCCCTCTCTCTCCATATCTTTTCAATATAGTACTTGAAGTTCTAGCAAGAGCAATTAGACAACATAAGGAAGTCAAAGGGATACAAATTGGAAAGGAAGAAGTGAAACTATCATTATTTGCAGACGATATGATAGTTTACCTAAGCGACCCAAAAAACTCCACCAGAGAACTTCTACAGCTGATAAACAACTTCAGCAAAGTGGCAGGTTATAAAATTAACTCAAGCAAGTCAGTGGCCTTCTTGTACTCAAAGGACAAGCAGGCAGAGAAAGAAATTAGGGAAATAACACCCTTCACAATAGCCACAAACAACATAAAGTATCTTGGCGTAACTCTAACCAAACAAGCGAAAGATCTGTACAACAGGAACTTCAAGTCCCTGAAGAAAGAAATCGAAGAAGACCTCAGAAGATGGAAAAATATTTCTTGCTCCTGGATTGGCAGGATCAATATAGTAAAAATGGCCATCTTGCCAAAAGCAATATACAGATTCAATGCAATCCCCATCAAAATCCCAACTCAATTCTTCATAGATCTAGAAAGAGCAATTCTCAAATTCATCTGGAGCAACAAAAAACCCAGGATAGCTAAAACTATTCTCAACAATAAAAGGACTTCTGGGGGAATCAATATCCCTGACTTCAAGCAGTACTACAGAGCAATTGTGTTAAAAACTGCATGGTATTGGTATAGCAACAGGCAAACAGATCAATGGAACAGGATTGAAGACCCTGAAATTAACCCACAGACTTATGGTCACTTGATCTTTGATAAAGGAGCCACAACCATCCGATGGAATAAAGATAGCCTTTTCAACAAATGGTGCTGGTTCAACTGGAGGTCAACATGCAGAAGAATGCGAATTGACCCACTCTTATCTCTTTGCTCTAAGATCAACTCCAAGTGGATCAAGGACCTCCACATAAAACCAGACACACTGAAACTATTAGAAAAGAAACTTGGGAAGACCCTGGAGGACTTGGGCACAGGGGAAAAGTTCCTGAACAGAACACCAATAGCGTACGCACTAAGATCAAGAATCGACAAATGGGACCTCATAAAATTACAAAGTTTCTGCAAAGCAAAGGACACTGTCCGAAGGACAAAACGGCAACCAACAAAGTGGGAAAAGATCTTTACCAACCCCACATCCGACAGAGGGCTAATATCTAATATATACAAAGAACTCAAGAAGTTAGACCGCAAAGAAACAAATAACCCTATCAAAAAATGGGGCACAGAGCTAAACAAAGAATTTTCACCAGAAGAAATTCGGATGGCCGAGAAACACCTTAAGAGATGTTCAACATCATTAGTCATCAGGGAAATGCAAATCAAAACAACCCTGAGATTCCACCTCACACCAGTCAGAATGGCTAAGATTAAAAACTCAAGAGACAACAAGTGCTGGCGAGGATGTGGAGAAAGAGGAACACTCCTCCACTGTTGGTGGGATTGCAAAATGGTAAAACCACTCTGGAAATCAGTTTGGCGGTTCCTCAGAAAATTGGGCATGTCACTTCCAGAGGACCCTGCCATACCACTCCTGGGCATATACCCAGAGGATTCCCCTACATGCAATAAAGACACATGCTCCACTATGTTTATAGCAGCCTTGTTTATAATAGCCAGAAATTGGAAGGAGCCCAAATATCCCTCAAAGGAGGAATGGATACAGAAAATGTGGTATATTTATACAACGGAATACTACTCAGCAATTAAAAATAATGAATTCATGCAATTTGTAGGTAAATGGTTAGACCTGGAAAATATCATCCTGAGTGAGCTAACCCAATCACAAAAGAATGCACATGAAATGCAATCACTGATAAGTGGATATTAATGAGCCCAGAAGCACTAAATACTCAAGACACAAATAGCAAGTCAAATGATTCCCAAGAAGAAGAAAGGAGAGGACCCTGGGCATGTAAAGATTGCATCCAGTTTAGTAAAGAAACCGAGGGGGGAGGGGGAATGATTGGGGAATAGTTGGGGGGGAGAAGAACTATGGGAACTATGGTGGGTGGGAACTGGGAAAGGGGAAAGCCTTTGAAATGTAAACATAGAATATAGAAAATAAAAATAACTAAAAAAAAAAAAAAGAAAGTTCATCTTGGTAGATTTTTCTTTGACAAATATGAAGTGTCCTTACTTATCTTTTTGATAACTTTAGTTTGAAAGTCGATTTTATTCAATTTTAGAATGGCTACTCCAGCTTGTTTCTTGGGATCATTTGCTTGGAAAAATGTTTTTCCAGCCTTTTACTCTGAGGTATTGTCTCTCTTTGTCACTGAGGTGCATTTCATGTATGCAGCAAATGCTGGGTCCTGTTTATGTATCCAGTCTGCTAGTCTATGTCTTTTTATTGGGAAATTGAGTCCCTTGATGTTAAGAGATATTAAGGAAAAGTGATTGTCGCTTCTTTTTATTTTTGTAGTTAGAGGTAGAAATATGTTTGTGTGGTTACCTTCTTTTGTTTTTAAAGATTCCTTTCTCACTTTTTCTAGGGTGTAGTTTCCCTCCTTGTATTGGAGTTTTCCATGTATTATCCTTTGCAGTGCCTGATTTGTGGAAAGATATTGTGTAAATTTGGTTTTGTCATGGAATACTCTTAGATTCTCCATCTATGGTAATTTTGCTGGGTATAGTAGACAGTGCTGGCGTTTATGTTCTCTTAGGGTCTGTATGACATCTGCCCAGGATCTTTTAGCTTTCATTTTCCCTAGTGAGAAGTCTGGTGTAATTCTGATAGGTCTGCCTTTATATATTACTTGACCTTTTTCCCTTACTGCTTTTAATATTCTTTCTTTGTTTCATGCATTTGCTGTTTTGATTATTATGTGATAGGAGGAATTTCTTTTCTGGTCCAGTCTATTAGGAGTTTTGTAGGGTTCTTGTATGTTCATGGGCATCTCTTTCTTTAGGTTAGGAAAGTTTTCTTCTATAACTTTTGTTGATGATATTTTTCTGGTCCTTTAAGTTGGGAATCTTCACTTTCTTTTATACTTATTATCTTTAGGTTTGGTTTTCTCATTGTGTGCTGGATTTCCTGGATGTTTGGGGTTAGGAGCTTTTTGCAACTTGCATCGCACTGTTGTGTCAATGTTTTCTATGGTATCCACTATACCTGAGATTCTCTTTTCTTTCTTTCTTTCTTTCTTTTTTTTTAATTTTTATTTTCTATATTCTATGTTTACATTCCAAAGGCTTTCCCCTTTCCCAGTCCCCCCCACCATACATCCCATAATTCCTCTCCCCCCAACTATTCCCCAATCATTCCCCCTCCCCCCACGGTTTCTCTACAAAATTGGATCCAATCTATACAGGCCCAGGGTCCTCTCCTTTCTTCTTGGGAATCATTTGACTTGCTAATTGTGCCTTGAGTATTTAGGGCTTCTGGGCTCATTAATATCCACCTGAGATTCTCTTTTCTATCTCCTGTATTCTGTTGCTGATGCTTGCATCTATGACTCCTGACCTCTCTCCTTGGTTTTCTATCTCCAGGGTTGTCTCTCTTTGTAATTTCTTTATTGTTTCAACTTCCATTTTTAGATCCTGAATGGTTTTGTTCAATTCATTCATATGTTTGGTTGTGTTTTCCTGTACTTCTTTAAGGGATTTTTGTGTTTCCTCTTTAAGGGCTTCTACCTGTTTACCTGTGTTCTCTTTTATTTCTTTATTGGAGTCATTTATGTCCTTCTTAATGTCCTCTATCATCATCATGAGGAGTGATTTTAAATCTGAATCTTGCTTTTCCCGTGTGATGGGGTATCCAGGACTTTCTATGGTACGAGAACTGGGTTCTGATGATGCTAAGTAACCTTGGTTTCTGTTGCTTATGTGCTTGTGCTTGCCTCTCGCCATCTGGTTATCTCTAGTGCTACTTGACCTTGCTGTCTCTGACTGGAGCCTGCCCCTTCTATGATCCATGTTGTGTCAGAACTCCTCAAAGTCCAGCTGTCTTTGTGGCCCCGTGATTCTGTGATCCTATGTGTTAGAGTTCCTGGGAGACAAGCTGCCTCTGGGATTCTTAAATCCGGATGTGACCAAGCTCCTGAGATTTTGTGATCCTATGATCCTGTGCATGTTAGAGCACCTGGGAGGTGAGCTTCCTTTGGATGTTGTGGGACTAGGTGCAAAGCCAGCACCCTAGGTCTGCTCAGGGCACTGGCTCAGACCAGAAGGACCCCAACTTTCTCTTTTTAAAAAAAGCTGTTAATTACTACTCAGCAATTAAAAATAATGAATTCATGCAATTTGTAGGCAAATGGTTAGATCTGGAAAAATATCATCCTAAGCGAGTTAACCCAATCACAAAAGAATACACAAGAAATGCAATCACTGATAAGTGGATATTAATGAGCCCAGAAGCCCTAAACTCTCAAGGCACAATTAGCAAGTGAAATAATTCCCACGAAGAAGAAAGGAGAGGACCCTGGGCCTGAAAAGATTGGATCCAGTTTTGTAGATCCAGAACAGAGAAATGGTGGGGGGGGGGTGATTGGGGAATAGTTGGGGGGGGGGAAGAAAAAACCTGTTAATTGATTTTTTGTGAGTTTCATATCATGCACTCCAGTTCTGCTCATCTTACTGTCCCTTGATATCTTCTCTTCACTCTTGTAACCTTCCCCCCAAATAAAATACACACACACACACACACACACAAAACCACCTCTACAACCACCACCACCACCACCACCACCACCACCACCACCACCACCACTACTATCAAACAAAGCATAGAAAAATATCTCATCGTAGAAGCTGTAGTGTGTCACAGTATGTCCTACTGTATATGTCTCTGTCCACATACCTTTACTTGCAAATGATCATTGTAATGAGTCATTGCTCTAGTTCCAGGTCTCTGGCCTCTGTGATACCATTGATATTGGATCCTCACTAAGACTCCTCCCAGTTATCCTGTTATTGCCATGGAAAACCTTCAGCTTTGGGTCAACAGGTCTGTGCCTCTCCAGCATCTCAATCATTCACAGGTGACATAGATTTTGGGGAGGATTACCTCAAAGCCTTTCACGGGCCGCAGTGATCTGGAGAGCTGGCCTAACCTCTCACAGGCTGCAGCACTTGGGAGAGCAGGCCCTGTGCCTCAACACAGTGGTCAGTCCTTGGACATCCACATGATCTCCAGGAGTTGCTCTGACTAGGGACATCCCCATGTTCTCTAGTTACCTCAGACATCAATGCTGATCCCCGCAGGTGCATAACCATGAACTCAGAATGGCTCTCAGTGGCAGAACTGGCCACTCACAATAGGCTTCTCCTCTTCACCCTCGAGTCCCAGTTTCCTCTCTCTTCATAATGTGTAAGCTGATCTAGTTCTTTTCCCCTCCCATCTGTCCACCACATAACCCACACATTGTGGCTGCTCCTCCTACAGACTAGCCATGCTGATAGTGGGTCCCTATAGTATGGCCTTATAGCAAGCAGGTGCCTATGGCCCTGTCTGCATTGTGAGCTGGAGGGCAGGTCTGTGGGTGACATGGCAGCCTGCAGGTTTCTGTCTGCATGGTGGTGGGGGAGTTCTGTGTGTCTGGCTTGCCTGTGCTGTGGGTTGGAGGGCAAGTATGTGGGCATCTTTCCCAGCCAACCCTGTGTTGCATGGTAAAACACAGGTCTCTGTCTTCCTCTTCTCATGCTGTTCTGCCTGGATTTGATTTGATTTGATTTTTTTGTGTGTACTAGGCATAAAACAACTTTGATCACCAAGGCAGGCATCAAGCTAGGATTAACAAAGGACTACCATCTGTTCTGCCTCTGACTGATATAAGAACAACACTCCCAACAAAGTGTCTCTTAGCCTATTGAAAGAGGGGACCACATTTTTTAATCCATTTTTCTGTTGAAGGACATCTATGTTGTATCCAGTTCATGGCTATTATGAATAGAGAAGCAATGAACATAATTTAGCAAGTGACCTTATGGTAGGATGATGCACCTTTGGCTATATGTCTAAGAGTTGTATAGCTGTATCTTGAGGCAGATTGATTCCCAACTTTCTGAGGAACCACCGAATTGATTTCTAGAGTGATTGTACAAGCCTTCACTCCTACCAGCAATGGATGAGAGTTCCTGGTATTACACATCTTCATCAGTATAAGATGTCACTTTGTGTTATTGATTTTAGCCTTCTGGCAGGTATGAGATAGAATCTCAAAGTAGTTTCGATTCGCATTTCTATGGTGGCTAAGGATAATGTACATGTCTTTAAGTGTTTCCTAATCATTTGAGTTTCCTTTATTGAGAATTTACTGTTCAGATCTCTGCCCCATTTTTAAATTGGGTTATTTGATTTCTTGTTATGAAGTTGTTTTGTTCTTAATATATTTTGGATATTAGTCCTCTTTTGGATGTGAAGTTGGTAAAAACATTTTTATTAATTTTAATTTAATTTATTATTCTGTAGGTGTCTGCTTTGTTCTAATGATGAAGTCCTTTGCCATATAGAAGAGTCTCAGTTTTCTGAGTTTCCCATTTATTAATTGTTGATCTCAGCATCTATGCTAATGGTGTTCTGTTCAGAAAGTCTTTTTCTGGGCCAATGAATTCATGGTTATTCCTCACTTTTCTCTTTATCAGATTCAGAGTATGTGGTTTTATGTTGAGATTTTGATCTATTTGGAGTTGAGTTTTTCCTTTTTCTCCAATAATTTATTTTTGTACATTTTACATCCCAGTCACACCCTTACACATTCTTCCCCTCATTGCCACCTCCCTTTCTTCTTAGAGAAATAAACCCCTCTTGGATACCACCCCACCCTGGGACATCTAGTCCCAGAAGGACTAGGCACATGCTTTCCCATTCAGATCCAGCCAGGCAGTTCAGGTAGGAGGAAGGGTATTGAATGGCTGGAAAGAGAGACTGAGGCAGCCCAGAGTCCACTTGTTATGGGTCCCACATGAAGACCAAGCCTCACGTTTGCAATAAATGTATAGGGGTGCTAGGTCCAGCCCATGTGCTTGTTCTTTGGTTGCTGGCCCACCCTTTGTGAGCCCCCATGCTCCCAGGTTAGTTGACTCTGTGGTTCTTCTTAAGGTGTCCTTGCCCCATCTGACTTGCTCAATTTTATTCCCCACTCTTCCAATAGACTCCCCATGCCCCACCTTTGGTTTGGCTGTGGGTACCTGCATCTGCCTCCATCTGATGTGGGATGTAGCCTCTCAGGAAGTCAGTTATGCTAGGGTCCTGTCTTCATTAATATCATTAATAGTGTAAGAGTATCATTAATAGTGTAAGGGATTATCTCTCTTGCGTGGGATTGGGTCAGTAATTGGTTAGCCAATCCCTCAGTCTCTGCTCCATCTTTATCCCTGTTCATCTTGAAGGCAAGAACAATTTTAGGTTACAGTTTTGTGGATAAATTGATGTCTTTCTCCTATAAGAGGTGGCCATTTCAGCCTCTATATCACCCTCTAGTAGGAATCCCCACTAGGCTAACGCCCTTAAACTCCCTATACCCTACCCCCTAGTCTAGCTAATCCCAGAGATATCCACCACAGACTTCCATTCTCAATCTCAACCTTCCGAATTACAACTGATCATCATCCATTCCCTTCCACGACCCCTCCCCTACGCAGTTACCTCCCTCTATCCACCTCTGAGGACTATCTTCCCTTTTAAGGAAGATTCTCCCTTGGGACCTTATTATGTTCTTTGGGTCTGTGGATTACAGCATGATTTTGCACTTTATTGGCTAACATCTACTTACAAGGTAGCACATACCATACATGTCACTTGGTCCACGGTTAGCTCATTCAAGATGGTATTTTCTAGTTTTATCCATTTGCCTTCAGATTTCTTCATGTACTTGTTTTTAATAGCTGAGTAGTACTCCATTGTATAAATGAACCACATTTTCTTCTGTTTAGGGACATCTGGGTTCTTTCCAGTTTCTGGCAATTATGAATAAAATTTCTATGAACATAGTTGAACAAGTGTCCCTGTGGTATATTGGGGCATCTTGTGTGTATATGCCCAGGA
This sequence comes from Apodemus agrarius, assembly GCA_964023405.1. Classification (NCBI taxonomy): domain Eukaryota; kingdom Metazoa; phylum Chordata; class Mammalia; order Rodentia; family Muridae; genus Apodemus; species Apodemus agrarius. The sequence goes on from OZ030025.1 coordinate 49,860,624, forward strand.
ATAGTAAAGCTGAGTCTTGAGGTAAAACTATCTCCAGTTTTCTGAGACACAAATTGATTTCCAGAGTAGTTGTACAAGTTTGCATGCCCACGAGCAACAAAATAGTGTTCCCCTTGCTCCACATCCTCAGCAGCATGTTCTGACACTTGAGTTTTTATCTTAGCCATTCTGATCTGTGTAAGATGGAATCTCAGAGTCATTTGATCTGCATTTTCCTGATGACTAAGAATGAAGAACATTTCTTTACTTGCTTCTTGGCCCTTCAAGATACCTCTGTTGAGAATTCTATTTAGCTCTGTTCCCCATTCTTAATTGGGTTATGTAGTTGGTTGGTGTCTACCTTCTTGAGTTCTTAATATATTTTGGATATTGGTCCTTGGTTGGATGTTAGGGTTGGCGAAAATCTTTTCCCAATCTATAGGCTGCCATTTTGTCCTATTGACTGTATCCTATCCCTTACAGAAGACTTTCAGTTTCATGAGTTTCCATTTGTCAGCCCTTGATCTCAGAACCTGAGCCACTAATTTTCTGTTCAGGAAGTTTTCTCCTGTACCAATGTGTTCAAGGATGTCCCCCATCTTTTCTGTTATATTTAGTGTACCTGGTTTTATATTGAGGTCTTTGATTCACTTGGATTTGAGTTTTATGCAGGGTGATAAATATGGATCTACTTCCATTCTTCTACATGCAGACATCTAGTTAGACCAGCACCATTTGTTGAAGATGCTTTCTTTTTTCCCAATTGTATGGTTTGGGTTTCTTTATTAAAAATTAAAGATCCATAGATGTGTGGGTTTATTTTAGGGTCCTCTATTTGATTCCATTGAACAACATTTCTGTTTCAGTAACAATATTGTACAGTTTTTTATTACTATTGCTCTTTAGTACAACTTGAGATCATGGATGGTGATACCTACAGAAGTTCTTTTATAGTACAGGATTGTTTGGACTATCCTTAGATTTTTATTTTTCCATATGAAATTGAGAATTGCTCTTCCAACATCTGTAAAAAATATCTGTATTGGAATTTTAATGGGTATTTTATTAAATCAGTAGACTGTTTTGGGTAAGATGAGCATTTTCACTATATTAATCCTACAAATACATGAGTATTATCCCCAAACTATTATTGAGTTTGTGAATTTTCTTTTTTCTCTTTTTTAACTTTGGATTTTTTTGGTTATTCTATATTCTTTGTTTACATTCCTGCCGCAGACCGCGGCTGCTCTTGGCAGCTTTGGTTGCAGCCTTTTGTAAGCCGTAGCTCCTCGTGGGAGTTCGGTTACAGGGGAGACCAAGATCCCGGGGTCAGGAAGGCACGAATCGGCGAGAATGACAACACAGACGCAAGATACTTCATATTATAGAAAAATCTATATTTCCTCTAATGAGGAGCCCTGTTTTATGGCTCCCTACTCAGAGCATCAGGTTCTAACAATTACATAATAAAAATGAGGCATGCTAGCTTACATAGGTAGCGCCCTTAGGTTACAAACTAAAACATTCTAAGCCATTTTTGTCTAAGCTAGAGATCTTGCCTAAGTTAGCAAGATTCTTCTCTGAACTAGCAAGCTTTCCTCAGAGCCAGGCATCTGGCTCTGGGAATCTTTTTCTCTAGACTAAATCATTCTCTCACTAGCAAACTCATGTTCCCACCACCTAAGAAGCTCTCTTCAGGGCCGGGCAATGCCCGGCCCTGGAAACTCTGCTTTCTAGACTAAACTCATCTTCTTCACTCACTAACTTTCTTCTTAGTCTTAAGTCTTGTCTGCTCCGAGGAAACCTCTGCACTCGGTAGACAAATGCTTGACATTAACATAGTAAAGGATGTAGCTAGCTAAGCAGGGATAATTTACATGACCATACCTTACAGTCTCCTATGTTGGGAAGGCCTGGACTTGTTTTCCACTTAGCCTCATTAATAATTCATGAGCCTCACCTGGGACCGAGGGCTATAGGTGTCTGAATAGCCGGTGAATACCTTGGCTTAGCAAGACAAAGGATGGCAGCTCAGTAAGCTGTTTTGAGGAAGTCTGGGCTCAGGGACTACTTCCTATGTAGATACACAGCAAGCTCGAGGACTAGGCAGGATCTGAATTATAGCATATTATGAGAGCTATGAAATACTTTCCTTAAATTCACATGGTCATGGCTACCAGAAATAAACAGGTTAGAAAAGGTGCCAAAGGAACATCTATGGCTTCCTGTAGTAGGCTTTATGCGTAGCATTTCACCCTTTTTTTTTTTTTTTAAACTGAAGCACATATACATCTTTTTTGGCAGTAGAAGAAAAGTCAAAGGCAAGGCTGCCCTGAGATTATAGCTCAGAATTCTCTCCAGCCAAGAAATTTCACAGCTTTGTTCCCTCAGGGACTGCGATTACTCATAAGGTACACTGAACCTTGCACTTTAGACAGTGCTTATTCAAAGTGTCCACTTTGAGACTCTCGCTTTACCTGTGGAATTCACAGTGTCCGCAGGGGGTGTGTGAAATTTTCTGCTCTTTTAAATGAGCTTGTAAATATCTCTTTTGGCAGCAGAAATGGAAGAGAAGGCTAGTTTGAGAAGGAAAGTTATTTTGTAGCCGTGTTGACCGTAAACATTTAATATAGCTAAATTTTGGGGTTTAGACACCATAGACTGGAATTAATATATTAGGCCAAATCTTATAAATTGACAAATTTGTTATATGCCTTGTTTATAGCTGACATTAATATTTAATATCAAGGCTGTCATAATATGCTTTGGTCTAAGAAGCTCATTAAATCCTATTAAATATCTGTTGAATAAGACTTAACTATTAATAGGCTTTACTAAGTATCTGGACTTGTATCTAAGATAATGTCACTAGACCTATATTATTATAAACAGTCCCTAAAATCTTTATTTTAATTTCCCAATGTAAACCTATGGAATGGAGGTCCTTTCTTTGAAGGTATTTTTGTCTGGAGCACTAGAAAGGTTCAAAAGCAGTGGAAAGACATTCTATGGGAGCTGTACCTGCTAAATTAACACAATTAGTAAGCCTAAAAATATAACAATTAAACACAATGTAAAGAAAAACAAACTTGGCTGCCACATAGCAGCCACTAATGTTAGAGCCTCTCCCGTTAGAATATTTTAGCTGGTCCGTGTAGGTAGTCTCTTCGAAGCCAGCAGAAGCCTTGTAGTTCTGTCCTTTGTATCTTCGCCCTTGTGGAAATGGAGTTGGTATTTGCTTGTGAAACCAGGACTCTGTGGAAAAAGCATATATATCTCCTCTTCGGAGAAAATTAAAATGTTCGGCTCCTTTATTTAGGTGCCGGTCATAATTATCAGCTTTAGGCTGTACCTTTAAGCAATCCCATTTGGGGAAGGCTTAGGCCTGTTGCTCTGTGGACCGATATTGTCTATGGGCTGGCTCTAGCTCCATCCGTACACAAATAGCAGTTGGATCAAGAGACCACCAAAAGGCTACATTTGAACTGTTTGTATGAGTCTGCTGAGATATTCTCGTGGCCATAGACTCATGTCTTGTTTTAATTGAAAAGTCGGACCCTTTTTCTTTGGTCCACACCAGTATTAAACTGATTGTTAGTCGCTGCCAAGGAGAAAAACCGCGCGGAAAATTCGCGCCCTTTGGGGAGGGGCTTGGGCCCTTAATGGCCATAGCTGTTTTTTAAGCATAATTTAAATGATATGCACGGCAATATGATCTCCGCTCTACCTCCATTTTTTTTTTTTAAAGGAAGATATTGTATTAGAAGCATCTTAGAGGCCTGTATTTCATGCGTTTAAAATGCCATGTGCTCAAGATGGCTGTAACTTTGAGCTATTGGCTCTAAATTTGTTTTTTGTTAACTCTATACCATTTAAATGATGATTAACAATTTATAAGCCAATATTTTATAGTCAAAATATGTAAAGCATATTTATATTTTTAATTTTAATTATATAAAGCGAATAAGGCCTGTGTGGCATTAGGCCACGTGTTGCTGGTTAAATTAACCTCTGCTTAACATTATATCTTTAAATTATATCTAATGACTTATAAACCAATTTCTTATACTCAAGACATGTAAAATATATTTAAGACCAATTATAACTAAGAATAAAACAATTATACAAATCTTATGAACTTAAACCAAACAAACTTTTTCTTTCTTAGCTCTAATTTTGAGAGACTAAAAAGCATTTAACCAAAAACCATAAGTGTAAAGATCTTCTTAAAAGAAACAACCATTAATCTATTAACTGGAGGCAGTTGGCCTCTACTTAAAATCTTTTTTTAACTATGCTTAACTTTAGCTGAGTCTTAGAACAACTTAAATCAGCCCTTGCCATGTAAATTACAGTTAGAGTAAGAAACAGATTGCCAATAGATGAAGTTTTTATTAATTTTTTTTTGTCTTTAACATGAAACACTTAGACAAAAGCCATTTGCACATGAGTCATTCTCACACAACGTCACAGATAGGACACATACATATAGACATGGTGTACCAGGAATAGACAATACACAGAAAGAAAAACATGCTTGTACTGCAATTATATCCATTTTTCTTACTCCCCCTTTTTTCTCACTAACCTTTCTTGGAGCAGCTCTTGGAGGCTGCGGACATAAGTTTATTTTTAAACCCTTTTCCTTTTGCCTGAATCGGCTCTTAACAACTGTGGTTACAATCTAGAACCTATATAGTTCTTTCTCTTGGCTGTCCTGGAACTCACTCTGTAGACCAGGCTGGCCTCGAACTCAGAAATCAACCTGTTTTTGCCTCCCAAGTGCTGGGATTATAGGCGTGCGCCACCACACCTGGCTCTATTTTTATTGTTTGCCTCTAAGCAAAGTTCAGTGTTGAGTAAACACTGCCTTATTTAATCTGTATCCTCTAGCACCCGTTTTGCTCACAGGGTAGGATACCATCCTTAAGTTTGGGACTGAGAGATTGTCCCTGACTTAGCATTCCATCTTTGTGGAACTTGTATTTACTTTTAGTTTTTCAATGCTTGCCTTTCTGGCAACGTGGGCAGGCTCCCGGAGGGGTACTCCTCTTATTGGGGTCCCTCCCAATGCTATTTGAGCATTTTTTTCGCATATGTCTTCCTTTCAGACTTATAATAAGTAAGGCTAGAGGAGTCTTTCTCCTCCACATATATACTTAATATTGGCGCTGAATTTCCATCCCTTCATAACTACAGCATAGACTATCTATGACTGGTGAGGCATCTCATAGGACTTCATAGTCCCTGTCTTTTTGACTGAAAGAAACATTTTTTTACTTAGTTTGCCCCATGACTATTACAAGATTACTCGCACTTAATTGGCCTCACTCTGCCAACGGAACTGCAGCTTCCTTTGCGAGAGCCGATACGCACCTTGAGAAAGAAAGAGAAAGATAGAAAGAAGTAAAGATTTACCTGACTCCACGTGGTCCCTGTTCGGGCGCCAGCTGCCGCAGACCGCGGCTGCTCTTGGCAGCTTTGGTTGCAGCCTTTTGTAAGCCGTAGCTCCTCGTGGGAGTTCGGTTACAGGGGAGACCAAGATCCCGGGGTCAGGAAGGCACGAATCGGCGAGAATGACAACACAGACGCAAGATACTTCATATTATAGAAAAATCTATATTTCCTCTAATGAGGAGCCCTGTTTTATGGCTCCCTACTCAGAGCATCAGGTTCTAACAATTACATAATAAAAATGAGGCATGCTAGCTTACATAGGTAGCGCCCTTAGGTTACAAACTAAAACATTCTAAGCCATTTTTGTCTAAGCTAGAGATCTTGCCTAAGTTAGCAAGATTCTTCTCTGAACTAGCAAGCTTTCCTCAGAGCCAGGCATCTGGCTCTGGGAATCTTTTTCTCTAGACTAAATCATTCTCTCACTAGCAAACTCATGTTCCCACCACCTAAGAAGCTCTCTTCAGGGCCGGGCAATGCCCGGCCCTGGAAACTCTGCTTTCTAGACTAAACTCATCTTCTTCACTCACTAACTTTCTTCTTAGTCTTAAGTCTTGTCTGCTCCGAGGAAACCTCTGCACTCGGTAGACAAATGCTTGACATTAACATAGTAAAGGATGTAGCTAGCTAAGCAGGGATAATTTACATGACCATACCTTACAGTCTCCTATGTTGGGAAGGCCTGGACTTGTTTTCCACTTAGCCTCATTAATAATTCATGAGCCTCACCTGGGACCGAGGGCTATAGGTGTCTGAATAGCCGGTGAATACCTTGGCTTAGCAAGACAAAGGATGGCAGCTCAGTAAGCTGTTTTGAGGAAGTCTGGGCTCAGGGACTACTTCCTATGTAGATACACAGCAAGCTCGAGGACTAGGCAGGATCTGAATTATAGCATATTATGAGAGCTATGAAATACTTTCCTTAAATTCACATGGTCATGGCTACCAGAAATAAACAGGTTAGAAAAGGTGCCAAAGGAACATCTATGGCTTCCTGTAGTAGGCTTTATGCGTAGCACATTCCGAAGGCTTTCCCCTTTCCCAGTTCCTCCCCCACCATATGTCCCATAAGTCCTCTCCCACCCCCAACTATTCCCCAATCCCCCATCACCCCCACACACACCATTTCTCTGTTCTGGTACTCTCCTACAAAACTGGATCCAATCTTTTCAGGCCCAGAGTCCTCTCCTTTCTTCTTCTTGGGAATCATTTGACTTGCTAATTGTGCCTTGAGTATTCAGAGCTTCTGGGCTCATTAATATCCACTTACCAGTGATTGAATTTCATGTGTATTCTTTTGTGATTGGGTTAACTCGCTTAGGATGATATTTTCTAGATCTAACAATTTGCCTACAAATTGCATGAATTCATTATTTTTAATTGCTGAGTAGTATTCCATTGCATAAATATACCACATTTTCTGTACCCATTCCTCCTTTGAGGGAGATCTGGGCTCCTTCCAACTTCTGGCTATTATAAATAAGGCTGCTATGAACATAGTGGAACATGTGTCTTTATTGTATGGAGGGGAATCCTCTGGGTATATGCCCAGGAGTGGTATGGCAGGGTCCTCTGGAAGTGTCATGCCCAATTTTCTGAGGAACCGCCAGACTGATTTCCAGAGTAGTTGTACCATCTTGCAATCCCACCAACAGTGGAGGAGTGTTCCTCTTTCTCCACATCCTCTCCAGCACCTGTTGTCTCTTGAGTTTTTAATCTTAGCCATTCTGACTGGTGTGAGGTGGGATCTCAGGGCTGTTTTGATTTGCATTTCCCTGGTGACTAATGATGTTGAACATCTCTTAAGGTGCTTCTCAGCAATCCGAATTTCTTCTGGTGAAAATTCCTTGTTTAGCTCTGTACCCCATTTTTTAATAGGATTATTTGGTTCTTTGGGGTCTAATTTCTTGAGTTCTTTGTATATATTGGATATTAGCCCTCTGTCGGATGTGGGGTTGGTGAAGATCTTTTCCCAATTTGTTGGTTGTCATTCTGTCCTTCTGACAGAGTCCTTTGCCTTAAAGAAACTTGTAATTTTATGAGGTCCCATTAGTCAATTCTTGATCTTAGAAGATAAGCTATTGGTGTCCTGTTCAGGAACTTTCCCCCTGTGCCTATGTCCTCCAGGGTCTACCCCAGTTTCTTTTCTATTAGTTTCAGTGTGTCTGGCTTTATGTGGAGGTCCTTGATCCACTTGGAGTTGATCTTAATACAAGGAGATAAGAATGGATCAATGCGCATTCTTCTGCAAGCTGACCTCCAGTTGAACCAACACCATTTGTTGAAAAGGCTATCTTTTTTTCCACTGGATGGTTGTAGCTCCTTTATCAAAGATCAAGTGACCATAAGTCTGTGGGTTCCTTTCTGGGTCTTCAATTCTATTCCATTAATCTACTTGCCTGTCGTTGTACCAATACCATGCAGTTTTTAGCACAATTGCTCTGTAGTACTGCTTGAGGTCAGAGATATTGATTCCCCTAGAAGTCCTTTTATTGTTGAGAATAGTTTTAGCTATCCTGGGTTTTTTGTTACTCCAGATGAATTTAAGAATTGCTCTTTCTAGATCTATAAAGAATTGATTTGGGATTTTGATGGGGATTGCATTGAATCTGTAGATTGCTTTTGGCAAGATGGCCATTTTTATTATATTGATCCTGCCAATCCAAGAGCAAGAAATATTTTTCCATCTTCTGAGGTCTTCTTCTATTTCTTTCTTCAAGGACTTGAAGTTCTTGTCATACAGCTCTTTCACTTGTTTGGTAAGAGTCATGCCAAGATACTTTATATTGTTTGTGGCTATTGTGAAGGGTATAATTTCCCTAACTTCTTTCTCAGCCTGCTTGTCCTTTGAGTATACTCATTTGCTTGAGTAGATTTTATAACCAGCCACTTTGCTGAAGTTGTTTATCAGCTGGAGGAGTTATCTGGTGGAGTTTTTTGGGTCGCTTAAGTATACTATCATATCATCTGCAAATAATGATAGTTTGATATCTTCCTTTCCAATTTGTATCCCTTTGACTTCCTTATGCTGTCTAACTGCTCTCGCTAGAACTTCAAGTAGTATATTGAAAAGATGTGGAGAGAGAGGGCAGCCTTGTCTAGTCCCTGATTTTAGTGGAATTGCTTCAAGTTTCTCTCCATTCAGTTTGATGTAGACTACTGGTTTGCTGTGTATCGCTTTTATTATGTTTAGGTATGGGCCTTGAATTCTTGTTCTTTCCAGGACTGTAGCATGAAAGGATGCTGAATTTTGTCAAATGCTTTTTCAGCATCTAATGAGATGACCATGTGGTTTTTTTTCTTTTAGTTTGTTTATGTAGTGGATTACATTGATGTATTTCCAGATATTGAACCATCCCTGCATCCCTGGCATGAAGCCTACTTGATCATGGTGAATGATTGTTTTGATGTGCTTTTGGATTCGGTTGGCAAGGATTTTATTTAGTATTTTTGCATCGATATTCATAAGGGAAATTGGCCTATAGTTCTCTTTCTTTGTTGGATCTTTGTGTGGTTTTGGTATCAGTGTAATTGTGGCTTCATAGAAGGAGTTGGGCAATGTTCGTTCCATTTCTATTTTGTGGAATAGTTTGAAGAGTATTGGTGTTAGGTCTTCTTTGAAAATCTGATAAAATTCTGCACTAAAACCATCTGGTCCCATACTTTTTTTGGTTGGGAGACTTTCTATAACCCCTTCTATTTCTTTAGGGGTTATGGGACTGTTTAGCTGATCTAATTGATCCTGATTTAATTTTGGTACTTGGTATCTGTCTAGGAAATTGTCCATTTCCTCCAGATTCTCCAGTTGTGTTGAGTATAGGCCTTTGTAGTAGAATCTGATGATTTTTTGAATTTCCTCAGTTTCTGTTGTTATATCACCCTTTTCATTTCTAATTTTGTTACTTTGTATACTATTTCTGTGCCCATTGGTTAGTCTGGCTAAGGGTTTATTTATCTTGTTGATTTTCTCAAAGAACCAGCTCCTGGTTTTGTTGATTCTTTGTATGGTTCGCTTTATTTCTACTTGATTGATTTCAGCCCTTAGTTTGATGATTTCCTGTCTTCTACTCCTCCTGGGTGAATTAGCTTCTTTTTGTTCCAGGGCTTTCAGGTGTGCTATGAAGCTGCTAGTGTATGCTGTCTCCAGCTTCTTTTTGGAGGTCCTCAGTGCAATGAGTTTTCCTCTTAGTGCAGCTTTCATTGTGTCCCATAGATTTGGGTAGGTTGTACCTTCATTTGCATTGAATTCTAAAAAGTCTTTGATTTCTTTCTTTATTTCTTCCTTGACCAAGGTGTCATTGAGTAGAGTATTGTTCAGTTTCCATGTGTATGTAGGCTTTCTGTTGTTTTTCTTGCTATTGAAAACCACTTTTACTCCATAGTGATCTGATAGGAGGCATGGGATTAGTTCGATCTTCTTGTATTTGTTGACATCTGTTTTGTGACCAATTATATGATCGATTTTAGAGAAGGTACCATGCGGTGCTGAGAAAAAGGTATATTCTTTTGCTTTGGGATGAAATGTTTTATATATATCTGTTAAATCTAATTGGTCTAAAGCTTTAATTAGTTTCACTGTGTCCCTGTTTAGTTTCTGGTTTCCTGATCGGTCCCTTGAGTATAGTGAAGTGTTGAAGTCACCCACAATTATTGTGTTAGGTGTAGTGTGTGCTTTAAGCTCTAGTAGAGTTTCTTTTTTGAATAAGGGTGCTCTTGCATTTGGAGCATAAATATTCAGTATTGAGAGTTCTTCTTGGCGAATTTTTCCTTTGACCAGCAAAAAGTAACTTTCTGTGTCTCTTTTGATGACTTTAGGTTGGAAGTCAATTTTATCTGATATTAGAATGGCTACTCCCGCTTGTTTCCTGAGATCACTTGTTTGTAAAATTGTCTTCCAGTCTTTTACTCTAAGGTAGTGTTTGTCTTTGACACTGAGATGTGTTTCCTGTATGCAGCAAAATGTAGGGTCCTGTTTCCGTATCCAGTCTGTTAGTCTATGTCTTTTTATTGGGGAATTGATTCCATTGATGTTAAGAGATATTAAGGAATAGTGATTATTTCTTCCTGTCATTTTTGATGTTATTTTTGTTTTTGAGTGGTTATCTTCTTTTGAGTTTGATGAAAGGGGGTTTCTATCTTGATTCTTCTGGGGTGTGGTTTCCCTTCTTGTGTTGGCGTTTTTCCCCTATTATCATTTTTAGGGCTAGGTTTGTGGAAAGATAATTTGCAAATTTCATTTTGTCATGGAATACCTTGGTTTCTCCATCTATGACGACTGAGAGTTTTGCTTGGTATAGCAGTTTTGGCTGAAGTTTGTGTTCTCTTAGAGTCTGCATGATATCTTCCCAGGATCTTTTAGCTTTCATGTTCTCAGGTGAGAAGTCTGGTGTAATCCTGATAGGTCTTCCTTTATGTTACTTGGCCTTTTTCTCTTACTGCCCTTAATATTCTTTCTTTGTTTAGTACATTTGGGGTTTTGCTTATTATGTGATGGGAGGTATTTCTGTTCTGGTCCAGTCTGTTTGGAATTCTGTAGGCTTCTTGTATATTCATAGGCATCTCTCTCTCTCTTTAGGTTGGGGAAGTTTTCTTCCATAATTTTGTAGAAGATATTTGCTGCCCCTTTAAGTTGTATATCTTCCCTCTCATCTATGCCTATAATCCTTAGGTTTGGTCTTCTCATTGTGTCTTGCATTTCCTGGATGTTTTGGGTTACAAGCTTTTTGCATTTTGTATTTTCTTGCACTGTTGAATCAATGGTTTTTATGGTATCTTTGGCATCTGAGATTCTTTCTTCTATCTCTTGTATTCTATTGTTGATATTTGCATCTATGGCCCCTGATTTCTTCCCAAGGTTTTCTATCTCCAAAGTTGTCTCCCTTTGCAATTTCTTAGTTGTTTCTACTTCTGTTTTTAGATCCTGGATGGTTTTGCTCAGATCTTCCACTTGCTTGTTTGTATTTTCATGTATTTCTTTAAGAGTTTTTTGTGTTTCCTCTTTCATGACTTCTACTTGTTGGCCCACGTTTCCCTTTATTTCTTTAAGTGATTTTTGTACTTCCTCCTTATTGGCTCCTAATTTTTGATCCATATTCTCCTGAATTTCTTTAAGTGACTTTTGTGTTTGCCTTGAAAGGGCTTCATATTTTTGATCCATTTTCTTCTGTATTTCTTTAAGAGATTAATCTTTGTGTTCCACTATCAGCGTCCTGACCAGTGATTTTAGATCCAAATCTTGTTTTTCTGGTGTGTTGGGGTATCCGGGACTTATTGCTGTTGGGGTACTGGGTTTGGATGCTGCCATATTGCCTTGATTTCTGTTAGTAAAGTTCCTACGTTTGCCTTTTGTCATCTGGTTATCTCTGGCCTTAGATGGTCTTGTACCTCCTGTGGGCTTGAACCTCCTGTGGGCTTGAAGGGCTATTTCTCCACCACTTGATAACTGGGTTTCCCCTGGCACAGATTGCTGATGTGTTGTTCTCCTCTTGGGTGCTGTTGGACCCCTGGTGTATCTTGCTCTAAGCAATGTTATATTTGGTTATCTCTGTGGACCTGATGCTGCTTGTCTTCTCTGGTTCTGTTTGCTTAGTTCAGTTAGCAGCAAGGATGCTGTCTGTGGCCTCTAGGAGTGGGGAGTGCAGCTTGCAGAGTCTCCTGCAGGGCAGGGAGCCCAGGCCCTGCTGGAACACAGGAACCACTGCTCTGGCAAGCTTCCGTTCTTAGATGACTGGCTGATGGCCTGGGTCCCCCGAGATCTTAAGCTTGGGATATCTCGGGTATCTGTTTCTGTCTGCTCTGTCTAAGCACCCACCACCAAGATGGCAGTGGTTGAGCAGAGTGCAGGGTTCCCCTCAGAGTGCAGAGTCCATGCCTGATTGGGGCCCAGGAACCCTGCTCTGCCGGGTTTGCTGCCAGGTGGTCTTGAGCCCCCAAAGATCCCAAGTTCTGGATATCATGGGTACCTGGCTCCGCTCTCCTTAGTCTGGACCGCTGCAAGGATGCCGGCGGTGGCCGCTGGATGTGGGGAGTGCCGAGACTTACTTTTTGGATAAATCTATTTAGTGTTCTGTATGCTTCTTATACTTTTATAGGCATCTCTTAATTTAAGTTAGGAAACTTTTCTTCTATAAATTTGTTTAAAATATTTTCTGGCCATTTAAACTGGGATTCTTCGCCTTCATCTAGCTCTATTTTTCTGAGGTTTCTTCTTTCATAGTGACCCATATTTCCTAACTGCTTTGTGTTAAGAGTATTTTTTTTTAAAGTCAACATTTCTTTGGCCAATGTATTGTAATCATCACCATCTGAGATTCTTTTGTATTCTGTGGCACAGCTTGCATCTGTAGTTTCTGGCCTAATTTCTAAATATTTCGTTTCCAGAATTCCTTTTCTGTGTGTGTGTGTGTGTGTGTGTGTGTGTGTGAGTGTGTCTGTGTCTGTGTGTGCTTTATTGCCTCTACTTCCATCTTCAGGTCTTGGACAGTTTTACTCATTTTCTCCCAGTGTTTGTATTTTTCTGGATTTCTTTAAGAGATTTATACAGTTCCTCTAATTGTTTGTGTCTTCCTAGATTTCTTTAAGGGATTTGTCACTTCCTCTTTAAGAAGTGCTAGCATCTTCATAAAGTTGGTTTTAAGGTCTTCTTTTTTTTTATTTTTATTTTTTTTAATTTTCTATATTCTATGTTTACATTCCAAAGGCTTTCCCCTTTCCCAGTTCCCACCCACCATACTTCCCATAGTTCCTCTCCCCCGCCATCTATTCCCCAATAATTCCCCCTCCCCCCCTCGGTTTCTTTACTAAACTGGATGCAATCTTACAGGCCCAGGGTCCTCTCCTTTCTTCTTCTTGGGAATCATTTGACTTGCTATTTGTGTCTTGAGTATTTAGGGCTTCTGGGCTCATTAATATCCACTTATCAGTGATTGCATTTCATGTGCATTCTTTTGTGATTGGGTTAATTCACTCAGGATGATATTTTCCAGGTCTAACCATTTACCTACAAATTGCATGAATTCATTATTTTTAATTGCTGAGTAGTATTCCATTGTATAAATATACCACATTTTCTGTATCCATTCCTCCTTTGAGGGATATTTGGGCTCCTTCCAATTTCTGGCTATTATAAACAAGGCTGCTATAAACATAGTGGAGCATGTGTCCTTATTGCATGCAGGGGAATCCTCTGGGTATATGCCCAGGAGTGGAATGCCAGGGTCCTCTGGAAGTGACATGCCCAATTTTCTGAGGAACCGCCAAACTGATTTCCAGAGCGGTTTTACCATTTTGCAATCCCACCAACAGTGGAGGAGTGTTCCTCTTTCTCCACATCCTCGCCAGCACTTGTTGTCTCTTGAGTTTTTAATCTTAGCCATTCTGACTGGTGTGAGGTGGAATCTCAGGGTTGTTTTGATTTGCATTTCCCTGATGACTAATGATGTTGAACAGCTTTTAAGGTGTTTCTCGGCCATCCGAATTTCTTCTGGTGAAAATTCTTTGTTTAGCTCTGTGCCCCATTTTTTGATAGGGTTATTTGTTTCTTTGCGGTCTAACTTCTTGAGTTCTTTGTATATATTGGATATTAGCCCTCTGTCGGATGTGGAGTTGGTGAAGATCTTTTCCCACTTTGTTGGTTGCCGTTTTGTCCTTCTGACAGTGTCCTTTGCTTTGCAGAAACTTTGTAATTTTATGAGGTCCCATTTGTCGATTCTTGATCTTAGAGCATAAGCTATTGGTGTTCTGTTCAGGAACTTTTCCCCTGTGCCCAAGTCCTCCAGGGTCTTCCCAAGTTTCTTTTCTAATAGTTTCAGTGTGTCTGGTTTTATGTGGAGGTCCTTGATCCACTTGGAGTTGATCTTAGTGCAAAGAGATAAGAGTGGGTCAATTCGCATTCTTCTGCATGTTGACTTCCAGTTGAACCAGCACCATTTGTTAAAAAGGCTATCTTTATTCCACCGGATGGTTGTGGCTCCTTTATCAAAGATCAAGTGACCATAAGTCTGTGGGTTAACCTCTGGGTCTTCAATCCTGTTCCATTGATCTGCTTGCCTGTTGCTATACCAATACCATGCGGTTTTTAACACAATTGCTCTGTAGTACTGCTTGAGGTCAGGGATATTGATTCCCCCAGAAGTCCTTTTATTGTTGAGAATAGTTTTAGCTATCCTGGGTTTTTTGTTGCTCCAGATGAATTTGAGAATTGCTCTTTCTAGATCTATGAAGAATTGAGTTGGGATTTTGATGGGGATCGCATTGAATCTGTATATTGCTTTTGGCAAGATGGCCATTTTTACTATATTGATCCTGCCAATCCAGGAGCAAGAAATATTTTTCCATCTTCTGAGGTCTTCTTCGATTTCTTTCTTCAAGGACTTGAAGTTCCTGTTGTACAGATCTTTCGCTTGTTTGGTTAGAGTTACGCCAAGATATTTTATGTTGTTTGTGGCTATTGTGAAGGGTGTTATTTCCCTAATTTCTTTCTCTGCCTGCTTGTCCTTTGAGTACAAGAAGGCCACTGACTTGCTTGAGTTAATTTTATAACCTGCCACTTTGCTGAAGTTGTTTATCAGCTGTAGTTCTCTGGTGGAGTTTTTTGGGTCGCTTAGGTAAACTATCATATCGTCTGCAAATAATGATAGTTTGACTTCTTCCTTTCCAATTTGTATCCCTTTGACTTCCTTATGTTGTCTAATTGCTCTTGCTAGAACTTCAAGTACTATATTGAAAAGATATGGAGAGAGAGGGCAGCCTTGTCTAGTCCCTGATTTTAGTGGGAATGCTTCAAGTTTCTCTCCATTTATTTTGATGTTGGCTACTGGTTTGCTGTAGATTGCTTTTACTATGTTTAGGTATGGGCCTTGAATTCCTGCTCTTTCCAAGACTTTTAGCATGAAAGGATACTGAATTTTGTCGAATGCTTTTTCAGCATCTAATGAGATGACCATGTGGTTTTTTTCTTTCAGTTTGTTTATGTAGTGGATTACATTGATGGATTTCCGTATATTGAACCATCCCTGCATCCCTGGGATGAAGCCTACTTGATCATGGTGGATGATCGTTTTGATGTGCTCTTGGATTCGGTTAGCAAGAATTTTATTTAGTATTTTTGCATCTATATTCATAAGAGAAATTGGCCTGTAGTTCTCTTTCTTTGTTGGATCTTTTTGTGGTTTAGGTATTAGCGTAATTGTGGCTTCGAAGAATGAGTTGGGCAGTGTCCCTTCTGTCTCTATTTTGTGGAATAGTTTGGAGAGTATTGGTGTTAAGTCTTCTTTGAAGGTCTGGTAGAATTCTGCACTAAAACCATCTGGTCCCGTACTTTTTTTGGTTGGGAGGCTTTCTATAACCCCTTCTATTTCTTTAGGGGTTATGGGACTATTTAGCTGGTCTACTTGATGCTGATTTAATTTTGGTATTTGATATCTGTCTAGGAAATCGTCCATTTCCTCCAGATTCTCCAGTTGTTTTGAGTATAGACCTTTGTAGTAGGATCTGATGATGTTTTGAATTTCCTCAGTTTCTGTTGTTATGTCTCCCTTTTCATTTCTAATTTTGTTAATTTGTATACTGTCTCTGTGTCCTTTGGTTAGTCTGGCTAAGGGTTTATCTATCTTGTTGATTTTCTCAAAGAACCAGCTCCTGGTCTTGTTGATTCTTTGTATGGTTCTCTTTGTTTCTATTTGATTGATTTCAGCCCTGAGTTTGATGATTTCTAGTCTTCTACTCCTCCTGGGTGAATTAACTTGTTTTTCTTCCAGGGCTTTAAGGTGTGCCATTAAGCTGCTAGTATATGCTCTCTCCAGTTTCTTTTTGGATGCACTTAGAGCTATGAGTTTTCCTCTTAGCACTGCTTTCATTGTGTCCCATAGATTTGGGTAGGTTGTACCTTCATTTGCATTGAATTCTAAAAAGTCTTTGATTTCTTTTTTTATTTCTTCCTTGACCAAGGTGTCATTGAGTAGAGTATTGTTCAGTTTCCATGTGTATGTGGACTTTCTGTTGTTTTTGTTGTTATTGAAGACCACTCTTACTCCATGGTGATCTGATAGAAGGCATGGGATTAGCTCGATCTTCTTGTATTTGTTGACATCTGTCTTGTGACCAATTATATGGTCTATTTTGGAGAAGGTCCCATGTGGAGCTGAGAAAAATGTACATTCTTTAGCTTTAGGATGAAATGTTCTATATATATCTGTTAAATCCAATTGGTCCAGAGTTTCAATTAGTTTCACTGTGTCCCTGTTTAGTTTCTGCTTTCCTGACCGGTCCATTGAGGAGAGTGGAGTGTTGAAGTCACCCACAATTATTGTGTTAGGTGTAATGTGTGCTTTAAGCTTTAGTAAGGTTTCTTTTACGAATGAGGCTGCCCTTGCATTTGGAGCATAGATGTTCAGTATTGAGAGCTCTTCTTGGTGGATTTTCCCTTTGGCCAGCAAGAAGTGACCTTCTGAGTCTCTTTTGATGATTTTAGGTTGGAAGTCAATTTTATCTGATATTAGAATGGCTACTCCAGCTTGTTTCCTGAGACCATTTGCTTGTAAAATTGTCTTCCAGCCTTTTACTCTAAGGCAGTGTTTGTCTTTGACACTGAGATGTGTTTCCTGTATGCAGCAAAATGTAGGGTCCTGTTTCCGTATCCAGTCTGTTAATCTATGTCTTTTTATTGGGGAATTGAGTCCATTGATGTTAAGAGATATTAAGGAATAGTAATTATTTCCTCCATACATTTTTGAAATTATATTTATTTATCTTATTTATTTTTTATATTCGAGAGGTTACCTTCTTTTGGGTTTGATGAGAGGAGGTTTCTATCTTGCTTCTTCCCGGGTGTAGTTTCTGTCCTTGTCTTGGTGTTTTCCCCCTATTATCCTTTGTAGGGCTGGATTTGTGGAAAGATATCGTGCAAATTTGGTTTTGTCATGGAATACCTTGATGTCTCCATCTATGGTGATTGAGAGCTTTGCTGGGTAAAGTAGTTTTGGCTGAAGTTTGTGTTCTCTTAGAGTTTGCATGATATCTGCCCAGGATCTTCTAGCTTTCATGGTCTCAGGTGAGAAGTCTGGTGTTATTCTGATAGGTCTTCCTTTATAAGTTACTTGGCCTTTTTCTCTTGCTGCCTTTAATATTCTTTCTTTGTTTAGTACATTTGGAGTTTTGATTATTATGTGACGGGATGTATTTCTGTTCTGATCCAGTCTGTTTGGGGTTCTGTATGCTTCTTGTATATTCATGGGCATCTCTCTCTTTAGGTTGGGGAAGTTTTCTTCCATAATTTTGTAGAAGATATTTGCTGGCCCTTTAACTTGTACATCTTTATTCTCGTCTATACCTATAATCCTTAGGTTTGGTCTTCTCATTGTGTCCTGGATTTCCTGGATGTTTTGGGTTACAGCCTTTTTGCATTTAGTATTTTCTTTGACTGTTGAATCAATGGTTCCTATGGTATCTTCGGCTTCTGATATTCTGTCTTCTATCTCTTGTATTCTATTGTTGATATTTGCATCTATGGCTCCTGATTTCTTCCCAAGGTTTTCTATCTCCAATGTTGTCTCCCTCTGCGATTTCTTAGTTGTTTCTACTTCTGTTTTTAGTGCCTGGATGGATGTGCTCAGATCTTTCGCTTGCTTGCTTGTGTTTTCATGTATTTCTTTAATAGATTTTTGTGTTTCCTCTTTCATAGCTTCTACTTGTTGGCCCACGTTCTTCTGTATTTCTTTAAGTGATTTTTGTCTTTCCTCCTTATTGTCTTCTTCTTTTTGATCCATCTTCTCCTGCATTTCTTGAAGTGATTTTTGTATTTGCCTTGTAAAGGCTTCTAACTTTTGATCCATTTTCTCTTCTATTTCTTTACGAGATTTTTCTATGTGTTCAGCTACCAGCATCCTGACCAGTGATTTTATATCCAAGTCTTGTTTTTCTGGTGTTTTGGGGTATCCAGGGCTTCCTGTTGTTGGCGAACTGGGTTCAGATGCTGTCATGTTGTCTTGATTTCTGTTAGTGACATTCCTTCGTTTACCTTTTGCCATCTGGTTATTTCTGGTGTTAGTTGACCTTGTTGTCACTGGCTGGTGTTTGAATCTCCTATGAGGCTGGGCTTACCTGTTGTTTCTCTACTGGTGGTTATGCGTGATTGCTGCTCAACGGGATCACGAGCTGGCTGCCACCCGCTGACTTTGTGCACGGCCTGAGGTCTCCGGGAAGTGTGGGGGAGTGCAGCAGAGCCTCGGCAGGTGCTGCTGGGCCTGCCTAGTAGCGAGAGCCTAGCAGATCCCCCCACGTGGTAGCCCCTGATGGAATCTGTCTACCTGTTCCTTTCCAGCTGTGTTCTGGTTGCAGTATGGAGGCCTGCCGCTATCGCTGGTCTGGGCTCCTGGGAGCTGGGTGGTTCCGGCTGCCTCGGTGCACGGCCTAAGCTCGCAGGGACGTGCTGCAGAGCCTAGGCGCCTGGGCCCGCCTGTGGGCGAGAGCTTAGCAGCTCTCCCTGCTCTAGCCCCAGACAGAGTCTCTATCTGCACCTTTCCAGCTGTGTCCTGGTTGCAATATGGAGGCCTGCCGCTATAGCTGGTCCTCACTCTTCTTAATAAACAAGAATTGTTGCTTATCCTGGTTCCGTGGGCAGGGTCTGAGCACCTGGCAAGCTGGCTAGGTCTGGCTGACCTGCTACCGGCTGGATGGGAAGCTGCAGACAAGATGGAGCTGCCTGCAGGGGGTTTGGGGTCTGGCCTGCGAGCGCAGAGTGCAGGCACGGCCGCTGTACTCCAAACCGCTAGGCTGTGCGCAGTTCCTGCCCCAGACCTGAGTCCCCGGAGGTCTTAAACTCGGGCTGTCTCTGGTACCTGGTTCCGCCGGCAGGGTCTCAGCACCTGGCAGGCTGGCTAGGTCGGTTTTAAGGTCTTCTTGTGTGTCAGCTCTGATGGACTAGTCAGGGCCTGCCTGCTGTGTGAGGATAGCAGGAGCATCGTGGAGACACACTGCTCTGGTTATTATTGACTGTGCTTTTCCTCTAGCATCTAGACATCATATGTTCGGGATGATTATAGGTCCAGGTGCTGATTTCTAGATTTGTCTTCTTTGGGTGGGTCTTTGGTTCTTTGGTTTCTGTTTCCTATCTGGGTTTTTCAAGGATGTGGTGGCTATGTGTGGCCTGGTAGTAAATCTTCAGACATGATCATTTGGGCCAATATGGGTTCCAGGTAATATGTGTCTGAGTCCTGGGAGCTGACACTTAGGAATGGGGATAAGATAGGGGGTCTAAGGGGTTCACTGGAGGGAGGAGAACAGAATGTTCAACCAGGATCTTATTTCATCTCCTTGGAACCCATCAGTGGGGGCAGTGAAAAGAGGCCAGCAAAGTGGATCTGCTATAGCTCTGTGGATGCAACCGAGGGCTTGGATCTAGAGAAGCATAAGGAGGGGGGACAGTATACAGGCAGCTCCCTTGCTTCCCTGGTGGAAGCAGTCTGTGGGTTAGCAGAGAGTACTAGCTGAAGTTGGAGTCTGGAGGTCTGTTGCAGAGGAGTAAGGACAGCTGTAGCAGAAGCTTTGTTGCAGAGGTAGGGATGAGACTGGGGGACTGGGTTTGGAGAAGAGAAGGGAGAGGTGAGGATTTCAGTTAGCTTACCTGTTTTTCTGAACTTTTCAAATAGTGTGTTCACAGGGAATGGTGTTGGAGGCTGGAATACTGGGATGAGTCGGGGGAGGAAAGGCTGGAGGAGAAGATTTTTTGTGATCTGTTGGAGATGGAATCAGAAAGAAAAGAGAGACTACAGCAGGTTTGCCACTATAAAACTGGGAAGAAGACAGAGAGTTGGATCTGGAGAAGCAGGAGAGTCACGTTGCCACGCTTTCTGCAACGATTGTAATGGACTAAAGAAGTGAAACTGTTTCCTTACAGGTAATATGAGTTTGACTAGAAAATCCTAAGAAATTCACAAAAATCTATGGAAGTAATTAAGGAATTCATAAGATTCAAGATTAACACATAGAAATCAATTGTGATACTGTGATGAACAGTATTCTTTTTAAAATCTTTAAATGTTTAATTTATATATATATACATACATACATATATATGTATATGTATGTATGTATGTATATATACATATATATGTATGTATGTATATATATATATATATATATATATATATATTTGCCTGAATGTATGTATATACAAAATGTTCATGCTTGGTGACCATAGAGGTCAAAAGATGAACTAGATTTATTGATGGTTGTAAGCCATTATGTTGGTGCGAGGAATTGAACCTGGGTCTTCTGTGAGTTAAACAAGTGTTCTTAACCTCTGGGCCATCCCTTCAGCTCCTAGCAGTCAATATTGTTAAAATAAAAAAATCCTTTTAAAACACAGCACAATATGAACAAAATATGAATTAGCAAAATAAATAAAGACTGGCACACTAAAAACAATAAATCACTGTTGGGAGAAATTAAAGATCTACATAGATCGGCCTACCATGTTCACAAATTCTTAGAAGCAATACCCTCTAAATTGACCTGCAGATCAATGTATTCTCCAGCAAAATCTTTACTAGCTTTTATATCAAAAGTCATCAAAACTATTATAAAATGAATGCAGAAACTTAGAATCACCCATACTAACCTCAAAGAGAAAATTTCAATTTATTAAATTTTCCTAAAAATCTCTAATAATTGAGTCAAGCATAAAATAAGCACATACATAAATAGAATTGAGAACCAAAAAGAAACTTGAACATCGGATTTTCAACAAAAATCCCCAAAAGACTCAATGAAGAAGAATCTTTTTAACAAATTCTGCAAGAAGAACTAAATGTCCAAT
Source organism: Apodemus agrarius (assembly GCA_964023405.1). Classification (NCBI taxonomy): domain Eukaryota; kingdom Metazoa; phylum Chordata; class Mammalia; order Rodentia; family Muridae; genus Apodemus; species Apodemus agrarius. Next base: position 49,881,871 of record OZ030025.1, read on the forward strand.
TTAAAACTATAAAACTGAGCAACCTTTAGATAACATGGCCTTGTGCATGCTAGGAAAGTATGCTAGTCAGTGTTCCCAGGGTGTGTGTGTGTGTGTGTGTGTGTGTGTATGTGTGTGTGTGTGAAGGAGATTTATTATAATGGGTTACAGGTCGTGATTCAGCTAATTCAACAATTGCTGTCGCCTAATGGAAAGTCCAAAAATCAATTTGTTGTTCGGTCTACAAGGCTTGGTATCTCTTGTGGATTTCAGTAGATGCCAGAATCCTGAAGAAGTAGTCTCTAATGCCAGGGAGAGCAAGCAAATAGAACACGCGTGCTTCTTCCATGTCCTCTCGATAGGCTGTAAGCAGAAGGTGTGAACTAGGTTAAAAGTGGATAGCCCTGGGCTTGTACTTTGATGTTAATTCCACTCCTCAGAGGGGCTGCAGATGAGGAGTTGCCTTGTGAACCGTCTCCCCACCTTGACTTTTCAAATAAAGGCTTGAGCCAATGATTGGGCAGGAGGAAAGTGGGAGGAGCAGAGTCTAGGGGAGGAGCTACAGGGTATAAAACAGGAGGAGGAGGAGCAACGGGAGGAGAGAACAGGGAGAAGAAGAGAAGAAACGGGGAGAGAGAAACGGTTAAAGAGAACCGGAGAGGCGGCCGGGAGAGAAGCTCGGGGCCTAGAGAAACTGCAAGTTGTATGGGATAAAATAGATTGAAACAGAGTAGTAGAGTGGGAGGCCTGCCCAGTCTAGGCTTGTAGCTTGTTCTGTTAACCGCTGAGTTGAGCTTTCTTTTACCGGGGAACTGGGTTGGATACTTAGTAGCAACAAAATGGCTGCCCAACGTATTGTTTAGAACCTAACAAACCTGAGCTAAAACGTTAGCTGCCAGAGAAGCCCTGAACCGCTCGGACAGCAGATAGAAAGGGTTCAGGACCAGGTAATTCATTGATATAAGAGAGATATATAGTATTTTGATACCTAAAGATGAGTAGAACAATGAAGACTGTTTTGGCTCTACGTGATAATATTTTGAGTGATTTGACAGGAATGGATTTAGAGGAAAAAGTCGTTGGTATTGCAGTACTTATTCTCTTGATTTACTATGTCATCTCAGGAGCCCTAGACAAAAAATTCCTTGCCGTAGAAAAGAGATTACAAGTAACACTAGAAATAAAGGTTCGGGATTTCATAGGTAAAAATAAGGCAGATGCTGGAATATTAGAATTAGAATACAAAGAGAAGCTAAGATTATGGAAGCAAGGTTTAGAACAGAAGATACAGGAAATTATAGAACAGAATAAGAGACAGAAGGAGGAGAATGAAGGTAGGAGACAGGAGTTAGAAAAGATGCTGGAACAAAGGATGCAGCAGTTTGAAACACTAGAATTGAAGACCCAGGAAATTATAGAACAGAATAAGAGACAGAAGGAGGAGAATGAAGGTGTGAGACAGGAGTTAGAAAAGATGTTAAAACAAAGGATGCAGCAGTTTGAAATACTAGAATTGAAGACCCAGAAAATTATAGAACAGAATAAGAGACAGGAGGAGGAGAATGAAGGTAGGAGACAGGAGTTAGAAAGGATGCTGGAACAAAGGATGCAGCAGTTAGAAACACTAGAATTGAAGACCCAGGAAATTATAGAACAGAATAAGAGACAGAAGGAGGAGAATGAAGGTAGGAGACAGGAGTTAGAAAAGATGCTAGAAGAAAGGATGCAGCAGTTCGAAACACTAGAATTGAAGACCCAGGAAATTATAGAACAGAATAAGAGACAGAAGAAAGAGAATGAAGGTGGGAGACAGGAGTTAGAAAAGATGCTAGAGCAAAGGATGCAGCAGTTTGAAACACTAGAATTGAAGACCCAGGAAATTATAGAACAGAATAAGAGACAGAAGGAGGAGAATGAAGGTGTGAGACAGGAGTTAGAAAGGATGCTGGAACAAAGGATGCAGCAGTTTGAAACACTAGAATTGAAGACCCAGAAAATTATAGAACAGAATAAGAGACAGAAGGAGGAGAATGAAGGTAGGAGACAGGAGTTAGAAAAGATGCTAGAACAAAGGATGCAGCAGTTCACAGATCAGACTGAGCAGCAGAGAGAAAAAAATGAGGATTGGAAGCTAGACTTGGAGAATAACCTTTTAAAATTAATCAATCAGAATAAAATAGAGAGTAGACTATCAGAATTGCAATATAAAGAAAAGATCAAAATTTGGAGGCAGAACCTTGAACAGAAAATACAGGAACTCAAGGAAAAGGAAAATACTCAGGGAGGGATAGAAGATAAAAGTAGAGAAAGCCAACCAAAAGTTATTAAAAAACAAACTTTAGTCTATCCTGTCAGTATACAACAAAGAACTCCAGATAATTTTTTAAATGTCAATGAACAAAACACCACAGCTGCTAAAAGACATTGTACTGTGGAACGAACTATGGAACTAAACCAGCCTGTTTACATTAAGGATATTCTAACAACAGAATGGAGAATGGGAAATGTGTTACGCTGGGGGAGGGGCTATGCCTATGTTTCCACAGGAAAAGAAAAGCTGTGGGTCCCTTCCAAGCTGATAAAAATCAGACATGACAAAGGGAGACCTCCTGAGGACCTTAGCGACAGAGAAGAAAACGGAGACTAACACAGTCAACAAAATAGGTGATGTATATGTTGTAATGTTTATGTCTCTGTATATGGAGACAGCTCTGGAACTGGCTGAGACTAAAATGTCTGCCATTAACACTTATTGGGTGTTACAAAACATCCTTTACCAGGACATGGATACACAGTTACATTTTAGTTTGACCAAGTGATCAAGCTAATCTGAGGAAAGGCAGTCAGATGTCTTTCTTTATTGATCTTCATTGGCCAATCTGTGCCTCCTGCATGCTCTGTGTGAATGTCTTTACCTGTTTACTTGTTGCTTTTAAGTTTTGTATACTATAGGGATGAAAGAAGAGAAAGACAGCCCTGAAAAGATTCACACACCAGGATGCTGAGATTTGGGAACTTCCATTCCAGCTTCACACTTGTCTCTATTTCAACTACATCAAAGCTGATTCTCTTAAAGACTTGCTTCCAGAACTCTACTTGCCTCTCCAGCCTTTCAGAATGTCATGGTCGAGATGTCATCTGACATAGAGGCATGAACTTTCTCACAACATAGTGACTGGAAGGCAAATAATGCCAGCTAGTTTTCAAATTTTCCCTTTGGGCCCCCAGATGGGAATTCTTCGCCCCAATTCAGCTGGAAGCAGACAGAAGACAATCATCGTCCCAGTTCCTTATGTGGGGTGGATGGTTATGGTTATTTTAGAAATTATAGATATGTTATAATTTTAGGGATACGTCACAAATGTAGCTTTGGTCAGGGAGGGAACTAAAGAACTCAAACTCAGGGATTTCTACCTTTCCTTTCTTCTTCTCTATCCTTCTTTCTTAGGTAAAGGAGAAGTGGGTGGAAAAGAAAAAGGGGGATATAGTAATATCATAGAAATTATAGAAATAGACAAATAGGGATTGGTGAGAAAATGTATTTTTAAGCAAAAAATTACATAGCCAGATCTTACATTGGTAGAAGTCTTTAATAATTGATGCAAAGCCTATTGGTTCAGAATTTAGTTGATGTAAACTTAAGGTTTTCATTAGTATGAATTTACTATTGATATAAAACTGGGATTAATATTGTTACTCCCATGTAGGCATTGTGCCTATATAACACATTTAAGAATACAAGGCTTAGACCCAGTCCTTCTATAACTGCTAGTATAAACTGCTTTTAGATGATTAAGTAATACAAGTTAAGGGCCAGATAGCAAACTCGTGGTTATGAATTAGTTAAAAGAGTGTTCCTGAGCTATTTTGATTAGAAACAGCCGAGAATAGTCAAGGCTTAACAGTTCAGAGATGTCTTAGGTAGACAAATGGTCTTCAAAGGTGTCAGAAGTCCACAGAATATGTTTATTGACATTTATTTATTAATATTTGACTAGAGACCTGTCTGCTCCTGACAGCACCCCTTTCTTGAATTCAAAGAAGAACTTGAGCATCAGTGGAGTTGCTTTAGTTGTGGTGAGACAGTCACCAGGCAAGAATTGCCTCATTTCATCTACAGACAAATACTGTCCAAAAAAAAAAAGGACACACTGCGGAATAGTCGACTGATAATCTCTGCCAAGACAGAGTAATCAGCCCTTCAAAATTCTGCATTACCAAGGTCTGTCAGATGATCCTGGGCCAGAAGGCTGAAGACTGATGCTCCAACGTTTTGGTGTATAGGGCCTGTCCAGGTGATCAGCGGTCTCTATAAATTAGCTAAGTTTTAGAAGCTATATTTTGTGCTTCTCATACTTTCAGGTAATATTAGTCATTCTTGGATTTCTGATGGGGTTGAAGACTAATAGTCTTATAGCCAGTCCAAGCTGGTTAGCATTTAGAAAGATAATACAGATTTGAGAGGATGGTTTTCAGATGGGTTACAGTCTAAAGTGTACTTAAGTCAGGTGTAGAATTATAAGTCTTTTAAGTTCCAATAGATGACAGGGGTACCACTTAATTGATAAAAAATGATTGACTGGGTGTTAGGTCTATCTTGTATGCTATATATTACAAAATGGTAATAATTGTGCTCAATTGATGTCTGAGATAAAAGAGTCTTTTAATTGGACAGAAAGGGGGAAATGTTGTGGATAGCCCTGGGCTCGTACTTTGATGTTAATTCCACTCCTCAGAGGGGCTGCAGATGAGGAGTTGCCTTGTGAACCGTCTCCCCACCTTGACTTTTCAAATAAAGGCTTGAGCCAATGATTGGGCAGGAGGAAAGTGGGAGGAGCAGAGTCTAGGGGAGGAGCTACAGGGTATAAAACAGGAGGAGGAGGAGCAACGGGAGGAGAACTGAGAGAAGAAACGAAGAGAAGAAACGGGGAGAGAGAAACGGTTAAAGAGAACCGGAGAGGCGGCAGGGAGAGAAGCTCGGGGCCTAGAGAAACTGCAAGTTGTATGGGATAAAATAGATTGAAACAGAGTAGTAGAGTGGGAGGCCTGCCCAGTCTAGGCTTGTAGCTTGTTTTGTTAACCGCTGAGTTGAGCTTTCTTTTACCGGGGAACTGGGTTGGATACATAGTAGCAACATCTTCACACCTCAACAGATATGAATTCAAGTTGGTTATTCCCGCCTCAAATGATTTAATTTAGAAAAAAAAATCTTTCACAGGTGTACCCAGCTGCTTGGGGTTTTAGTTAATTCCAGATGTAGCCACACAATCAAGAATATTTATTATAAATCCACCCCTTGTCAACTTGACACACAATCATATTTTTCTTATGTCATGCTTAATTTAGAAGGAAAACAGCAACCAGGTCATAATTATGTCTATCACGATATAACTATCCCTTGTACAACGGCAAACATTTTAGAAGAGCCCATGAAGAGACTGACCACCTATTGACTTTCAAGCAAGAAGCCCTGAAGAGTTCAAACTGTCTTTGCACTAACTGTTGGCTTCTACAGCTGCTTTTTTTTAAGATGGAGGAAGTTACAACCTGTAGCTATTTTAAATGGCTGCATCATGAAGGAATGGTAGATTATTTTAAATTTCCTCTCATGTGTCTACTGTAATGATCATGAAGTTTTCTTGTCCTTGATTTTATCAATATGGCATATCTTCTTGATTTAATTCATATAACTATGTTCCCTGTATTTGGTAGTTTTATGTCAATTTGACACAATCTAAATTCTTCTGAAAGAAGAGAACCTCAGTTAAGAAAACACCTCCCTAAGACTGAGGTGAGGCATGCCTGTCTACCGTCTTCTTAGTGATCAATAATGGAGTGCTCACCCATTGTGGGTGGGGCCACCGTTAGGCTGTCCGTCTGTCCTGGATGCTACGAGAGAGCAGTCTGAGAAAACCATGGGCCGACAAGCAGCACTCCCCATGGCCTCTGTGTCAGTTCCTGCTTCCCAGTTTCTGCCCTGTTTGAGTTCCTGTCCTGGTTTCTTTCAGTGCTAGCTTACAGTGTGGGAGTGTAAGCCAGATAAACTCTTTCCACCCCAACCTGTGTTTGGTCATGTTTTATTTTTTTGTCAAAGCAATAGTAACCTTAGCTAGCACAATCCCCCTTTAAATATTCTTAGACTTGGTTTGCTAGTACTTTGTTATACATTTTAGTATCTATATTTATGAAGGGCATTTTTAAAATCTTTTCATGTAATGCTTTTGCTTGGATTCAGTATGAGTGTAGTACCTCACACAATCCATAGGGAGGTACTACCTCTTCAGAGTTCTAAGTTTTTGAAACCTTTACACGACTGTGTCAGGGCCAGGACCTCTACTGTGAGGCGGAACCATCTGTCTACAGGTGCCCCATACATCCATTTCAACAGTGAAGCAGCCCAGAAGAGAGTTGAAGGACAGCACTAGCTGACATGCCAACTTGTCTGGGGGACACTCATAAGGCCCCGCCACAGATGAAGAGCTATAGGCAGTTAGTGACTGTTGAGAGAGGAAGAATTAAATCAGTCTTCCCCAGGCATTAGCCCCCTAGTTGGTCATCTAATGCTAAGAGGTCAGCTCTAAAGACAGATATATATATAAACACCACTAAATGGGCTCATCAGATTGTATTGTGTATATATATATACATATACATATACATATACATATACATATACATATACATATACATATACACATATGTATATATATACATATACATCATATATATGCATATACATCATATATATAATATATACACACATATACACCATACACGCACACGCACACGCACACGCACACACACACACACACACACACACACACATCAACGAAGAAGGAAAAGAGACCATGAAATTGAGAGGGAGTTAGGTGGCACAGGATGGGTTGGATGGAGAAGACACTAGAGGGAAATGATCTCAATACAATACACATACCTGAAATTTAACTAGTAAAAGGAAGAATTTTATCTTTTCGGAAGGATGTTAAGAACTTGTATAACAATTTAAGTGTTGAGTATAATTTACCTATCTGGTCCTTAATAGTAAAGTAAACTAAGAAAAAAAAAGTAAACGAGTGATTTGCTAGCTATCTGTATGTCTATGAATCCATCTATCTACATTAGTCTGTCTGTCTGTCTATCTATCTATCTATCTATCTATCTATCTATCTATCTACTATCTACCTATCACCTATCTATCTATGTCTATCTATCTATCTATCTATCTATCTATCTATCTATCTATCTATCATCTACTATCTACCTATCACCTATCTATCTATGTCTATCTATCTATCTATCTATCTATCTATCTATCTATCTATCTATCTACCTACCTATCTATTACCTGTCTATCTCTCTATCCATCTATCTATCATCTACCTTTACTGCAGGGATTGTATGTGAGGCAAGGTAAAGTGTACTACCACTGAGGTACAGTTCCAGCTCTTACCTGTTCATCGGTTTAGATTTTCTACTTCTTTTTGTGGTCTTGGAATTTTTCTGTTTTATGTCAGTTATCTCACTTATTAACATATCATCCTCACAGTGTCCTCTGCAATCCTCTTTATTTCTGTAGTGCTGCTAATGATATTCTCCTTTGATTCCTGAATTTGGTAAACACGACTTTCCTCTTCTTTTTTTGTTTTTTGTCTTTAAGCAATATTTAGCTACAAGACTTCTGCATATTGAACCTGCTTAAATACAGGAATTAGACAACAGCAAGCCAGGAAGTCGACTTTCCCTCGTCCCTTCACATGTGCCTCCCTCTCTACCATAATTGTAAGGTCCTTTGTACATCAGGATGCATTTTTAATCTTACACTCTGAAACCTCATTAAGGGATCAGTTGAAGGGGGTTTTCACTGCCCATTTCTCTTTATTTCTTCGGTATCTTTTGTATTACCTAAGGAACTCCAGTCATTTTAAGAAACCAACAATTCAGGAATTCAGTCGGCTTTGACTAGGCATTCTGTTTCTGGCTTAGGAATCCAGAAGCTATTGAGTTCAGAGTTCACAGTAAACTCACTGGCTGCAGCGACTTCAGATGCTTGGAGCTTTTTCCTGGAAGGGCTTTATTCTGACCTAACCTAGGGACTGGGCAGCAGCTGCTCTGTGCTAATCAGCTGTGCCAGGAGGAAGTGGAGGATTGGTGTGGTTCTGCCTTTTAGTGAAGAAAAGAGAATCCATGTGCACACAGAAGAAACTGACAGCTGCTCCCCACCCCCTGTGGCAGGAAGGACTTTAAACACTCCCAGCTCAGGTAAGTTTCAGGACATTGTTTATTTATATTTTCTTCCGACTTTAGAGTGCTGTAGCCTGGTCTTAGATGCTTCTAATCGAGTTAGTGGGATTCTATGAGACTCTAGGTTAGCCTGGAGCTAAAGACAAGAAAAAAAAAAAAGGTACTAGATTTGGCCTTTAGTTCAAATATTAGCTCCTTGGATCCAGGCCGGGGTTAGGGACCTAATTCCTTTACTTCAGCATTTATACTTGATGAGTCAGTTGTCTGTGACAATGGCTCTTCAAAGACGCTTTATGTTAGGCCTGGAAGCTGCCCCTCTGACCCAACTAGACTTGAGGAGACTTTAAAATCAAGCCTCAAGTTGATTCAGCTCAAGCTTTATAGATTGGTGTCATTGAGAGTGAGGTTCTCATTGAGAAGCATCCTGGGCAATTTGACCTTCGAGGAGAATGATGAGGCATGGGAAGCGTGCCCAGGTAGAGCCTGGTATCGTTACTGAGAGCAAACATCTCAGTATGTGAAGTCACACTTGGAAGCGACTAAAAGAGCTCACACTTAAAAACTGAGAATAGACCCTTTTTGGATAAAGATAATGATCCTTTTAATCTCTCTCTCTCTCTCTCTCTCTCTGCCTGGTCTCAAATTTTATTTTATTTTATTTTATTTTATTTTATTTTATTTTATTTTATTTTATTTTATTTTATTTTATTTTATTTTGTTTTGTTTTGTTTTGTTTTGTTTTGTTTTGTTTTGTTTTGTTTTATTCTATTCCATTCTATTCTATTATTTCAAGGTGATTGAGTATTTGCTCTCTGAGTATTTTTAGCTCCTTACAGATCAGTGGCATGGTCCAAAGTTTCCTAATGTCTTTCTTATTTAAGATTTGCTTCCTGGGGAAACAGTCTCACAGCCTCCGCCCTCACCCAGATGCTCCGGCATGGGGCGAGCCACCCTCTTCAGACTCAGGAACGGCAAGGCAGGCTCAGTTCCTTGCCCTTCTCGTCACCTGTAGACATCGTGAGTGGAGATCTTTGTGTGTTTATGTATAGGAATGCTCTACTTCGTATATGTCTGCATGGCAGAAGAAAGCATCAGATCCTATTGTAGATATAGGTGCTGGGAATTGAACTCAGGACCTTTGAAAGAGGTCTTAACTAATGCTCTTAACTGCTGAGCAGTCTTTCCAGCCCAAAATGAGAGATCTTTGAGCTAACACAGTTTGATGTATAAATGTTTTGCCAAGACAGAAACGTTTGTTTAAAAAGTTAATATACTCACAGAATATTTATATACATTAAAATAAAATTAAAAAACCCTATAATTAATAACATCAAAGCAATGTTATTTAAGTACAAATGACATTTCAATGTTCTCCTTTTTTTCTAAAGTAAAAATTAATTTTCTCCAATTGAGTCTTTTTGGGTTTATAAATTATGCTCAAGGGCAGGCCTCATGCCCAGCGTAGATAGCCAATTCCAAACAAACGCAATGGTTATTTTGGGATTTTTTTGTTTTATTTGAGAGAAAGCTCCTTTTGAAGGGACCAACCAATAATAAACATGAGAACCTTAAAACGTTTAGCCTGGAGAATGGCAGAAGCCGGAGGCACAGCCAATGCCGTTTAAGGATCTCAGAGAGAAGGTGCTGTTCATGCTTTCTTTATAACTTCTGTTTTATATTCCACTTATGCAAATTACAGTTTTCCCTCTTAGCCAACAGCAGTTGAGTTACCCATGTAATACAACAGGGGTTTTGAACATCAGTAGCTACAAGTGTAGCTCATCCACGAAGCAGCACTGAAGCAGATGGACCCAGCTTTAAAACAAGACTTGTGTGAACCCTATTTTCAGAACCACAGATGAACTCCACGTGAAACACCAGCAAACCTTCAGGCAGTGAAGAAAGCCTGGTATAAACCCATGATGCGTCCAGCATGCTGGGGGAGGTGGCGTCCAGAGGCTAGACACCCTATGTTCTTGTTTATACTAACTGCTTTGTCAAATCGCAGCACGTAAGAAAAAGTGATTGTCATTCTCTTTTTCTACCATTTCTCCCCAGAGCGTATCTCTGTCCGTTCTTCAGTCAGAACCATGTTAGAAATAGTCATAAGGAGATAAGCCTGTGCATTTCTAAACGTTCTTGGTTGGTTGCTCCTAAGGAATGTGACCTATGACATTTCCTATGGGGTGTAGTAGATTTTTGAGTGAATAAATAAGGTCTTTTCAGAGGATGAATGAAAAGGGTGCATTTTTGTCAGTTACTGATTTCCTATGTCCTGCTGTCATAGTTATCCTAAAGTACACACCTTTATCCTCTTCCGGGAGTACCATACTCCTGCCCACTGTTCTGCCCAACTCAAATTAATATTTATTATTTTGAAGATCTTCTTTGTAAATATAATTTCAAATTATTATTATATATTATATGTTAATATAAATTATTATATTATCAAGTAAAAGTTCAAATTATTATTCTTTTAGGCTACTGGAGCTTCAAAGTACTAAACTTGATGAAGATAGATCGGGTGGTTTGAAGTAGGGGGTGGCTCCAATCTACCATCGGAGTCCCCAGTCTGAAATGTTCTGACTCTGAAATGGAAAGGGTCTGACTTGGTCTAGATTATCCTGTCTCTTCAAGTGAAGACCCAGGACAGAGGGGAAGGCAGGCAGATGTCCTTCAGTTCTGCCTGGAAGGCTTCTTTCCTCTAGCCCTTTGTGTGTTTGTCAAGTCCCGCCTATTCTTCGAGCATCTTAGATATGTGCTCTCGAGGCCTTTTGCATTAGTGCACAATGAAAAGTGTCTTTCATGCACTGTTTCTTTAAGTAGAAGTTTTAAATGGACATCAGGGTCCCTGCTTTTCAATAACACTTTGAAGAGACTTTTTTTTCCCAAATAGCTAATGTCAAAGAGAACCAAGACCTGTGCAAAAGGAGGAGAATATAAAGACATTATGTCAATGTAAAAAAAAAAAAATCCCTATACTTTACTGAAATTACTATAGTGTTCACCAACAAGAGAGGAGACTATTATTCTGCACAATTCTTCCAGAGTCTCAACTGAATAGCCCTGGCCCCAAGGAAGGGGATCTCTGCCCATAAGATCAAGTCTCTTTGTAGCTTGTTGTCGTAAGTTTCCGCTCTTTCATAGTAAATCTAACCCAAAGACACATCTTTACTGTAAAATTGTCTCCTCCGAAGAGCTCATAAACAGTACCTGCTTCCATTTCCTGGGGTGCAACCGAGTCAGAGCATTTTGTAGAGTGAGCATATGTGTTAAGAATCAATATGTGTTTTATTAGCAGCAAGAGACTCATTGGATTGATTTTTTTTCCTTTTTACCTTTATGGGCATTTGCTATAAAAAGGTAAATTAAAAAGTTAACCATCTGCTACCCCACTTTTCATTTAAAATCTTTTATTTGATTACTCTTTCCAGGTAATCAATGCTTTCTATTTTGCTATTATGCTGGCTAGAGAATGAAGGTGTGTTTAATTTATAGCTTTTATTTGTCTAAAGGTATTGTCAGAGTCACAATCTTTATGTGTCCTATTAGCAGTCTGGAAAATATTTCTTACTACACTGAAACAGAACAAAATTCAATTTAGAAATATAATTTCCTGCCACAGAGACACTTGATAACAGGGGGGAATTAATGGAGCCCAGTGACAGAGGCTTGATTTAAAAACACGAGATTAATACGACTTTATCAGCCTACACTGCACGTGGATCAGCTCCAAAGGCAAAAACCGCGCTTGAGGCTGCTGAATTGTCTGTCAGTGGGGAGAGGTCTCTGGGCATTCGTCTTGTTAGTTCTGAGTATTTGCTGTGTGCGTGTCTATCTGACAACGTGAGATCCGTCTGCACACAGCACCGCGCTTGCCTATTTTACAGTACGGACATGTTTCTTATTATTCCTTTTGATCCCACAGGAAGTTTGAATGCTGTGGAGGTCAGCTTCAGAGTTAAGGGGATTATGTGGAGTAAATCATGTCAAAATTAACGAATAGAATTGTGCTGACACGTCAGTTTGGTTGGATTTAGGGAAAGTGTTTAAATGGTATTTTTAATTGCATACCTCCTGTCCTTAAGTCCCATTATAAATATTTTTCTATCCTTTACAGAAGCTGTTAATTTCCTTTCCCAACTTTAGAAGTGTTCATCTTCCAGCAGAATTGAAAGCATATCTGCAAATTACCTCAGCAGGGCGGAAACACCCACAGTCCAGATGCTGAAACAAACTGTAGGCATTACTCAACTGTTAGAAACTCACCGGAGACATGGGGGTCCACATTTTGGTTTTGGATTTCATTCTGGATATTAAATAAAGCATTTGTATTTCAGGAGTTAAAGAGTTTTGAACTCGCTCTTGAGATATATGAAAATTTAAATGTTCTAAGGAAGAGTTTCTTCCCTGCTGGCTTCACAACAGCAGCTAGGTGTTTGTCAAAAGCCTGAATTACACTGTTCGATGCTCTCAGGCGAATTTCTTTGCTACAGAGTTACTGTGGGAAAGAGATATCTTTAACAATGCTTTCTTGGTTTTCAAGTTTTGTCAGAAATCGGAGTATGGGTTGTGGCTCAAGGTTATTAAACAACTTTCTGTATTTAATAATTTCAAATTATTTTCAGTTTCTAAGTGAGCTGAGTGGTTATGAAATATCTTTTTTAACATCACAGTGTTATTGAAAACTAGGTGACTTTTGCAAAATGTTTCACACTGAAAGGGCTCTAGAAATACAGTAAACTTAAGAATACTGGTATGTACAAACTACTGTAAATATTTTGTGTTTAGGATGTTTTGGGAGAAGATGCGGAATTTCAGAGAGATCTTCCTTAATTTTCTGTTGGGAAAGCTACAAATCTACCCAGTTACCATTATTCTTAGATTTGAGCCACTGGAGATTGATTACATTTGAAAAATAAGAAGGAAACAAAACGAGCCTGTGGTACACTTCTCTTTGGAACTAAGCATGAGATTGTTGATGTCAGAGACATTTAGGCGTGTTTCGATTTGTTCACCGTGACCTCTCAATATCTTCAATATCCTGGTAATGAGGGGCTGATCTTGATAATCCTCAACCTGATGGGCCCTAGGAAGGTGTTGTCTACCCCCAGAAGGTCACATTATCTTGGCATTCTGCTTATTTGTTGCTTGGAAAAAACAAAAACAAAAGCAAAAGACTCAGAATCCTGCAGGGAACGTTAAGTTCTCTTAAAGCTCTCCTGCCTTAAACACACAGCAAACTCCCAGGCAAAACATCTTTAAGTGGCCAGACATTCACTCGGAAGGAATGAGGCTTCAAATAATTCCTAACCCGTAGAGTTTAGCAGAGAGGAAAACTTGAAAGGGCTATTAATTTCAGTGAACATGCGTCTGATTTTCTTCTCTCTTGTTTCACTGGTCCAGTGGGACCTTTGGTGAATATGCCCCTTTGACCTTTCCCTAGTCACGCAATTACCCTCATCCTGCCTTTTCTCTTTTGCACTTCCTTTCCCAAACGGCCTTTCTTAGGAGATGCCATTTAAATTGTGCAGTGCCTCCTCCAGACAGAGCCTCCTGGATTAATTTTAATCCCTTCCTCAGACTGTTGGGACACAGCCATCAAATATGCTGCCTTCTTAGAGTTTTGCCTGAGGGTCACAGCATGCCCCACATATTTACAAACATTTTATTTTCCATTCTTAGAAAGACGGAAGGTTGGTTGTTTTGTTACCCCCCCTTTTTTCTTTCTTAACTTTCTGTTCTCCGTGTAAGAGTGATATTTGGTAACAAGAGCCACGCTCCCCCTCTCAGCCATGCTGATAGATTCACATTGGCTAATTATACTCAGCAGATACAACAGGCTCTAATCTAACACTGCTTCCACTTCCCTTTCTAAAGCACACAGGCTGCAGCCACAGCACGGAGACAGCATTGTCCAGTCACAGAACAGCCCTGTAGCTATGGCAGAAATAGCTTTACACAGTGTGTGAGAGGTGTAGGGGGTAACCTTGTGACAGAGAGGCCACAATCCCTTTTCCTCACCAACTTCATTTATGGTTTTCATCAGTCCTGGGGCATGTGTGCCTGCTCACAGATCCCCTGACCCAGGTTTTTGTTTCACACAACGAGGACTGAGAGACAACTGTTCTCCATTTGCCTTGCTCCACTGTTTCCAAGGAAACTATGGGACACAAGGTCATTCTCAGGCGGTCCTGTCAGCCAGGGCCTGATGTTAACCCTTTGATCACTCTCATGCTTGCTCCTTCTGCTGTAGAAATGGCAGCACCTGCTCTCTGGAATGTTAGTGTGCAGCATCAGTGTGCACCAGTGTCCCCAGTACCAACCTTTGCTCCTTTCTTCTTTCCTTGGGCAACACAGAGAAGGAGATAGGCGGACAAATCTCCACCGTCCCGTCCTTCAGACTCTGTCCATTCGGCGAGCGTGCGTCTCATGCTCTCCCTGATAACTTAGGAGGCAAAAGTGAACAGGACATATGGACCCAGGAAAGAGCAGAGGTGTGTTCTAGAACCTTGGGGCAGACACTCTGGTATGGGTCACTGTAACAGAGCTCCTCAAGGTCTGGATGGAATGGGATGGCATGGGTGCACAGGGTCTCTTCTACCACACTTTCTATCTTATTGATTTCAGCCAATCTTTTCTGAATAAGTCCATGTAGAAATGTAAGCCCATATTCATAGTGATTACTGTGGGATGTGACAAGACCCAAAAATGCTCTAAGTCACAAAAGACCCACTTGTCTTCACCTTATTCTGTCTCAAACAACAAAGATCATCTTTGGCCTCTTCCTAGCACATTTATGAAATGTTAAGTATCTGAAGGTGGGTGATAAGGTTTTGTGGAATCAAATCTAAATAACCCCATACCACACTTCCAAATATTCAAGATAGAGAAAAATAAGGCATACGTCATTCAAACCCAAACATTGATCTTGTGACTTCCAACAGTTCTTATTTGCAGTTCTATGAAGGGGTAGCCATGGGTTTGACCTGGTCCTTCTGACTTCATTACTCAGAGTATTTGTACACAGACAAACACACACACACACACACACACACACACACACACACACACACACACACAGACACACACAATCTGTCTCCCTGTCTGTCTCTCTGTCTCTCACAGACTCTCTTCTCTCTCTCTCTCTCTCTCTCTCTCTCTCTCTCTCTCTCTCTCTCTGTCACACACACACACACACACACACACACACACACACACACAATCTGTCTCCCTATCTGTCTCTTTATCTCTATGTCTCTGTCTCTGTGTCTCTGTGTCTCTGTGTCTCTATGTCTCTGTGTCTCTGTCTCTGTCTCTGTCTCTGTCTCTGTCTCTGTCTCTGTCTCTCTCTCTCTCTCACACACACACACACACTCACAAGCTGTTTTCTCACTTCTACTTGTTTGGGTACAATGCTAATGTAGGGATCTTTTGTTATGGTGACAAGAACCCAATTTTTGTTGACTGAGAACACCATCAGTCTTCAAATTTAGTTTCAACAATGACAAAGTTGAAGTCAATTAGAATGTGAATCACAATTTTCCTGAATGTAAGAGGTCATGAACCTAGGGAAGTGTAACAAAAAGAATCTTGAAAAGTTTTTGTATACCTGTAGGTGGGAGGACTAACTTACGTGGCGGTAGCATTTTCATAACACCGACATACAGCTCTACCTGACCACGTAAGACAGATGTGTGTGAGCTGAAGAGGTGCCCAGGTGGTTAGGACCTTGTTGCTCTCGCATGGGATCTGAGTTTGGGTCCCAGCACTCATACAGCGGCTCACAATCTGTAGTTCCAGTTCCAGGGGATCCAGCATCCTTTTCAGGCAGCCATGTGTACCAGGCACACATATGTTGTACATACGTACATGCAGGTGAAATAGTCATACACACAAGATAAAATCCAAGGCAAATTTTATTTTAGTTTTATTTCCTGGAGCCAGAGGTCTTGTAAGCATTTGTGTGCCCTCCCCCCAGTCTTGAGCAGGCTAAATAGACCTTAAGTGTTTGCTACAGTTGGTCTTCTGCTGACCTAGGTGGAGTCTTCTGCCTGCAGTTTCCTACAGGAGCAGACTGCCAGCTGAGCTTGCTTTGCAATAAAATCCATCTGAAACAAAGCAACATAATCCTGCTGAAACAAAAGATGGGTCTGTGGGGCTCTCCCTATATAAATACAGTGCTAAGTATTAAACTTTGAGCCTTGATCAGAAACCGTTGTCTTGGCTTCATCCTTCTCTTGCCCCCACCCCCACCCCCAGTCCTTTTTTGTTTCCAGCCTCCCTTTCAGCTATACCCAGTTCATCTATGGCTGCTGGACAGCTACACATTTGGAAATAAATAGTTCTTTGTTTTACTTGAAACTGTCTTTGCTGTGGGACATGTCTGGGATAGGGACAATGATGATAGGATGACAATAAGCGACAGATTTACTGAACTGTATCAGCAAGAGAATCTGGGGTCCTTTCTGGCCACTAAAGTGTGAGTCCATGGGTGCCAACAGCCTTTCCGGGAGAAGCATATTGCATGGAACCTTACGGTATAAATGTTGACACATGACACACGAATGATCCACAGCTTTGGAGTCTCTTCCTTGCTCTCTCTCTTTTATGAGCTGGTGTTTAGATGGCTGGTTGTTGTACAGGCAACTTTGAGTAAACTGGAACTGACAGATAATGAACATATAGCTAGGGCTATGGCAACAGAAATCGATGCAGTTCAGAATCCACATCAAAGAAAGTCGTCAGGCTGCTTCGAGGCCCTTTAGAGTGATGAATGCAATTTACGCAAGAAGCAAGAAGACATGACTGGGAATAGGTGGTGAAAGATCTCATTTAGGAGGTGGCGGAGAGGTGGCTGAGTGGGTGATCTTGCTAACCCTGGAAGCCGCCAGCAAAATTGTTTCTAAAAATGGTAACAACGATGATATCATCATCATCATCATCATCATCATCATCATCAACAACAACAACAACAACTAAGGGTTAATGTACAAAATTTGAACAAAACCAAATAGAAAGGATGCATAACTGCAAGGCAAAGGATCAGGGAAAGCTTGGGTTATCTCTTCCACACCGGCTTCCCAGAGAGAGAGGGCTCACTCTGGACCACACAGCTGACTGAGTTTGTTTTTAATGATGGTTCTGCATTGTACATCCAGCTGGAGTGGAACCAAATAACAGTTACATCTAAAAACTCATAAAGACATTTTCAAGGCGTTTCAACAGAAGCCTGTGTGTTTCCAGAGACTTCTCCCCTGGCTACTGCCAAACCTTATACTATTTGCCACAGTTATTCTGAATGACATTTCCCTACCTACATAAGCCACTAAAGACCATAGAACAAATTTGCTGACGCTTATGACGTCTAATATAAAACAGGCCTTCTACATCTCCAAACCATAACACTATCCATTTCTTTTTTTCTCCTTCCATATTTTTATTTTTAAGATTATAATACAATTACAACATTTCTTCCTCTCTTTCTTCACACACACTCCTTCTGCTCTCTTTTAAAGTCAGTGTCCATTTTTACTAATTGTTATTGCAAGCATATATATGCATATGTGTATGTGTTTGTGTACGTGTATTTGTATATATGTATATGTAACATATATGTATATTTGTATATATGTATATACCAGTGGTTTGCAGCCTGTGGATCGTGACCCCCCCTTAGGGGGTCAAATGACTCTTTTACAAGGGGTCACCTAAGACCACTGAAAAACACAGTTATATTCTAATTCATAATAGTAGCAAAATTATAGTTATGAAGAAGCAACAAAAATAATTTTATAATTAGGGGTCACTACCGAATTAAAGGGTCGCAGCATTAGAAAGGTATTTGAAGGCTAGAACCTTTTTACCCTCAAGGAGCACTGCATCCTCTTCCTTCTCCTGTAGAGGGCGCTGTTCAGAGCCAGTGGGTATTCTATGGTTCAAGCGCCAGCTTTGGAGGTGTCAGGGTAGAAGGGATCTGAACGGGATTTTTTGACTCTCCTTTCTTACTCTCACTCTGGGACCTTGGGCAAGTTACTTCTCCTAAAGTAGGTATCATTTGTTTTAAAACAGGGAAGGGACAGGAGAGAAGTACAGAGGGTCAAGAAATTGAACAGAAATATGTAGCAGTGGGGGATTGGGAACTGGGGGAGCCACTAGAAAACCCACCCACAAGGGAAGAAAGAAGCTCAAAGGACCCAACGGGGGTGACATTAGCTGAAATACCCAACAAAGGGGAGAGAACCTGTAGAGACCATCTCCAGTTGAGGGATGGGGCCACCCACCCAGCTCAAAAATTTTCACCCAGAATCATTCCTATCTAAAGGAAATTCAGGGGCAAAAAGTGGAGCAGAGACTGAAGGAAAAGCCATGCAGAGACCGCCCGACCTAGGGATCCATCCCATCTGCAGATACAAACCAAGACACTATTGCTGATGCCAAGAAGCACTTGCTGACAAGAGCCTGGTATGGCTGTCCCCTGAGAGGCTTTGATAGCACCTGACTAATACAGATGCGGATACTCATAGCCAAACATTATACTGAGCTGGGAGCACCAATGGAGGAGTCAGGGGAGGATTGAAGGAACTGAAGGGGATTGCAACCCCTTAGGAAGAACAATATCAACTATCCAGACCATCCAGAGCTCCCAGGGACTAAGCCATCAACTAAAGAGTACACTTGGAGGGACCCATGTAGCAGAGGATGGCCTGGTCTGGCATCAATGAGAGGGGAAGCCCTTGGTCCTGTGGAAGCTCGATGCCCCAGTGTAGACGGATGCTGGAGTGATGAGGCAGGAGTGGGTCGGTGGGTAAAGGAGCACCCTCATAGATTCCCTCCCTCAGATCGTGGTGCTGAGCACTCGGAGAAATGATATCCTTAGCACACACAGAATGAAGTGGAGGCTAGCCATAGCTAACCAGCAGCAGACGTTGACTTTACAAAGTTAACACATCTGTCCAAGCTCCCCATTGTTACCTCCATTCCATTTGATGAAGTTGGAAATTCTGGATTTTGAAGAGTCCCTCCTAAAAAGTGGTCATGATTCTCTAACCCTACAATTTTTTTATTCAATATATTCTTTATTTACATTTCAAATGATTTCTCCTTTCCAGGATCCCCCCTCTCTGAAAGTCCCATAAGTCCTCTTCCCTCCCTGTTCCCCAATCAACCCCTTCCCGCTTCCCTGTCCTGGTATTCCCCTACACTGCTGCACTGAGCCTTTCTAGGACCAGGGGCCTCTCCTTCCTTCTTCTTGGGCTTCATTTAATATATGAATTGTTTCCTGGGTATTCCAAGCTTCTAGGCTAATATTCACTTATTAGTGAGTGCATACCATGTGTGTAACCCTACAAATTTTAACAGAGGTTAGATTTGCTGAAAGATTCAGCAGTGTGGTGAATATTTACAAAACAAATAATCAGAAGAGATTTAGGCAAATAGATAAGGAACTTCATTGATGCCTTACTTTTACTTCTTCTGTTTAGTTCTTTGAGTTAACGCAGCACTGGTTCACTGGTCCCAGCTTGAGGTTCTATCCTGGAAAGTGACTCTTCTGGATTTGCTTGTTTCTTGGGTGCCAGGCCTGAATACTCTCTTAAATTATTGTTTTCTCTTTTAATAGCTAATAGAGAAAATGGCTCAAGTAAAGGCTTTATATTTATCCTTGCCTATTCTCATCTTTATTGAATAAGGGAGATTAACAGCTCATATTTCAGGACTTCCTGGTAAAATGGTGGACTAATAGCTACCTCTGTGTAACTCCGTGAGAAGAGTCAGTATGACAAAGAATAGAAGACAGAGTGAGAGAACATGGGGAGTCACAAAGGGAGTGACAAAACTGCTGAAAAGTTCAGGAAGACAGAAAGGTGTCCAGGCAGTACAAACTTGTAGCTATGTGATAGATTTCAAGGTAGGAGTTTCTTCTCTGGCGTAGAGAGATGGCTCGGTCGTTAAGAGTACCTGCTAGTGTTCACAACTATTTATAACTCCAGTTTTAGGAGGTTGCATATCCTCTTCTGCCCTCCAAGGGCACCAGGTGCATATGTGGTGCGCAGACATATATGCCCGCAAAACACCCATACATATAAAAATAAAGTTGTTTTCCTCTCTAAGCGACACTGAGAAATGATGAAACCCAATGAAAATCTCCAAATGAAACTGGAAGAGAAACCTGCACAGCTGGTGCACAGTGGTAACACAGAAATTCGAGAAACACAGCAAAGCAACACCCCACCCCGAACACCTTAATCAGTGCAAAGACATTATCGTGGATGCAAGGTCAAAAACTAGCAGTGACTTCGAAAGAGATACAAACAAGCAAATAGATGAAATAAAACATATTGATAAACTTAGGACCTGGAGAAGAAAGTCAGGATGGAGAGTTGGTGACACGAGTGAGAGATTCTGTTACATGGATAAGAGCGTCAGCTGCACACATGAGCGTCAGCAATGCTGAAATCATTAACATGGATGGATCAGCAACATGCATGCTAAAATAAACATCATGGATGAGAGAGTCAGTAGCATGGAGGAGAGAGTCAGATGAAAGAGATGAAAGCAACACTGACGAAAGCCTTAGCTTCATGCCACGTCTCTAGATTCGCCAACATGAACGATAAAGTTAGCAAATGGGGATTATAAGGGAAACCCAAATTGAAGTATTGGAAATGAAAAACTTAATAAATCAAATAAAAACAGAGGAAAGTACACCAGAAGGATTAACCACACAGAAGAAAGATTATTAGGGGTGAAAGACCATGTTAAGGAACTATTTTACTTAAACATTGATAAAGAAAAATAACAATCATACAAGATCTCTGAGATATGATTGAGACAAACCTAAGATTCCATGTGGTAGAAGAAGAGGGGTTTGTGCTGATGAGGCTAGGTGGCTCAGTGGGTAAAGGCATTTCTTCCAAGCCTGATAATCTAAATTTGATTTGCAGGAATAGATTTACATAGTAGAAGAAGAAAAGTAACTCTATAAGTTGTCCCTTGACCTCCATGTGAATGCTGTGTCATGCACAAACCCACATATAAATAAGAAAGAATTGAGATAAATATTAAAGGAACAAAAAACTATTCAATAAAATTATAGCAAAAAAATTCTAAAATCCAGTGAAAGAAATGTATATCCAATCACAAGAGATGTTTATAGTCCCCCAACATATATATATCCAGAGAACTTCTCCATGAAACATCACAGCTGATATGCCCAATGTACAAAACAAAGAAATATCATTAAAAGTTATGAGAAAATGGCAACTCATTTAAAAAGAAATATGTCAGAACAACATAACAATTCTCAGTGGAATTCCTCATAGCCAGGAATGCATGGAATGATGTATTTCAAGCCCTGAAAGTAAATAGCTGCCAACCAAGATTGCTTATCCCCCAAAGCACCTTTCAAAATCAGTAGAAATAAAGACATTTTAAGAAAAGCACAAACTTGAGGAATTCATGACCACCAACCCAGCATGGAAGAAGCTTAAAGGAATCCTACACACAGAGAAGGAAAATTCTATTGTGTGTGGAAATCCTGTTAATTAAGGTCAAAGTCTACCATGACCAATTAATTACTCTGAGCTCTTTGAAAAATGGAGGACCCCCTTTACCAGGAGGGTTTCTCTGACCTTGTCTGGGGAGCCCACTCCCTCCTGTGCCCTCTACCTGGGGAAGGTAGAGTAGTCCTTGACAGATCTCCAAGTTCAAAGTCCTCTTTTCCCAATCAGAACCCAGCAAGTACCTAGGATTCCCGGAATGCCTCTCCATACAAATGAGGCATACACAGAGAGTTAAACTCTAGCCAATGATTTTTGTTTACCCTGAAAACTCTTTATCACTCTCCAAGGTCCATATATAGTCTTGGTTCACCCTGAATATAGTGTACGTATACGAGCCCATCCTGAATAAATCCTGCAGACCCCACCCATTCTGGACTGTCCCCGCCCTACCTGTTGTCAGCTATCTACCAACTGTAATAATGTGGGCCTATCTAGAGTCTGAACCATGAAACCTAGAGTGGTTTTAGGACTGAAAACCACGTATCATTCAGTTGGCTACAATTGAACAGATTGGAGTAACAACATACAACATCAGGCACACTCATCTAACAAAGGCAAGGCCAGCTATTTACACCAAGAGACACCACAGATATTTTAATACTAACTTGAACAACCAGGACATCATGCCTCTGGAAACATCATCACTATTATAATATTCCTTGGGAAAATGAATGAAATGAATCAAAATGAAAAACTCAGGACATGAAAACTCAGGAAGCTCAGAAGAAAGCTTCACCAACAGATTCGAGGACGTGAAAGGGAATGTCAGGCCTTGAAGACAAGGTAGAAAAAAAGGGTCATCCAGTCAAATATGTTAAATCTAAAACCAAACCAAAACAAACAAAATAACCAGGCCCCAAAACACCCAGGAAATCTGGGGCACTATGAAAAGACCATACCTATGAATAATAGGTAGAGAGGAAGGAGAAGAACCATAGCCACAGGAAAAAAATGTTCTTAATGAAATCATAGAAGAAAGAGATTTCTATCAAGGTATAAGAACCATATAGAATACAAAACAAAAAAAAAAAGAAAGAAAAACAAAACCTTGTAGGACCATAAAAGAAACACCCCATGACACATTATAACCAAACATTATAACCAAACACTAAGAAAGACTGTTAAAAACTTCAATAGAAAAAGACCAAGACTAGGGCTAGAGAGGTGGCTCAGCAGTTAAGAGAGATGGATATTCTTCCAGAGGTCCTGAGTTCAATTCCCAGCAACCATTTGGTAGTTCACAACCATCTGCAATAGGATTCAATACCCTCTTCTGCTGTGTCTGAAGACAGCTATAGTGTACTCATATACACAAAAGAAAAAACAATTCTTAAAAAAATTATATGGTGTATTCTTCTGAATAAAGACTCTCAAGAAAAAAAAAAAAAGAAAAAGATCAAGACTCATATAAAGGCAGCCTTATTAGAATAATACCTGACTTCTCAGTAGAGATGCTAAAAGCTAGAAAGGCCTGGATGGGAACACTACAGGATCTGAAAGACTACAGATGCCAGCCCTGACTAATATATCTAGCAAAACTATTAGTCATCATCAGAGTAGAAAGAAAAACATGTCAAAATAAAAGCAAATTGAAGGAATTTATGTCCACTGTTACAACTTTACAGAGGACAGGAAGAAGAAAATTTCAGTCTAATGAGAAGTTTAACTACACTTAAGAGGACTTAAGGAACAAATTACCTCAGAACAGTTAATCAGAAATTGTCTTAAGAACCACCACTACTACCACTACCATGACCACCATCATCAAGACCTCCACAGTCATCAGGACCACTACCACCTGAAGTGGAAATTTCTGATTTTTTTAAACTCAGTTGTGTCATGTGATGCTTTTCTGGAAACTGTCTTATGAGAGAATATTTTTGCTGAAGCAGACACATGGGAGGATATTTTGCTGAGAACAGACATGTGGTGTTTTTGGAAGCTGCTTGGAATAAAGGCATGCTATATTTTGCTAGAGAAGAGTCTTGAGGGAACACCCAAAAGAAAGTGAATGATGCTATGTGGTATTGGTTCTCTTTGCCCCTCTTTGTGGGTCTTTGTTGGGCTTCGCTGACTTTGGTCTGTGCTGACAATGCTGTGTGGTATTGGTTCACCTTGCCACTCTTTGCTGATCATCATTTGTTGTGACGTCATAGAGAAAAACACACTAGAGAACTTCTGGTAGTATTCTGGTGGCTTCTTGGGGCTTCCATAGACTTGGGGAAATTGGCAGAGCCTTGTGTTTTTTTTCTTGATGGAATTACTGTTGCTGAATTGTAAAACAAAGTTTTCAAGTGGATTTGTGTGAACTGCACTGCTGATTTGTGTGAACTGCTAATATCCTGACAACACAGATTGGATTTGTCCCAAAGAACTGTTTCTAAACAGGTCCACATGCTCCTTTGCCCTATCAACCTTTCTTTTCCAATATTTCTGGTGGGTGGTGGGCTAGAATAGAGGTTAAAGCATTTAAGTATACTTATTAAAGAAGGCTTTGAAAAATATAAGCCTACAACCACCATTACCTGGACAAACACCACCATCACCACCATTACCTGGACAAACACCACCATCACCACCATTACCACCACCATCACCACTATCACCTCTACCACCACCATCACCAGGATCACCATAATCATCAGGACCACCACCACCACCATCACCAGGATAACCACCCCCACCCCCACCACTACCACCATCACCACCACAACAATAACAACAGCAACAACATAACAGAATTAATAATTTAATAATAATGATCTCAATAACCAAAATAAAAAGACATAGACTATTAAATAGAGAGAACAGGCTCCATCTTTCTGCTGCCCCCAAGATATTATTTCACCAAAGACAGATGCCACTTTAAGGTAAAAATGATAAAATAAAAAGGTATTCAAAGCAAATAGAATTAAGAATCAAGTAGATATTTTAATATCACAAGATAAACTCCAAACCAAAACTGATCAGAAGAGATAGGGAAGGGTACTACCTACTCATTAAAGAAAACAATCCATTGAGAAGATACTCCAATTCTAAACATTTACATATTTTGATGGTTATTCTTGCTCATCATCAACTTGACTACAGCTAGAATTAACTAAAAGCCCTGAAGTGAAAATTTCTGGTTGTGCCACATGTGCAGACTCACAACATTTTGCTGAGGCAAGACTCATGAGAGGACCCGTGATGCTTGGAGAGAGTATAAGTAGGACCCAGCAGTCAGTGACAGGGCACTTGCATAGCTAGCTGTACAACTCTTCATTGGTCTCGAGTCTTTGCTGATCGTCACAAGAGTGAACTCCTGGCATCCCAGCTGTTCCTGGTCACTCCCATTGACTCTTACAAATTCAGCAGAGGCCTGGCAGTTTCTGCTGGATTGTGCCACCGCTGCTCATTCATGTTTGGTGACACTTTTGAAATGGACTGCTGGTATCCTGACACTACTGAACTGGAATGCTGGTGTCCTGACAAGTGGAAATTCAAATTGTCCCAAAGAACTACTTCTAAACAGGTCTACATCCCCTTGTCCTATTTACCATCTTTCTCCCCTACTTTTGGACAGTGGGCTAGAACGGGGGACGGGGGGTGGGGGGCAAAGGATTTAAGAACCCTTATGAAAGTAGGTTTTGAAAAAAATCTAAGCCTACAAAGCCCAAGCAGCTGGTAGCCTCTGAGGGATTCTATTAACTGATTGGTTTGAGGTTGGAAGACCCATTCTGAATCTGTCTTACCTTCTGGTGACAGCCCGCATTAAAGAAAACAAAACCAAAGCCATGGGAGAAGGGAACGTTTGTTTTTTGTTTGCCTGCCTTCACTCCAACTAATGAATTCATCTGCCCTGTGCTGAGGCATCCCTTCACCTGTATTAGAACCTACTTCCTTGGGACTCCAATGTAGACTGAAGACCAGCAGGTCTCGTGGAATCTCTGTGACTCCTAAGACATCCAGTCTCATGGACTGAACAACTACCAGATTCCTGACTTTTCTGTCAGGTAACAGCCATGGTTGTACTACCAAACCACAGATTCCTGTACAGGTATACTAACAAACCTAAGATTTATATATTCATTCTATCAGTTCTGCTCTTTAGAGAATTCTGACTAATACAAACCCTAACACAATGATAATGGGTGACTTCAATACTCTACTCTCTCCAGTAGAAAAGTCTGGACAAAAACTAAACAGAGAAACTATGAATTAAATAATATCACAAATCAAATGGATATAACAGATATCTAAAGAACATCTGATCCAACCACTAAAGAATCTATTTTCTTCTCACTAGGCCATGGAACTTTCTCCAGTGTTCACATATTAGAACATAAAGCAAGTCTCAGAAAATATAGGAAAATTGAAATAACATCCTGAATCCTGTCTGGCCACTACAGATTAAAGCTGGACAATAAGAGTAGAAATGACAGAAAATACACAAACTCATGAAGACTAAACAACACAATCCTGAATGAAAATTGGGTCTAGGCAGAAATCAAGAAAGAAAGACTTTGAGAATAGAAGGAGAACCTGAAAGCATTTTCTCGAGAGACAGGGCTGAAGCAGGGGTATGGCTTGCTCCACACTTACTCAGTGCAGTCTTAGCTAGAGCATTAAGCCAAGAAAAGAAATAAGACGAGGAAGGCATGAAAGAAAGAAGCATCCCTCTTTGTAGAAGATGCCGTCCTACACTCAGAAGACCTTAACAACTACGCTAGAAAACCTTAGACGTGATCAGAAGAGTGGCAGGATCCAAAACCCACATAGAGAACCACATTTTCCTGTACAACAAAATGAAATTACCAAGAAAAAAAATTAGCCAGAAGATTCTATTCACAGCAGCTTCACACAATACACCAGCGCAAACTATGAACAAATATCAAT
Source organism: Apodemus agrarius (assembly GCA_964023405.1). Classification (NCBI taxonomy): domain Eukaryota; kingdom Metazoa; phylum Chordata; class Mammalia; order Rodentia; family Muridae; genus Apodemus; species Apodemus agrarius. Next base: position 49,908,531 of record OZ030025.1, read on the forward strand.
CAAGCAAAACCAAAGCAAAACAACCCCCACAACTACCTAGGAATAAATCTAACTGAGGAGATGGAAGACAATGGCCACTTTAGGACACTAACTAATGAAACTGAAGACACTAGAAGATAGAAAGGCCGCCCGTGCTCATGGATTAGCAGAATTAATTTAGCCAGAACATATATAATACAAATATATGGAATAGATTCAATTCAATTTCTATCAAAATATTAATGCCATTCTTCATAGAGTTATAAAAAATTATAAAATTCACATGGAAGTACAGAAGACCCAGTCATCCAAAGCACTCCTAGGTAGAAAGAACCATGCTGAAGGAATCATAGTTACCATAGTTCCCCGATTTCCAATATACTTCACAGATGTGTTAATGAAATCAGCATTGTGCTAGCATGAAAGCACATACAGACCAGAGCAATAGAATGGCAGACTGGGAAATAAGCCGAAACACTACAGACAACTAATTATCAACAAAGAAGAAAAATAACAAACAAATGAAACTAGAAAACAAACAAACAGAAAACCAAAAGAAATATCCTGGAGGAAATATAGACTCTAACAAATATTGCTGGGAAAACTAGTTATCCCCAAGGTGAAGAGTGAAACTAGTCCCTATCTTTTTATGCTGGTTAAAAACAAAACAAAACAAAACAAAACAACAACAAAAACCACCTCAAAATCTCAAAATGGATCAAAGGCCTCACTGTCAAACCTGACATTGAAGACGATGTGGGAGGAAAGAGGGTTACGTGTTCCGATCTGGGCACAGGCAAGGGCTTTCTGAGAAGGCCCCAGCTCAGGAGGATCAGCCACCAATCAACGGAAGGGCATGAAATTAAACAAAGCTAGGTGCACAGCAAAGCGAGCAGTTACCACGGCAAAGAGGCAGTAACACCCTGGAAGGGTAGTGTGTAGAATCTGTAAACAACTCTGCACGTTAAACATTCAGTCGATTAATGGACAATGAATGAAACAGTTCTGAAAAGAAGAAATACAAATCACAAAAGAGAAAAAAAAAGAAAGAAAAAGAAAAAGAGAAAGAAAAAAGGCTAATTCTTGTAGCCACCGGGGAAGTCCAAATTAAAGCTGTATTGAGATTCCATCGGGACCAAGGAAATAAGGATCGGGACGGTGGCTCACACCTGTCATCTCAGCTCTTTGGCAGGTTCAGGCTCCCAGTGATCAGGAGTTCATTGAGGCCAACTTAGGGAACGTGAAATGCTGTCTCAAAATCCTCTCGCTGTCTCAAAATTCTCTCCCTGTCCATTCCCTAATCAGGAACAAAGAATAACAATGAATGCTAGTAAGCTTGCGCGGACAGAGAAACCAGGCATCGTTGCTGGGGGAGATGCAAATCGGTGCGGCCACTGGGGAAACTGCATGGAAGTCTCCTCAAAAACTGGCAAGGCGTCTACCATTGGGTTCAGTCTTGGCGATTCCTGTGGGAAACAACAGAGGTTCCTGAACAGCCCTCCAAGTCAGGGCACTGTGACAGCCAATCCGCAGATACGTTCTGCTATCACAGAGGAATGGCTAAAAGATGTCTAGACATCATGGAGTCTCATTCAGCCACACTGAAAACGAAGTCATAGTTGCTGGAAAGCAGATGACACTGGGAACCATTGTGTTGAGCAAAATTAGCCAGAGCAAGAAGCGCAGATATTACATGATTTCTTTCATATTCAAAATCTAAATTCATATATGTGTATAAGTAAATACAAATATTTGTGGATACCGGACATGAAGGAGGACTGTGAAGAAGAAAGGAAGTATAAAAGAGAAGTGGGCAGGATAGGAGAGGGTGGCGGGGTAGAGAAGGACAAGGCACGGCATGCTGTAACATGGCATAGTCAGAAGTTAGAGAGAGAGAGAGAGAGAGAGAGAGAGAGAGAGAGAGAGAGAGAGAGAGAGAGAGAGAGAGCTGTTTGGCTTTGGGTCTCTGCGGCTGGGGGAATGTGTGTATGATCCTGGTGCTGCGGGTCTGGTGAAGGCTGGCGGAGAGAGGGGAGGGAGCAGGACAGCGAAGCTCTGGGGGCGCAGCACACTGCGCAGGACAGCTGGGTACCCCGCGCCCCCGAGGAGTCCCCGGGCCCATCTACCATTTCTGGATCCTTTGCTATGATTTCCTCTGCCTTCAGCATCCAGGGATCTCAGTTCTGATTTATGGCTGAGCAGATCTGGCTGAGCAGAGGGAGACTGGGAGGTTCGGGGTCACCTAGATGCGGCTCCTTGCTTTCATGTTGCCTTCAACAGAACCCCGAAGATGAATGAGTTTGTATGAACTGCCTCCGAAGCAAGACCAGCGTCATGTTGTGTGGACCCATTGCAAAATGAAAACACCAGTTCCTCCCTTTAAGAAAAAGTAAGTATCTAGAAACTCCAAGAGCAGACATTAAAACAAGACAAGGCTCATGAGAGTCCTGGGTGCTCTGTAACTTCTTGGATCTCACTGTAGGGAAAATCATATAGTGTCAACTGGTCTCAGCCTGGAGTCAGGGACAGGGGACACAGAACCACCCTTAGGTGAAAAGATTATCAAAAACTTTTTTAGACCTGTATTAAAATTTTCATGTCCACATTCATCTATTGATCTCTTCTACGTAGTCCTGATCAATCCTTAGGTTTTATGCAAATCTGTCTTTGGTGTAATTATCGTTTTGTTTCTTTAAGATCATTAGTCTTGTTTGCAGGTTTTAAAATCAGTTTTCATTTGAGGCTAAACTTTGATCTTAAGAACATGTCTTTAACATGTCTACAAGTATACCTTTCAAATTCATTGATGAAAAGCTTCCCTCTCAACCTGGAAACAGCTCGTTGGGGCTTTTCTTCCACTGCCCTATGACCAGCTGCTTCTGGGTCAGGTCCTTCTGTGCACAGCATCTGCCAGGGCAGAGGGAGGATACGGATTCATTAAAGTCCTCAAAGAGGAAAACATTTCTTGATTGGGGTTCAAGTTGAATAGGGGGAAAAGGTCCTTTCCCCACCCCCATCACGTTGGATACATGTGGGAACAGCGCCCTCTATCTGGGTGTACTGGATATCTGGGTGTCCTGCGTCTGCAGCCAAGGGCTCCTCTTGCTAGAAAGCCTTTATTTCAATTTTGCAGATTGTTTTTCTTTATGTAGGCCACTGAATCTCTAATTTAATACAAATTATATAGTAACTTTGCTGTTTGTGTCTCTTTTACGTTTACATGGGACTTTCAGTTACACGGTCCAAGCACACAAGAGAACCTATGTTGCATTTGTCCCTATTAATAGTAGCAAATCCAGATGTTCAGAAATGTCAGTGTGTTTTGCACGATCACAAACCTTTAAACAGAGGACACTGGAAACTGAAAGTAGGTTTGCTAACATCACAGACTTACCGTGCACTCGACTGGACCACTTGTTCTTGACTGAATTGCAGAACAAGATGTTTCATTATCCAGGCCAATGCTGAGGCTGCGTGGGGACGCAACTACAGAGACCAGGCGCTCTGCCCAAATATTTTAAGACTTGTTGGAAAAGAGCCCCTGACCCAACTTCTTTTAGGTATTATGTGGACATGCTGAATAATTAACATGTTTCCCTTTAATCCTTGATCCTAGTTTATGTGTGTGTCTGTCTATCTATCTGTCTATCTATCTATCTATCTATCTATCTATCTATCTATCTATCTATTCCTTACTCAAGTAGCAGGGCTTATTCAGTGGACCTACAAGCATCTTTCTCTTAGTAATTTTAGTAATTACTACAGAATAGTTCAATGTATGTTGTGCATGCACGTGCGCGCATGTGTGCATGTGTGTGTGTGTGCGTGTGTGTGTGTGCGTGTGTGTGTGTGTGTGTGTGTGTGTGTGTGTGTTTGTTTGTGTGTGTGTGTGTGTGTACTAATACTTCTCTGGTCCTTAACCAAAAGGTATTTAATTTATGCCTGATTTTTTCTCCCATTGTCAAATAAATATTGCACTTACTTTTTTTATTCGATATATTCTTTGTTTACATTTCGTATGATTTCCCCCTTTTCAATTAAATTTTGGATGCATGAAAGGTATTTGTATGACTTATATAAGGATATATAATAGATATATGTAAAATTATGCACATTTAATTTTGATACAAAGGAATTTATGAATAAAAATGTGCATTTATATTTTGATAGATAACCTTAAATTTACCTGTGGAAATTTTTCTTTTACTATTTATTTTGTGAATGATATTTATATGAGTGTGTATGGATGGTTTCGCATGTGTGCGGCTCATCTGTGTGGGAGTGCATTCGCATATCTGCACATTGCATGTGAAGGCTGAGGCTGATGTTGGGAAATCACATCCCCCAACACTGTCACCTTATTCACTGAGGCAGGGTCTCTCGACCAAACCAGAGATCATCAATGTGGCTAGGTTAGTCTTGTCAGCCAGGATGGTTGGGGAGTCCTGACTCGGATTTCTCAGGCTGAGGCTTCGGCTGGCATTACAGGCAGGCAGCCATGCCCACTGGACATGGATGGGGACACACAATCTAGTTCTCATGGTCATGCACCAAGCACTTCAAGCACACAGTGAGGCCCTAGTCTCAAATGAGGAACTTAAATGACATGGTATTAGATTCCCACAAACATTGTGGGACATCATTTGTCTCCCTTTTCTAATATAATATACAACTGACTTTTTTGGTTTTGTTTTCTTTAAAACCTAATAGAAAGCAGGGTATTATACGGCATGGTGCTGGAGAAATGGACCTGAGCTGAAGAGCACTTGTTGCTTTGGCAAGAGGACTTGGGTTTTGTTCCCAGAACACAGATGGTGATTCACAAACATCTGCAGCTCCAGTTCCTCTGTTGTCTTCTTTTGCACTCTGAGGGCTCAAGGCATGCACATGGTGCACAGGCATCCATAACCAAATATTCATACACATAAACTAAAAATAGTAAATTTAAAAATAAAATGATTCGTTATTCAAATTTCACTTATTTTGAATAAACCCAACCTCCTTCAAAATGTTGAAAGCCTTTTGGTTCCCATCAAGCTAATGTTTCAGATCAGTTTTTCTTTTGTTATTATTTTTCATACTTATTTTCTGGAATAGATATCCATGTATATATATGTATATGTATATGTATATGTATATGTATATGTATATGTATGTATATATTGCAACTTTATATAGAAAAATACAAATAATCTTGTTTGTTCAAGAGATTGTCATATGCTAGCTTCCTGCCTACATACCCTTTTTCTGGCTTACAAGCATCTAGTGGAGAAATATATGTATACTCTTGAGCAAACAAGAGGAAAGAATTACAGGCCACTATTCTCTACTTTGTGATTAATTTTCATGTAGAAATTTAAAATTTCTGAGTAGCCAATTTCACTATTTAAAAACCTGTGACTTTGAAGTAGTTTCTCGAGCATCTTAGTCAGCTATTATAAATGTTTCTCCAGTAGTTTCTTTTAGTAGAGAGAGAGAAGAGGGGACAGACTCTCTTACAGTCAGACAGGCTTACCTGGCCGGGTAACTGTTGAGTGGGGCCTGGAAGGTCGCTCCAATTCTGAAAAGTGACTGTTCTCAAGAGCTCTGACCTCACTGGTAGGTTAATACACGGGGGGTGGGGGATGGGGGTATGGTGAGGTGGTGGGGTGGTGGGGTGGTGGGGTGGGGGCTCATGATAATCACGGCTGGGGTTGTGATTTGGTGGCCTTGTTGGGATTCTGTGGGATCAGGAGGTGGTGCCTAGCTGGAAGGAATCCGCTGGAGCAAGCCTTTGGCAAGGCATCTGTCTCCTTCCGTTCCTGAGAGGAGCTGTTTGTTCTGCTGTGTGTCCCTTTTCATACTCTTCAGCCTCACTGTGAGCTCAGAGGCCACAGAGGCAAATGGCAGGGGCTCAAACCTCTGAGACAGCGAGACGGACAGATCAGTTCTTCTGATTCTTCTAGGTATTGTTACAGCAATGGAACCAACAGAAAGCCAGAAAGGGACACCCAGATTTCAAACCTCGCCAGCTAGCCAAGAAGAGTTTACTCAGATTCAACTGCTGGGTGTAATCTAGTTTTACGGAGGAAACAGCTCAGCTCAGCTCAGCTCAGAGGTTATACATATCCTGTGTTCTCAAGGTTACAAGCTTGGCTAGTCTTAGATATGGTGGTAGTTCAAATATGTCTGAATATGCATTTGATCTTCTATGGCAGTTGCTGTCTACAAACACAGTCAGTTTCATCTGTGACTTCAGGACAAGGAAGGACCTGGGTGCCAGAGTCATACATGTGATGGAATACGATCATATAAAGAAACACGGTGTACTTAAACAGCTTAGGCTTTGGTCCTGGAAAGGCCTCAGTTTTCCATGTCTTTGCTGTGAGATATTGATGAAAGCATTCAATGTCTGTACAATGCAGTTCAGTCTTCAAAACGGTTGTCAGTGGGTAGTGCCCCCTAGAGAAAAGCGTTTGGTGATGCTCCCCTGAGACCATTTTGTGCTGTTAAGTTTACCAAAGAGAAGTCACTACGGAGATCAGAATGGAGGTTCTAGAAATAAACCTAAAGACAGAATACCGTATGGTCCAGACCCACTGCTCCCGGGCACCTGAAGGAGCGTGAGTGAGAGCCGGGCAGAGATGCTTGCACGATCATGTTCACTGGAGCCCCGGTCATGATAGCCGCGTGATAGAATGAGCTTAGATGCTCATCATCAAATGAGATGAGGAAAACACGCAGGAAATATAACGTGGAGTTTTATTCAGCTATAAGTGACAGTGAGGTCATGTCACTTTCAGAAAAGTGGGTAGAAAGGTATGAAACATGTCATCCAGACTCAGAAAGACATATATCCCAGGCCGTGTCTTTTGTTTAGGAAAATCTAGACTTAAGAAACAAAACAAAAACAAAACAAAACAAAGACAAAGACAAGAAATGGATGAGGGGTGACTTAGCAACAGGAAGGGAGAAGCTAGCTCACAGAATACAATCAAAGGATACCATATACTTGTAGGAAAATACAATATTAAAGTCTGACATTTTGGACAGTGGATATACACATTCTTTTAAAGAGGCAAAATTAAATTTACCAAACTGATGAGCTTTCCTGTGACAGGTGAAGTTTTGGGTAGAAACTTTGGTCATTGGGAACACCTTTGGGTGGAGCAGGGAAAGAGGCCATGCGTGTCAGGGCAGCGTGTGGGCTTGCACTCACAGTGCTCTGAGCTGGGCCTTTTACATGCATTTTGGTCTTTATTGGAGTTTTGCCTTCACCCCTCATCTCTTCCTAGGGCTGATTTTTGCTAGAAAATACGCAGTGGGGCTGGAGAGATGGCTCAGCAGTTAAGAGCACTCACTGTCTGCTCTTCCAGAGGGCCTGGGTTCAATTCCTAGCACCCACATAACAGCTCACAACTGTCTGTAACTCTAGTTCCAGGGGATCCGACACCTTCACACAGGCAGGAAAAACACCAATGCATACAAAATAAAAATAAATAAGTTTAAAAAAAGTAAATATCACGGAAAAAGAATGCAGTTAGAATAGGGACTGAAATTTATAGAGTACAGTAAAAAATGTTTTTAAAAAATTGGTTATTTTAAAAATCAAATCCAAAAAGCTGTGAAAATAAGTTTTGTTTTGGGATGAAATTAATGTAATACAAAAAGATCAGCGTGAGTGACTCAAGATTGATTCATTTCTGGTAAAAAAGATGTTTGAAGACAAATCTATGAGTGTGCATTATTTATTTAGCATCATGAGCAAACCTTTGAGAGATCCATTATTTTTCTTATGTCCTTAATCAGGTGGAATTTAAATAATTTCGCTTCGTTGTGCCCAGCTGTTATTTTCCTGCTAGTTTCCTGTCACTTTAATTGTCAAGGGCTTTCCTACCGGACTCTGTTTGTACAGCGACTCTGCGTAGTGCCAGCGGTTCTCAACCGTAACTTTTGTTGACTGTAGGTTTGTTAATGTTTTTGCAAATTTGGCAGTTTTCCTTTTCAATCACCTTGTTTTCGCATGGATAGGCTTTTTAACTTCGGAGTTTGTGACATCTGGAACTCCCGGGCGAGCTGAGTGACAGGGCAGGCCGGAACAAAGCTGTTGGTCTTGCGAAAGTTAAGGGGGACTTCGCAACGATGACTGAATTAAGAATCTTGAAATTCTTTAATTACATTAATTTACATTAACGCTGTCCCCTCGGTTCCCCCCTCACAGAGAACCTCCCTCCAATCTCTCTCCCCTTCTCCTGTGAGGATGGAGCCCCCACCCCTCCTCCAATCTCCCTGTGCCCTGGTGCATCAAGTCTCAGCCAGGGTAGGCATAGCCTCTCACTGAGGCCAGACAAGGCAGCCCTGCTGGGGAGCGGGAACCACAGGCCCCCTACAGCTTTATGGAGAGCCTCCGCTCCAGTTGCTGGGGGCCCGACATGGGCTGAGCTGCGCGTCAGCTACACGGGTGCCAGCGGCCTGGGTCGAGCCCGTGTGTGTTCTTTGATTGGTGGCTCAGTCTCTGAGAGCTCCCAGGGCCATATTGAGATCTTAAAGACCGTATTCTGGGTTATTCGGGTGGATCGGATGCAACCACAGAGGTCCTTACGAAAGGCCGGAGAGCAGGGTGGGTAGAGCTTACTGGAAGGGGACGTTGGACTCATGAAACCATGAGCCAGGGAAAACCACCTGGCCCTGGAAATGAGAACTGGCGGGGACCAGTTCTCTTCTGAAGGGATCTTCCAGAGGGAACGAGCTTGGTGAAATTATACACTTCGCTCCCTAAGACTCACTTTAGACTTCTCATCTCCTGCGACTTAAGAATAAATTTATGGTGCCTTCAGCCGCTAGGTGGCGAGTGGTGGTCCTTAGCTGCAGCGTGGGGTGGGGTACGCTTCTGCTTCTGACAAGAGCGGAGGGACTGCAGGCTTTGAGCAGTGCCCGCTAGACAGAATCAGTCCACTAGTGAGTGTTTTAATGACTAGTTCCTCCAGGTAGCATAGAACATAATGAAGAGACCACAGAGGTTTGATGTGCGAGAAAGAGCCTGAAACTACCCAGGAAGAAAGGCCAGTGGTCCGGGAATACCGGGTGGAGCCGGAATGGGAGCAGGTGCTGCTGAGCCAACCAGTAGGTGTTGGGGTGGCAGAGGGAGGTCGGGGATTTGTAGAAAGATGTACTTTATATACCAGCCGCTCCCAGGCCGTTCTCCTTTATGTAAATCACCAATCTCCACCCAGGGCTCGGCCTGTATGCCAACGTTTTTATCTATGTTTATTTACTGGTGTTGGGCGTTGAATCCAGAGCCTTGTGCACGCTGAGCACGCGCTCGGCCGCTCAGCCACGAAGCTTGTCATCTCTTGCCAGAGGCTTCTCAGCCCGGTGTTTGAACCTGGGATCTGGGCTGACACCGCAGTTGTTCGCTTCAGGCACTGTCTGTCTTCTCTCAGGAGGTGACTCTGCAGCCGAGGCTTGATGGGCAAGGCCGTGCTAGCCTTGACTCTCTGCTTCTGGACCTTATTCACCCGCCTCTCTGGCCTCGCAGCAGTCAAACAGCTGTTTTTTCCTAATTTCTTCCTCTGGTCAGCCTCCTCGGCCCTTCCCGTGCCTGGGATGCTGGCTCTGGAGAGCCTTGTGTACATATTGGTGGGCAGTATGTGGGGATTTGAGCACAAAGCCAACGCAGCCTGCGTATCTGCACATGAAAGCTTACATCCTGGTACCACTCACTGGCCAGCAACCCAAGCCCGGGTCTGATTAATAACAGCTATGATTGTAACCAGATTCGCAGCATGTGGCCCAGAGGAAACAAAGACCGAGAAGCCAATTTCTACACAGGCTTGGTGACTGTCAGCGTGTAGCACGGACTGGGGGATTCTACGCAGTTTCAATTACAGTTCTGTTTTCTCTATGCCCTCTTTCCTCTCCCCAGAGATTAAGTACCAGTTTCAGCTTTGAGACACCCTCCCCGTGTTAGCGGGCTCTTGGGTACTGCCCGCGTTTATCCAGCCGTGTGCAGTGAGAGTTGAGGGTTTTTATTGTTATTTCTCCTCTGTTGAGGTTTGGATAATGATTAACAGTTGGCCATAGAGGTCGTTCAAGGGGCACAGTTCGCTTCAGTTCCACTACAGACCCGCATGTGGCCTGGCTTCTCATCCAGCGATGTCCCTCGCTGGAGAAATGCACCTTGCCTGAGGATCTCTGTCTTGAATTGAGAAGGTCGCAGGAGCACACAATGCGATTTTTTCCTTAGGCTCCCAGCATCCTGCAGTGCAGCATCCATGTGGACTTCCGTTGTCCTGCCAGAGTTCCAGGAAAGTAGGCAGACTGGAAAGTTCCAGGGCCCCCAATGTGCCCATCCCACAAGTACTTCGTGGACCAACACCGTATGCCTCTGTTCTGGCACTAAGGGTGTTGTAATTAAGTCCCTGGTGATTACTACTGAGGATGAATAGCACCGGAAGTGCTAAATAAAGCTGTATCCCTTGGTCTGAGGGAGAAGCAAGGATCAGTGTCAGCGTGTTTCCCTCCCACAATGGTGAACCAGGTATGTCAGAGTTACCTTTTGTTTCCTATGTGAATTTTGTGTGAGCGTGAAGACTCTTAGATATAAAGTCATTTACTAAACCGAGAGGAGAATTGTTAGATAGATGTCTATGTTTTGCCTGGTGGCTGACATACAAGGATTATTTTGACAGAAAGTAAATAGCAAGGCAGTATGAGAGACTTGAGGAGAAAAAAAATGCTCCAGTTCATGTGTTATTTAGTGAACAGGACCAATCAATTTTACTTCGGCTGCCAGAGGAGGGAGTTATGTGGCGGTGTTGGGCAAGGCTCACAAATTACAATCAAGAAGTAAATAATAGTGAAACCTTACAAATTGAATTTTTATTAAGAAATTCATCTCTGGTTACCTCAGGGTTTATCAAATCTTTTAGTGCTTGTGGAAGAAGGCAGTATACCTCAATGTACAATACCAGATTGATTGAGGTGAGTAGTTTTAATTTTTTAGGGTCAGGAATATACCTCACCTTTTAAAACAGGCTTAATGGGAAGGAAGCTGACGAATGTGCTGTGAGAGACAGTCTGTCTTCTCACGCTGCCTTTACCCACATTACCACTCCTGCTGTGGGTTCCATGTGCTTTACAAATTGGGATTAATAGCCTTCTTTTATATGAGCGTTTCAAGGTCACAATTTCATAAATTGTGTAAATAAACAAATCCTTCTCTATCATTGACTCTGTGTATTTAACATCTATATATTTATTACTTTCTGCATTTATAAGATGCCGGAACTGCTATTAATAATTTGTATTTCCCGTACAAGGCACATAGCTTCGCTAGAAGCTGAGGGTAAGCTCCAACGTCACATCTTTCAGAGACGCACGAGAGGAGACGCGTTCCACTCACGCGTGGCTGGAGCGCAGCTCCTTGCCATTGTCTCCTCAGCCAAAGCAGAAATCATAGCAGCTGAGCTCAGAGAGCGCCACGTGGAAGGCATTTTGCATGTAGATTGTCATTTCAGAAAGCTGAGTACTATTGTTATCCTGTTATGATGGGGAGAATTCTAGGCCGCATTTCAGGTGCTTGGTATGTTATTAATGGCAGCGTCAGATGGCTTTTGAGTGACAGTGTGCCCTGACTCTGAAAGTCCATCTCTATGCCTAATACCATTTAAAATATTGTATTTGCTTTTGTCTTATTTATGTAGAGTGCTTTGCCTGCAAGCACATATGTGCGCCGTGTGCATGTCCCTGGCATCCTGGGGCCAGAAGAGGGTGTCAGGTCCCCTGGAACTGGAGTTACAGTGCGCTGCCATGTGTGTGTTAGGAACAGTTAGGAACAGCCCACAATTGTGGGGGTCTTCCTGGAACACTTAGCACAATCAACAACCCCTAACCCCAATGATACTCAGGTCCCTTCTCCCAGGTGATTCAAGATTCTGTCAAGTTGACAGTTAACTCCAACCATCACAGTTTTTGATAGAAAACATCCACTTCCTTCATTTGATTGGACAAGGTAATTCACATACATCTGCTTCTGCCTGGGCAGGGAAGTGCAGTATCCTCCCATTCCAGGAGTCAGGGCTCATTAACAAACGGTAACACAAGCTTTCAGAAAAAAATGCAAAATAAATAAAACTGTTTTTCCCTCCCAGGCCCTGCTCCCAGAATGACGACTCTAAGACTATTTATTAATAAATGTCTTGGCTACAAGCCTTGACTTGTTTCCTGACTAGCTCGTAACTTATTTAACCCATTCAAACTATTTTGTGTCTTCCACAGCCAGTTACCCCTCCTTCTGTCCTGGCCTCTTTCTTCTCAACGTCTCTCCAAGCATCTCCCCCTAATTCACACCTTTACACCTCTCCTATTTCCCAGAATCCTCTTTCTTCCTGCCAGTGTCCCACCTCCTTTCCCCCCTGCCTCAGCTCATTGGCTGTAGGCTTTTTATTGACAGGTGTTGCTTATAAGAGATTCTCGCTACAAAGAAATCTGTGTTAAATTTTGATATAAGTATACATTGGCATTAAATTTCTAATTTGTAGCAGTACAGCTTTAAACATTCACTGGACTTGTTCCCAGAGTTCAAAAAATATATAGCTGTTCCAAAGATGGCTCTGGTTCTGTCACACACATCGATGAATTGGTAATATCATCTTTGTTTTCTTTTGAAAGACCCCTTTAATCAGGGTCCCCGAGACTTAGACTCCAGTGGATTTGAGGTGTCCCTGATTGAGGAGCACCTGCTTGTCTGGCAAAGCCCTTTGTGGTCACCTCGTCTTAATGCACCTTGAGCACTGAAGCTTGCCTTCTTTAATTATTATTTGGTAACCACCGTTTGAAGAAGGCGATAAGGGAGATTTAAAAGTAACCAACACAAGTATGTGGAGAACATAAAGGATGGAAAATTGTCCTGATTGATTCATTTTGTATTTCCCCTAAAGTGTGCCCAACGTACATAATCCATAAGAGAAACTGAAAATTAGAACTTAGACTTTTAATTCAAAAGGGGTAGGTCTCTTGGCACTGTCATATGAGATTGTTTTTGAAAACAGTGAGGTGTAAATTAGCTCTCAGGTATCAATTTGAACGAGCCCGAGAGGCAAACAGGAAGAAGATTGGTTAGAAAAAAAAATCCTAGGCAGAGAAGGAAGTGGCTGGAGTTTAGAGGCAAGAGAAACATCAGCTGTCCTAACATGCAGATTGTGTGCAGCGATTACAATTAATAATCCATCAAATAAAAGTGGGACAAACCCATCTGGGACTCTATTCTGACGTTCTGACCGGAACTGGTGATTTTCCTTGTTTTTGCTCTAAATTTTGTGCTTCTTTTAACACAGCACAGGGATCTCACAAGCCCCGCCCTGTCTTACCGGCCTGACAGTGCGCCTGCGTGCCCTGTGAAAGATGCACTTGCACAATCAAAACAGTATTTTCCTTTAGGTTTCCTGGGGCTAGCGGGTCTGCAGTTTTCCAGTAATTGTTTTAGAAAGTCAGCCCTGGATTTGGGTTTTCTCTTAAATCTTTCCCTGCCTGTGGCGCCAGACTCCTTTTTGGAGGTCTCTCTTAAGAATCTGGGTCAGGTTGGAGTGGCCAGTGCCATTAATTACCCATTGGGAGCTGGTGCTGCTATGAAGGTCCTCTCTGTGCAGGTCCACAGTCTCTCTCTTTCCACAGCTGTGATAAGAGAAGAGAATTCATGAGCGTTGGATCACAGAGTGTGAACTGCTGAGGTGGCCTTTCAAATGCACACATTTCTCTTGTTCACAACCTGGGAATAATGAAGGTCTGTACACATATATAATTATTTATATGTACTAATTTAGTAATTACTTAGTATTTTTTTTGGGGGGGGATTTCGAGACAGGGTTTCTTTGTGTAGTCTTGGCTGTCCTGGAACTTACTCTGTAGACCAGGCTGGCTTCGAACTCAGAAATCTGCCTGCCTCTGCCTCCCAGAGTGCTGGGATTACAGGTGTGTGCCATCACTGCCCGGCTTTATTTAGTATATTATACAATTTTTTCCTGTTTCTTGTTGACTCTCAGTGAAAACTAGAGAAGTTGAATAGCTATATACAAGTTGATTCATTTTTTTTAAAAAGATTTATTTATTTTTTATATGTAAGTACACTGTAGTTGTCTTTAGACACCCCAGAAGAGGGCATTAGATCTCATTAAGGATGGTTGTGAGCCACCATGTGGTTGCTGGGATTTGAACTCAGGACCTTTGGAAGAGCAGACAGTGCACATAACTGCTGAGCCATCTCTCCAGCCACAAGTTGATGCTTTTTTCTTCTTCTATCTTGCTAATGAGTAAATGGAGGCTCTGTGTGGCTGGTCAGTTCACAGGGTACAAAAATCCTGGAATCTTCCTTTTAGACACAAGCTCTATGTTACCCTCTTATGTGGTACTTGCTACTGTGCTAGTGTGGGAATGGTCATTGTGGTCGGGGTGCACCCCTTCACAGCTGCTCCTGGGGGTCACCACCCTCTGTGGCGAAGCCCCCCGTGTACCCCCCGCCCCCCACCCCCCAGTGCTTCTCAACGTTTGTGTGCTTCTGCACCCCAGTCCCCACCCCCAAACACAGTGTGCTGCTCTCTCATGAAATTGTTCTGTGGTGCTTTACTATGGAAGATATGAGAATAACAACAAAAATGTAGAGCTAGCCTATTTACCAATGCTTGATAGGGCTCTGTGAAAGAGTCCTGCTCTCCGGGGGCTTGCATTCCCTGCTTTCCTGCTGGGCGCTGGCCTTACGCTTGCTCAGCTGTTCTGTTACACTTAAACAGGGTAAGTGTGATGGTTTGTATATGATTGGCCCAGGAAGTGAACCTATTAGGAGATGTGGCCTTGTTGGAGTAGGTGTGTCACTGTGGGTGTGGTCTTAAGACCCTCCCCCTGGCTGCCTGGAAGTTAGTCTTCCACTAGCAGCCTTCAGATGAAGAGATAGAACTCTCAGCTCCTCCTGCACCATATCTGCCTGGATGCTGCCATGTTTCTGCCTTGATGACAGTGGACTGAACCTCTGAGCCTGTAAGCCAGCCCCAATTAAATGTTGTCTTTTATAAAACTTGCATTGGTCATGGTGTCTGTTCACAGCAGTGAAACCCAAACTAAGACAGTAAGCATCCATGTCCAAAACATGGCGGAGACGAGGAGGGAGACGCCCCAGGACCAGGTTGATTGCACGCTGATGCCTGGGCCCTGGAAGGAGTTGCTTGGAATACTACTCTGGAGCCCAAATATGGAGGACTTCTGAGCAAAATGACAGTTCCAGAGGTGGGTGGGCTGTAAATTCTTGGTGGGAGGAGACAGGTCTTCACGGAATGGTTCTGAGTTCAGATATGTTGAGACTGCAAGAGTAGCAGGTAGAGTTAGAGAGGGGTGTTTAAGCCAGAGGCAGACAAGCGTCTTGACTAGCCCAGACTTGGTTAGCAAGAAAATACCAGGCTGCTCTCACAGTAACTGGAGATTTGTGCTAACTCGATATTCTCTAGAAAGAAAAAAATAGTAATTATATGGTTGCTATGGCGCTGTCAAAAGAGGCTGTCAATTCGTATCATCTTAATACACCAACGAGGGACTGCTAATTATAGTTTTCACTCCGGTAAATTATAGGAGAAGCTATAGAAATGACATAACATTATCTGGGGCTAATCCAGAAAGTGGCAAATGACCATCAATCGGCAGTTCTAAGACTGAAACCTGCACCTCAGGGCTTATTGGAAATCCCGATTTTCAACCCCACCCCTGAGCACCGCACTGGAGACTCAGGCGGCTCAGCGGTGCTCCCTGTCACAACCGCTTTGTAGGATTGACACACATGTCAATCCGGGCCGCTGTGGCTCAGCGTGGCAATGGCTAATGGCGGGTCCTTGGAGGGCTGATGGGGTTCGAGGGAAGGAGACACGCACTAGGCGCATCTCCACAGCCAGCCTGGGAAGCACGGGTCTGTCCTTCGTCCCAAAGGGTTAGCGTTGCTTGAGGTTTGACCGCTCGATAAACTGAGGTAATAATAACACCACGCAGCTGGAAGATCAATGGCCAGGATCACCACGGCGCAAGGTGAAGAGTCTGAAGGCTAATGACAATAGGATTGATCAGGCCACTCAATGATTGTCCCAGGGCATTGGCGTGAGGCTGCCCTGAATTCTGACACAGCGACCTTCTTTGACATAGAAGCAGCAAAATTTTATTTTCTGGAAAAGGTCAAAACCAAAATGATTTCATAGAAATAATTTTCTTGGGCAGGGGAAATAGGAATTGACAATGCCTTCTGAAAATTTCGTTGGAAAATGTTATTCAGTTTGGGACAATGATAAATCACAAAGCACCAGGAGTCTTTCTTATGGAGGCTATGACAGATAAACTTTCAGTTAGGAAAAAAGACACAAAAGGACCCCAAGTGTCACTCCGCACAGTCATTCCTGTCCTGAGGTGCCAGCATTTTGGGGGTGTAGGGACAGAATGTTAGGTAACAAAATGCTTCTGGAGAGTGTTGTCCTGCGGCTAAATTTCCCAAAATGGCAAAGAAGTCACTGCCTGTCGTTTTCTGAGCAGGAGAGGAAGCAAAACCTGTTCTCAATTACGAGGCAGCTGGCACGTCTCTAATTGTCTGCATTTATAAGCAGTCATGTAAGAGTGGCCTTAAGGACGCCCGCGCACTGCTTCCACACACTGCTGTGCAGCCCAGCCCTGGGACTCTGTCCCGCAGGCCGGCTGTGCACCCTGGGGGCTCTGGTTTAGGAAAGGGGGTTGTTTTTTAACAAGCCTCTCAATGATTTTGGTGCAGGTGGGTCGAAGACCACACTTTTTGAAACCCTGCTTTACATGCTCATTATCACAGGGCATCTAAAAGTGACTGGCAATTCATAAAATATCAGTTTAGTGCCAATAAAGATTTAACTGTGAGTAGTAGACGTTTATTGCAATAGAATCTCTTTTGTTGGAACTTGGGGAAAAATGAATAATAATTACAAAATAAGTTCTTATTTAACAACTTCCTACTGTGTTTTTGGGGGAAGTGTTAGGCTTTTGGTAAGCTGAGCAGACAGTAGACTGTCTGTTCTTCTGCCCCTCGACCCCCACCTCGGACCCCTGCCTTAACAGTGTCTTGGATTACGGAGGAATCTTCACTGTAATTAAGCAGTATTGGCAGGTTACATTACCGTTCGTGAAAATCCACACATTACACCTTGCTCTGTGGGTTTCGACCAGTCTGTTACACTATTACAGCACTCTCATGGTTAATCTTGACTTTTCCTCAGTGGGTTTTGGGATGACTACAGAAATATTTCTCTTTGCATGACTGTGGGGATTGTAGAGATTAGGTTAACTGTGACAGGAAGGCCCATGTGGACGGCGGGCAGCTCCAGGCCACAGCAGGCTTCCTTGGCTGAATGAAAAGGTGAGTGAAGAGAGAGAGAAAGGCGAGGCCCTTTCTTGGTCTCCGGACTGTGAGGCTCGGGCTCCTGCTACCAGGACTCTCCTCCATTACGGATTGTAGCCCGTGAACTCCAGGCTGAAATACACTCAAGTCACTGCTGCCAGGGTTTTGCGTAGAGCAATGAGTAAATGAAGTAACAGAGGCAAGAACCCCCAGACAGCTGCACCCCCAGTCTTCTTGGCCCTGTCCCCCTCTTCCTCAGGTCCCTACCACAAGCCCTGGTGACACGAACCAACTGTCATCTTAGGTTTTATTTGCAGGGCGTCATGCCGCTGGACTCATGCCGCGAGTGTGCAGCTTTCTGCCTCAGTTCCTTCTGCTCAGCAATGTACATGTAGGGTTCCGTTTCCCCCACGGTGGCCTGAAAGCTCATTTCTTTTCATTGCTGAGTGACATTCCACTCTAGATACTTTAAATCTTAAAAAAAAAAATGCTTTTGTCTCTTATAGGCCATCTTTCAAGGCTTGTGGCCATAGATGTTGACCAAGTCTGGTGGACATTCTATAAATCTTTGCTAACTGTCTCTGTGGGCTTATATATTTCAAAACATACTTTTAAATAAGGGTCCTGAAGTGCTTTGACCTCCCTTCCAGCCCGCCAGCCAGCAGAGGTAGTGGAAAGGAAAGGTCAGTAGGGCAAAGGCAGATGGGGACCTGCTTAGGAACAGTTCGCTGGAGCAAACTCAGTATGCATTGTTGGGATATTAGCATCAGCTCACACGAGCCAGCAGAGGCAGCTCAGCCCACTCGCAAACAACCATTCACAAATCGGCATCGGCAGGACAACCCAGAAGAAACTGAGAGACCCTCTGCCAATCGGCCAGAGTGTGGAAGCAGCTAGAAGCTGCTGGAAGTTTTTGGTGCCTTTCATCAATCTCTTTGAAGTCATTACAAACAATAACCAGCAAAGATTGGTAAGGTATATCAATACCAGCCAGCATTTTCAGCAAAGACAGCATCAGCAAAGCCTAACAACAACCAGCAAAGAACAGCAAGGTGCACCAATACCATGCAGCATCGTCCACTGCCTGTTGGGTTGTATTTATATCCTTTCCAAACATCATGTGTTCTCTCAAGCATCCAATCTAGTAAAACATCTCATGCCCCTTTTCCAGGCTGCTTCCAGAAAAAACACCACGTGTTGTTCTCAGCAAAACATCCTCCTATGTGTTGTGTCTGCTTCAGCAAAAATATCCTTCTCATAAGACAGTTTCCAGAAAAAAAAAAAAAATCACATGACACAACGGAGTCTCCAAAGAACCCAAAACTTTCTACTTCATATCTTTCATTTTAATTTTCTGTTTTCATCTGTTATATCAAAAACGTAAAATAAACCAAAACCAAAAACAGAAACAAAAACAGGAAAATTTCATTGAGAAATATATTGTGGGGCAGTGGACTGTGCCACCAGACAGAAAACCTGGTAAGGTCAAGTGGATTCAGGAACCCTGACAATTCTCATAATTGAGAACTTTAGGCATTTAAATCTACTCCTGACCAGGTTCCTGTCTTGAGACATGTGACCACAACACCCCATTGAAAGAACTGTGATGATCACTTATGTAGGGACATCACTTCAAGTCCTTCCACATGCAGATGAGGCATCCCTAACATCTTAGACTAAGCCAATAGAAAGCATCTGCGTGTAGACCCCAACTCACCCCAAAATGTTTGTAAGGTCCCATCCACCAGGAGTAAAGTGCTCAAGTTATTTCCTTGAAGATCGACTGAAGAGTCCCTGTCTTATCAAGCTGTAATGCTGCAGGGAAGAATGTTCTGTCCTGAAGCTTTATCTGGACCTCGGCCTTGCCCAGCCTGCTGGGTACTTCCTGGTTTGTAACCTGGACCTTAGCTCCTGGCCACCTGCTATGTCCCACAGCCCACCACCAATTCTGGGGCAGTGGCTGTCTCTGAAGAGGGCTTCAGCTAGTCTTGCTCTGGTTTCCCCATGGAGAACTGTAGCCCTTTGGCTATGCTGTCCAGGGCTTTGCTGTTCCCACAGACAATGCCCACTGGGAATTTCAGACTGTCAGTATATGATTAAAAGATATGATAAAAGTTAGTCATCCCTTTGAGAACTGTTGTGGCTTTTGAAAACCCGCAGTAGTACAGTCTATTTTAAAACATACGGAATCATTGAATACCCTTGTGTCTTCATCTAAACAAAACAATTACCACTCATTATGTATGTTTCTCTGCCTTTGAATATATTAATGCATAGACACATGGGGCATACCTTGTAAAAATTAGTAATCAGATATAAAGTCTTGCTTCATGGTTTTCCTCTGAGGATCAATATGACGGAGCTGTTTTATTGCACATAGTAAATTGAGAATAATTATATGATATCTGTGTAAGTAAGTCCGCAATCCATATTTCTTTTGTCGTGATTACTATCTGAATGTCTTTCTCATGATTTATGCTCAAGTTTCTACACTGTAGCTGGCAGACACGCTGTGTCGTGTGACGCAGGGTGGTTTGCTGCTTTAGCTTTGGCTATGCCTCTTTCAATTTCAGGCAGTGCACAGGGATCTCTAATATATAGTCTTGAGTCCTGAGAATCTTTCAGTTTTTTAATCTTGTGGTTTATTTTTAATATAAATGTTATAGCTTGACAGGAACTGATAAACCACCGAACACAAAAGCAGAATATTCAAGCGACTTTAACTGTTCATGAACCCGGGGCTTCCTTCCACGGAGGTTTTGCAGACTTGCATATGTGACATGTGATGATGTTCCTGCATAGTGCTAGGAACCAAGACGAGAACCAAGACTGCAGATACTTATAGGAAATACATCTTCCCTGACCCAACGCAGAGAGAAAATCATCAGGCCAAAGCAGGAGAAAAATGATAGACATCATTTAAGAGCATTTCATTTTGTGATAACTTTAGACTTTCAAATAATTAATAAATGAAGAGCTGAGTATAGATTCCTCTACACCCAGCTCAGCCAGATGTTTGCTTTTGCACAGCTGAAGTATAAGCTTTGTTCCACATATTTTTAGATAAATGATTCCTTTTTCCCCATAAGAATTATGTTCATTCAATTTCATATTAGACTGTCCAGTGGTCTCAGGCTTTGAGATTCTGGTATCCAGTCTCTAGCTGGAAAGAGCAGCCTTCATTTACACCTCGTGTCCAAAGATCATTTACACCTCGTGTCCAAAGACAGACCTAACGGAATCTCCAGTATTGATTTTTAAAGTCTGCGAGACACTGAATGTAGGCAGTATGCCTTTGGGTTAAGCTGAAGGTTTTGTTCTGGAGAACTCCTGTTAGACCTGAACACAGGGTCAGAAAGTGCTAGTAAGACCCTGTACGACAGGATTGGTGGTAGACTCCAGAAACAAAAGCTGACATCTTTATTTTATTTCAAGTTGGATTAAAACAACAACAATAACAACAACAACAACAAACAACAACAACAACATAAGACCAGATTGCCCAGGCATGCTTGAGAGATTATGGCTTTTACTTTCCCATTTACGATCTGAAAGTTCTGAGAATAATTCACATTCAGGATGCGTATTTTGTCACTTTTGAGAGGGATGTGTTGTGTTTAAGTCCTGCTGGGTAGCACTTCCCCTGAGGCAGCTATAGTGTACTTCCATATGCAAGCATTTTGCTTTTTATCCTAATATGTTCCAGATGAAATATGCTTAGCATTCTCAAGTCAAACATGCAAGATCTAATTGTAATTAGTGTTGACTTTGTTATGATTTACAGTGAGCACTGGTCTTTCTGTTACTGTGGCTGGCTGAATTCATATGTTCCGAAACTCTTGATAAGCCACAGACAGAGTCACTTGGAAGTGGTTTTGATGAAAACCACGCTACAGAGTCAGGAGTTTTGAAGAAGTTCTGTAGATTCAATGTGGATGCACATCTTATTTTTCTATGAACAGTTGAGTGGTTTCGGAATTCAATAGCATGTTTTTACATGAAGTTCAGTTAACACAAAGTAGGGACCTAAATTGTGAACAGCAAATGGGCTTCAAGTAAGAGGTGCTATTAGGAAAGTTGAGGGGAAAAATTAAGATAATAATTAGAAAGTTATATATAGTTCTCTCTTCTTTCTTTTGTAAAAATTTGAGAAATAGGGAAAGTTACTTTGGTAAAACTTGGTATGCTTGGCCCTCAGTAAACATTGTGTGCACATTCCGTGACTGTAAGAACATGTTGTCTCATGGGTACAGGACTAGATTCTATTGATATGATCACTTTCTTCAGGTAAATAAACATGACAACTCATTTAAAGATGATCCTGATGAAAGCTAGAGTCTGATTTATAAAATATGCTAAAGCCAGCTAAGCCGTGTTACAGATATGTGACATGTTGGCTGGATGGGTGGAGAAAGAGGTTACACAAAGAACCCATCCCTCTGTACCGGACTGGAAGTGTTTAGTCAAGTGACAGAAAACCCTGATGAAAAATGGTATAAACAATGAAATGGACTTAGTATGGTGGCCATTGTGCTCAAATCATTACCAGCGCTATAGCAGCCAGCCGCTGGAGATGCCTACTCCCAGACGTTCTCTGTCTCTATCTCTCTTCTCTATCTGTCTCGGTTCTCTATCTCTGTCCATCCTTCTCTCTCTCTCTCTCTCTCTCTCTCTCTCTCTCTCTCTCTCTCTCTCATCTCTCTCTCTCTCATCTCTCTCTCTCTCTCTCTCTCTCTCTCTCTCTCTCTCTCTCTCCTCTCTCACCTCTCTCTCTCTCTCTCTCTCTCTCTCTCTCTCTCTCTCTCTCTCCTCTCTCACCTCTCTCTCTCTCTCTCTCTCTCATCTCTCTCTCTCTCTCTCTCTGTCTCGTTGTTAATAGAAAGCATTTCCTAGATTTTGTATGCATTGTAGTAACTGGAGTTATGCCATATACTCATGTCCAAAGTCACCAAACTTGGCAGTAGTAGGATAGGAAGGTAGAGGACAGAAAGTGGGTCCTCCCCCTCTGCATCATCTGAGCACACAGAGGAGGGGAGGGGCCTCATCTGAACAGCACAGGAGGTATGCTACCGAGTAGGTAAAAGGACTTGGGTTGATCACAATGTTTCTGTTACTATAGATAACATTGTTTCTTTCCTTGTGTCTAATTCAACTTAAATATTTTAGCAAGGATACTGGGGGAACTAGCAGCTGACTCTTCCATGTACGGTGTGCGTAAGTTAATAAACCAGCATTTTCAAGTGAACTCTGCTTCCAGCCACTGCGGGGAGGAAACAGGAATTGATTCAGTCAATGATTAAAAGTCAGCGGAGCTCGGAGGCAGAAGCTCCTTGGTGCTGTGACCCACAAAAGAGCCGTTAACCTTGTTCTTCACAAATCTTTCTTTAGCTATCTCGGAAAGGAAATTTCTATTTTAAACCACAGAGCCTTCCGCACAATATCTAGCTGTGGAGTTTATGAAAAGGATTCAGAAAAAATAATGTGTTTGGTCTTATCTTAATAATATATACTACCCTGAGGCTTGCTTGAAGTTGGCAAACAGAAATATGGACTTGCGGAGGAGATTCTGGGGGTCTATAACTGTGAGAAATGTGGAGAATTTTAAAGACTCTGGAAACTATAAATCCTAACTTATCAAAATACACTGAAGAGATAGAGGGGGATTCATGTTTCTTGCCCTTCTTTGAAATGATGTTGCATGGTTTGGCCCACACGCTCGACTTTCTAGAGTAACATAAACGACGACACATTGTATCATATTGGCTAATTGCTTGTCTGTCCTCGAGGACTCTAATTCCTCATGATAGTTTCTGACATTTTATGTAGGATAGCCTTGGGGTAGCAATACCTTTGACGAAAAGGTTGGATTTTTTTCCCCAGCCCTAAAAGAATCACAAAATTCAAAACCATGGGTAGGCATGGTGAGCTTTAGTTAAGATTGGAATGTAAAACACATCCCAAGCTACCCTTCATTATGATGAGTTTTCCAGCTGCAGAGACCCGTGTCTGCTGACTGTTGTCTATAGCACCAATCCTGATCCCTGTCTTTGACATCACCCACAGCCCCAGTCAGTGTGATATGGAAGAATTTTCCACATTCCATTGAATCTTGAAAATGCTAGAATCTGTTCATGGTTGCTATAGGAGACATTAAATAACTTATCACAGGAGGCACGGAGAGCCAGCTCCACGTTTTCCTCCTTAGAAACTGAGGGGCAGCAGACTGCTCCCCCTGCATGTGGCTTTTGTGAAGAAGCTACAGAGGGAGTAACTTTCCTCGGTCCCTTCATGTCTGAAATACTTCTGTTTATAACCTTGCATTTGGTAGGTTCCTTGGGTTTTGAATTCCAGAGTAGAAATGACTTTCTCTCTGAATTGAAAACCATCGTTTTGTTGTCTTCTATCATATAGACATCATATATATCACAAATATGCATAAATACATGAAATTGTTTGAGTCATGATTTCAAATGATCTCTCTCTCATCTCATATAGCTGTAGGGACAATAGACTTCATGTTGGGAATTCAGAATTACAGGATAAGTCCACTTAGTTGTAAGCTTGGACTTTGAAGTCAGACACACTTGGGTTAGAGCCCTAGAACCCCTAGTTTCTCATGAGCTGTAGTATTTTGGGAAATCCTGAATCTCTAAGTCTTTGTTTCTTCCTATGTAAATGCAGAAGATAAGAGTTCTTATCCCATCATAGTGATAATTCAGTAATTCAATTGGTCTTTTGCACACAAAGTTCCTTACTGAAATATTTGCTATTGTTCATTATTAATATTATTATGTATTAATAAAATACTTACCTAAACATCTAAATTAGGGTTTGAGGCATCCTAAGTATACAAGTATAGAAGGTAAATTTATTTTTTAATTCTAAAAAATGAGAACATTTAATAAAAGTTCAAGCGGTAGAAGATGTAACAAAAAAGTGGTATTTTACTGTTCTCCAATCTTTACATCATTTTTCAGAATGACTCACTTAAAAACGTTTACAATTTAATTTTGTTGAACTTCGTGGTGCATGCCTTAAATCCCAACACTCAGGAAGCAGAGGCCGACATAAACAGCTATCTATATATTTAAGGCAAGCCTGGTCTACATAGCAAGTTTCAGGCCAGCCAATGCTACATAGGGAGACTCTATCTTAAACAAAACAAAACAAAGCCAAACCTTTACCAAAAGCAAAATAGAAATCCTAAAAATTAATTTTTATGTAAACTATCTCCCAACAGTCACTCAGATTCCTCACCTTTGCAAATGGTGCCAGCTGCCTGCTATGGGCCGGTGGGTGTAGCACTCATGTTTTCTTTCTACCCTTATCAATACTCATTTGGGTTCTTATACTTTACTTTGCCTGCTGACTGCTCTTTATACCTGAATTACACATGCAATTATATATGCAAATTCTGTTTCTTGCTGTCTCAAACATTAGACAGAATCTTAGTTCCCCATTATGGTGTGAGGAAATTAGCCTTCCATCTTTCCAGTTCTCTGACAGCACCTCCACCTCCCACCAGATAGACTATTGCTGTCATGTCAAGGTAATGTGCATCCATTGCTTCTCTTGTTCCCATGACAAAGCACTTGAGGGAAGTCACTTAAGGGAAGAAGGACTTAAATTTGTTTATGGTTTAAGAATTGATGCAGTCCATCCTGGATGGATAGAGGCTTCTCGGTCACATTGCATCTGCAGGCAGGAAACAGAGCTGTGAACTCAGAAAAGCCTATGGGCTTTCCTGCTTGTTTTACCTTCTTATCAGCCTGGAACCCCAGACCATCAAATGGAGCAACCCACATTCGACAGAGACTCTGCCTTTTTTAGCTAAACCTGTCTGAGACACTGTGACCAACCAGTCCAGGATTACATCTCCTAGATGAGTCCAAGTCCAGGAATATGGAGATTCATGGTCACAATAGAGCACGCTTCTGCTCTGCCTGGTCACTTAACCAGTTCTCCACAGGCTAACTGTGAACATCAGCATCGGCAGTGCGCTTTGGTCATAGTCTGGCTAGACAAGTCTTCCTCTCTGAAGACCGAACAATATGATTAGATCTGTAGAGAAGATATAATTTTCAGCGTCACAGAATTTATGTTTGTAGAAAGAGAACATTCTAAGAAGAAAGCTCAAGTTGATTTCAAGTTTTTATATCTATCATTTGTTCAGAGATACTTCAATGTTCCATTAGATTGCATATTTTCTACATAGTTTTGCTTCTTTTTGCTTCGAATTTTTTGTTTTTCATAAGAAAGGTGTTCAGCTATAACATGAACACTGATGTAAGGGGAACAGAAAGGGGGAGTTCAGAGGGAGATACTATATCTCTTTACATCGTCTAGCTGATTCATCGTAAGTTTAAAAAACAGATAAACCGAATTTGGCATGTGTCAGGGCAAAAAGTAACAATCATTTTTACCTGGAGAAACCTGTGTCTTCTCTGATTTTGAATTTCAAATTTTTTTTTTGTTGTTTTTTTGTTTTTTTCGAGACAGGGTTTCTCTGTGTAGTTCGGGCTGTCCTGGAACTCACTTTGTAGACCAGGCTGGCCTCGAACTCAGAAATCCGCCTGCCTCTGCCTCCCAAGTGCTGGGATTAAAGGCGTGTGCCACCATTTTGAATCACTTCCTCCAAGTCACTGTTTTGCTTTCATCAGTGTGACCCCTGGGCTCCCGGGCGAGCCTGGCCCTCACTCCCATCAGGGCAACGTGTAATCTTGTTGGTTTGCTTTGTCCAGAGGAGAACATTTTTGAATCTTCCTTTTCTCCTTAAAGTTCTTAAATTTTGCAAGAATCTGTTCAGGAGTTTTCTGCTTGCTTCACAAAGACTCCTCTTTCCTTATTCTGGGTGAGTTTCTTCCACAGTGAGATGGTGCCTTCTGTGTTTCTTACTTCTTTGTGGAAACTTTATGCGACGAATGTGAGATCTCGAAGATTTGTTCTCTTCATATTTTGGTTCTGTGATGTATTATCTTTTTCATCTTATCAATCCCACTCTCAATTTCAAAGAGCGCGTTGCTTCCCACGGCCTTGGTTTTATTCATCTCACGTATTTCTGGAGTCTTCAGTTTTCTCCCCTTTGGTCCCTTGTTGTCTCCACCCATCTGGGTCTGCTTTTGGGTGCTTGATGCGTACTGGCCTTTGATTGCTCTGACTGGTGAGTGAAAAGCACACGGATGGTAACAGAAAGTAGGCAGGGATTTTTCTTATTCTGTACTAAGGCACTAATTTTTTAATGAATATCATCTTCATTTACATTGCCATGGTAAAACCTTTTCCAATTTCCCCCCTCCCCAAAGAACCCCCAACCCCTCCTCCCTTCCCCGCCTCCACGTATATGCCCCTCCTCCCAACACACTCTCACCTCCTCCCCTTGGTTTCCCTTTGTTGGGGCCTCTGTTGAGCCTTTACCTGACCAAGGACCATTCCTCCCACTGATGCCCAACAAGGCCTTCCTCTGCCACATTTTGGCTGGAACCATGTGTGCCCCTTGTTTGATGGTTCAGTCCCTGAGAGTCTTGGGGCATCTGGGTGGCCAAAATCATTGTTCTTCCCATGGGGCTATAAGCCCTTCAGCTCTTCTGGACCCCATGCCCAGTCCAATAGTTGGTTGTTAGCATCTGCCTCTGTATCTGTAAGGCTCTGGCAGGGCCCCTCTGGAGACAACCACGTCATGCTCCTTTTGGTATACACTTCTTGTTGTCCTTAGTAGTGTCAAAGTTTGTTGACTGTTTATAGGATGAATCCCCAGGTAGGGCAGTCTCTGGGTGACCTTTACTTCAGCCCTGGCTCCACACATTGTCTCCCTTATTGCTCCTGTGAGTATTTTGTTCCCTTTCTCAGAGGAACCAAAGCACCCTCACTTAAGTCCTCCTTCTTCTTGGGCTTCCTGTGCTGGGTGGATTGTAACTTGTTTATTTTGAGCTTTTGGGCTAACTTCTGCTTATTAGTGAGTGCATACCATGTGTGATCTTTTGTGGGTTACCTGGCTCAGGATGACATTTTCTAGTTCCATCCATTTGCCTAAGAATTTCATAAATTCATTGTTTTTAATAGTTGAATAGTACTCCATTGTGTATATATACAACATTTTCTGTATCCATTCCTCTGTTGAGGAACATCTGGGTTCTTTCCAGCTTCTGACTATTATAAATAAGGCAGCAATGAACATAGTGGAGCATGTGTCCTTATTACATGTTGGAGCATCTTCTGGGTATATGCCCAGGAGTGGTATAGCTGTGTCAGCAGGTAGTACTATGTCTAATTTTCTGAGGAATTGCCAAACTGATTTCCAGAGTGGTTTTACCAGCCTGCAATCCCACCAACAATGGAGAAGTGTTCCTCTTTCTCCACATCCTCTCCAGCATCTGCTGTCCCCTGAGTTTTTCATCTTAGCCATTCTGACTGGTGTAAGGTGGAATCTCAGTGTTGTTTTGATTTGCATTTCCCTGATAACTAAGGATGCTGAACATTTCTTTAGGTGCTTTAGGGCCATTCAAGTTTCCTCAGTTGAGAATTTCCTGTTTAATGCCATAGTACTCCATTTTTTAATAGGGTTATTTGACTCTCTGGAGTCTAACTTCTTGAGTTCTTAACCACATTATTCCTTTACATCTCAAATGATAATCCCCTTCCTGGGGACCCCTCCACTAACCCTCCATCCCATCCCTCATCCCCCCACCCCTGCCTCTACGACGGTGCTCCCCCTACCCATTCACCCACTCCTGCCTTGTCCTCCAGCATCCCTGTGTACTGGGGCATCAAGCCTCCCCCCACTGATGTCAGACAAGGCCGTCCTCTGCTGCATGTGTATCTGGAGTCCTGGCTCCCTCCATGTGTTCTCTTTGGTTGGTGTTTAGTCCCTGGGTGGTTCAGTTAGTTGGCACTGTTCTTCTTATGGGGTTGCAATGCCCCTCAGTTTCTTCAGTTCTTCCTCCAGCTATTCATTGGGGTCCCCGGGCTCAGTCAAATGATCAGCTCTAAGCATCTGTATTTTTCAGACACTGGTAGAACCTCTCAGGGACAGCTATATCAGGCTCCTGTCAGCAAGCACCTCTTGGCATCAGCAATAGTGTGGGGGCTTATTGTCTGCAGATGGGATGGATCCCCAGATGAGGCAATCTCTGGAGGTCCCATCCTTCAGTCCCTGTTCTATTCCTTGTCCCTGTCTTTGCTTTGGATTTTTAAGAAGTATTTTTAATTTAAAAATGAATGCCTATAAGGACTAAAGATGTAAAAGCAAAACAGAGAATACTATAGAAGGTAAACCTTTTCATTTGTGAATCAGAAAATAAAATTGTCAATAACTGTTCCTTGTTCCCTATGTCTCCTTCTAGAACCAATTATATATACACACGATTACAGGGATGTGTATGTATATATATATGTATGTATGTATGTATGTATGTGTTATCTATCCACCTACACATTCTTACGGATACCTTAAAAAGCATGGCTACCTGGGCACTGCCGTATCCAGATGATAGGGCAGTTTGGTGTCTTATCAATTTACTTAAATGAGTATATTCAGCCCCTCTGGAAAGTGTATAAACTTCTTAACATTGTTTGTTTGCTTTCTAAACAGTTTAATAGTACCAGACATAAATCTCTTTCTATGAAGTGAGTCCCTAAACAAACAAACCACCTCCAACGATGGAATGCCCTCTTATGAACTGCTTGTCTGTGGGATAATCTCTTGAGTACTGTATGGAAGCATCACCTGTCAATAAAAGTCTGATGGCCAATAAGCCGAGGCAGGACTCGAAGGTGGGACATCCGGGAGGAAGAGAGAAACTCCGAGGAATAGACAAGCGTGGGAAAACTTGCCACCCAGACTCTGAAGAAGTCCAAGGTATGAAACTGAGGCGGAGGTGGCCAGCCGTGCGGCAGACAGAGCAGTCTAAGTGGGTTAGTGTAAGTTCCAAGTTGGCCGGTAGAGCGAAGCCTAGCTTAAGGCCATGAACATTGTAAATAGAAATGTCTCCGTGTTGTTACTCCGGTGGGACAGGGAAAACAGGAAAGCCCAGACGTGTGCACAGCTCGGGGATGCTCCAGGCCCCTCCCCGTCCTCCTGCTCTTCTCGGTTGCTCAAGGGGACTTGAAGTTTTGATTTTTGAGACAAAAATCTCACTATATTGCCCTGGCTGGCTTTGAATCCTTGGTTATTCTGCCTCAGGCTCCCAGTGTGGGCATTATAGCCATGCATTACCACTTTGGCTCAGTTTGACATTTTTGTGAACGGTCAATCTTGTTTGGAGAGTTTTGTCTTTCATAGTAATGGAGTTTTACATTGACCAAATCTTACACTGCTAAGAAGTTAGAGCCCATCTAATCTCTTGTATTATAAATATTGCCCTGAATGCTCTTGTACAGACTTCTAGGCATTTATTTGCAAATATATTCAAATTAGGACTTTCTAGGTGACAGAGAATGCATGTTTGAAGCACAGATTAAAAAGACTCTACAATATACGTTGTGCAACTTTCCTGAAAATGTAATGTGCTCACTGGATAAACACTGAAGGTACAAAAAGATATGATAAAAATTAAATCAATTTCAGCTCCTCCTCTATTAATCCCCCCACCACTCTCCTCAGCCTCAGCTTCTCTTCTCCTCTATATAAGGGAGATCTGTGTGTGTGTGCATGTGTGCGTGTGTGCATACACATGCATATGTATGTGCAAACACATGTGCATGCATGTGTCTATATGCATATTCGTTTGTGTGTGTGTTTCCTCTTTGGAGATAATTTTCTAGAGGGATCAGAGCTGAGTCAAAGCTCTGAAGGCAAAGAAAGGAAAATTTTAATTTATGAAAAGTATTCACATTCAATTTCTTTTAAATTAAGCCGTCTGAGCTGTCCCTGAAGTGTGTCATGATGTATTGCAAGAGCCTGTTCTGCTTCTTCTTCCTTCACTTTAGCTATTGTCAGCCCGTATTCCATGTGGACATGAAGGATTTTCAAGGGACACATTCTGTCTTCCTTAGTGTGAGAACAGACAGGGTTTGTGTGGCTTTAGCATCTCTACTCCTTCCTTCTAGCACTGGAATCTGTGGTGAGTGACATTGTTGAGGAAAGGAATCGCTGGAGGGGTGGCTCAGTGGTTAAGTGTACTGGCTCCTCTCCCATGAACTGGGGTTCAATTCCATCACACACACAGTGGCTTATAACTCTCTAAGGCTGCCAACCCACGGTGTCTGTCGGCCGCTTCTAGGCTTCACTGGCACCAGGTGTGCATGTGGTACACACACACACACACACACACACACACACACACACACAGAGGCAGAACTCCTATAACCACAAGAATCAATCAAGAAGTAAGTAATTTAAGTAGGAAGACTATTTGAGGTTTTTGGGTTCTCTTTGGTCCTGGACAAGGTAAATTTTGGCGTTAGATTTTTGCATGACCACACAAAGAGGACACATTCAACAAGTAGCTTCCATGCAGAGCACACAGTTATTGAGATGCTGTTTTTCTTCCTGCCTCTCCATCACTATTACTTTTATTTGATTCCAGTGCTTTCCCGCTATCCACCATTCCTCTGTCTGTGGATAGTTTTTGGTATATGAGGTTTATAAAATATTTATTTACAGAGACAAAAGTCCTAGAAGACTTTTTTAATTGAGGGAGCATAGATATTTTGCATCAATATGCTAAAAGTAGGTCATTTATTTTATTAATCTTTACCATGAATTTTGATGATCAATGTGGAGATTTACATTTATAAATTAATCAAGACTGGGTAATAAAATGTTAATTGGATTTTAAAGTCAGATCTGGGATTGAGAACCATCTGCACTTCTTATAAACCATATGATCTTAGGAAAGTCAAAGTAATTTTCTTGGGCATCAATTTCTTCCTCTGCAAATGTTCAAAAGATTGTTTTGTGGATTAAGGAGATAATGTAAGCAAAGCCTTTTCAAGTGCCATGTGCCATGAAAACTACAGTTGTAAGCAAGAAGAGGGCAAGCTTATTAAAATTAGCAAAAGAATTCTTATGTCCATATCCAGCACTGACTATCACTGTGGGGCTTCAGAAATGTCACCTCTTGAGAATTCAATGAGACTTTGTGAACTGGCAAATGTCTTCTTAGACAGGGGATCTCAATGACTCAGTTGTCTTACTCTTAATAAAAACTGCAAGCAGCTTACCAGGGCCAGGGCCTCGGTAGAAACAGAGGTTTATGGAAGACAGGGCCCGAGGGGCTGGGAGTGGTCATGAATAACAACTCTAAGGAATGACAACTCTGTGGAACTCATTTCTTAGATACTAGAAAACTGTGGCGCAGTCAAGTTGGAAATGAGATACCAAATATAAAGAGTTGCCAAAAGGCTCAATGAGAAGATAAAAAGTTCCCCAGCGAAACTGAGTTCAGAAACATACCCATTTGGTGGCACTACATATAGCAGTGTTTCCAAGGTAGAGGGCTGGCTTCCCAAGTTCCTAAAGAGGTCTTTACTGCTGCAGACTTGGCTGGAGCTAGAGGCTTATTCCTCACTGTCTACCTGACTGTGCAGAAGACCCTGGCTCATCAGAAGTAAGAAACCATGCCAGAAGAAAGATCAGCCCATCCCCGAGCCTTTATTGAAGAGACTGAGAGGTGGAGTAATGTACGTCAATTAACCAGGTCTTTTAGTCCGTCCTTGAGGGTGCAAAGAAGGGTTGTGGGGAGAGGAAACAGCAGAGGCCGCAAAGAAGAGGCAGAGGCTGAAGTAGGGAGATTGGCATAAGGCGAGCATGGAGCAGCAAGGTAGGTGTTCATCTCAAGAACGTGTGTTTAGAATGGGGGGCACAGAATGGGGGGGCAGAAGTGGTGTGGGAGATCAGCATCAGCTCTAAAGGAGAAGCTAGAAGTGTGGGCCAAGGGATGTGTTAAATTTCACACTCCAGCAGGTAGGGGACGCATAATAGGGAATTCGGAGGACAGGATTAGAGAAGCAGGGTGAAGAGAAGTGGAGATACGGGCCTCCAGACACGCAGAATCAATACAGTCTGAGAAATAGTAAGTGGGCTCGAAAGGTCCCCTTCCGGAAGTCTGAATTAGAGCTTTGTGTTACAAATTACGCAGTGAGACCAACACTTTCATGTAAAATGTATTCCGATTAGGAAAGCAGTGGGAGGGACCATGTGCAGCTGCTTGCTCTGGCTCAGGTGTCGTAGACCAGACAGGGCTGCTTGTAGCACGTAGTTAATTTGTGGTGAATGGGTAGATGGGATTGCTGGCAGATCTTGGAGCAGTCATTTGCATTAGGGAGGACTCGTCAGTTTGAGTAGACACTCACTTCCTTGACTATCAGGATTCAAGTTGGCTGGATATTAGGATAACTGGAGGAGCCTTAAAAAACAGTCCCAAGGCTAGGCTGAAACCCATTAAGTTCCTTAAGCCCGATGATTTAAACTTACATATAAGGTAAGAAATACCTATAGAGCTTCCTCTTTGCATGTGATAATGTTCTCTGGTCAATTGCCACATGGAGTTTCTTGTCCATGTATCGCCTCCCTATAGACTGTCCACATGTGTGAATAGTATGAATAAAATCATCACAGCAGAATACAAAGCTTGAAGCTAAGTGAGTTGGGGAAGGAGTGGACAGGCAGGAGGAGGGGGATTTGGAAAGGGACTTTCAGGCTTGTGAGACGGCGGCCGATAGTGCCAGTCGCTGATGTAAAAGGCTGTCACAGTTTAGGCTGATGAGCACAGGAAAGAGACCCAAAAGTCCCAACCTAGGTTCATTTCTTCTTTAACTTGTGGTTGCAGAACCAGGAGCCAGAGGCCGAGCACGTGGCGACATCAGGAGGAGACAGGTGCAAGGCTGTCTCTACCTCCTCGCACAGAGCAAGGCTGTGCTCTGACAGGTCTACACATTGTCTCACCTCGATTCCAAAGTTTAAGAACCTAATTTTCAACACTTAAATGTTAAAAAGTTCATATAAATCTTATTTATCTTAAAATAAAATCAGAGGCGCTGATGATCCTGGGCCTCTCCCTGTTGTCTATTTTAGGAATAATGTGAACTCTCCATTGCCATTTATGTCCACAGTGGTTAGCTTTTTATTCACCTGCCTGCTGGTCCTGACCTCTGTAGGCACAGGATTTGGGGGCTTTGGTTTGATCTGAGTGGTGGTCTGACGGCTTTTCACTGGAAGAAAAGGAGACCCTCTGATCATCTTTGTAGAGAGGAAGAGACAGGCAAGGGGCGGTGGATAAAGGAACGTAGTTTCAAAATTAGTCTGGGATCAGAAAGACTGGGCATGAAGGGTGAGTACATGACGGGAAGAGGATTTGGGGGAGGGGAGGAGGACACACGAGAGGCCGTCAGTCTCTGTAAAGTAAATGTAGCATTGTGAGTCAAAAGACAAAATACTGGGTCTGAGCAGTGGAGGAAGGTTAGGAGACTTGTACAGAACCTACTGAAGAGGAAACAAACTTGGGGTGAAAGATAAGACTTTTTCAGGCCCCTTAAAAAGTACTGAGCGCGTCAGAATTTCCAATGACTTATTTATTTGGAAACAGCTTTTCCCTACTTATTTGGAACAGAAGATTAGAGTAAAAAATTATATTTGAGAGCTTTAAAAGTTATCTTATGTTTAAACCAGTCTTTTTTCAAGTATTTAATTTCAAGAGCATTAAGGACTAAGTCCCATAAAGGCCATTACTAGCGCAACAAAGCTTACCTTTCATTTGACTGTACGTGAAAAAGTTTCCTGTCCTATTATTTTTCCAACTGTAGCACCATTTTTTTTTTTTATTAAATCACACAAAAGGATGCTTTGAAAGCACTTATGCAAAAGTATTCATGTGTTCTGTTTCAGTGCCAATATTTGTGTTTGACTGAACCTTTTCAGATAACATAAAAGCAATTTGTTTTATTGAATGGAACAAATGTTTGTTTGTTTCTTAGGGAAATTTTTTTGTTTGTTCAGGCCTGCTTATTTTTAGAGATGGAAGGCATGTAAGCTGAAATGATGTTGCATTAAAATTATCCTTCATCAATTTGTTTTACACCACTTACTTTTAATTGATGCCAGCAAGTCCTGAGCTGCTCATGGGTAAATTTGTTTTGCAGATTTGTGTATTTGGAGAATGGTAGATGCATTTGGAGAACACTATAAACACAGAATCATAGTTAAGAAGGTTAAGACTTATAGAAAATTGGAGGGTAGAAAATCATACTCTTTTATTGAGGATGTTTTGAATTAAGAACAAAATTGATTTTCATAGTAAAAATCTACATACTTATTTTTTTTCTGTTTCTCAGAATTGTACTAACTGTACCACTTATTTTTATTCACAAAGAGGGAAGTATTTCTTTGATTTAGGCAATTTTACAAACTACAATTAAATAATGTAATTCAAGGAGATGTTAGCTATTGGGATCTGAAGGGGCTAATTAGTTCTAAAATAGACATAAAAGAAATAGTCATAGAAACATTTTTTCAAGGGTAGAACTAGAGAATGTGGCTCTCCTGTGATATCAAAATAGACCTTCTACTCTCCTTCACACAAGTGACTGGTGGGACTTACGGACCTTATGGGGAAATGGGCATCCAGAAAAACACAAAGAATAAATGATTCCAGACCAGAAAAATCAAAAGAGAGGTAAAAATTACACACCATAACAACAAAATGTCAGCGTGGGGAGGCAGGAAGGGCCTGGAGGAGGTGAGGGAGAGGAGAGTATAGTGCATGGAAATAACTTTATTTTCAATAAAAATTGAGAGAGAGTGAGAGCGAGAGCGAGAGCGAGAGCGAGAGCGAGAGAGAGAGAGAGAGAGAGAGAGAGAGAAGAGGAGAGGAGAGGAGAGAGGAGAGAGAGGAGAAAGGAGAGAGGGGAGAGAGGGGAGAGAGGGGAGAGAGGGAGGAGGGAGAGGGGAGAGGGGAGAGGGGAGAGGGGAGAGGGGAGAGGAGAGAGAGAGAGGAGAGAGAGAGGAGAGAGAGAGAGGAGAGAGAGGAGAGAGAGAGGAGAGAGAAGAAGAAGAAGGAGGAGGAGGAGGAGGAGAAGGAGGAGGGGAGGGGGGAAGGGTGAGGGTGAGGAGGAGGAGGAGGAGGAGGAGGAGGAGGAGGAGGAGGAGGAGGGGGAAATCATGCCTGGTACTGGAAACCTAGTGTCTTAGTCAGGGTTTCTAGTCCTGCACAAACATCATGACCAAGAAGCCAGTTGGGGAGGAAAGGGTTTATTGAGCTTACACTTCCACACAGCTGTTGATTATCAAAGGAAGTCAGGACTGGAACCCAAGCAGGTCAGGAAGCAGGAGCTGATGCAGAGGCCATGGAGGGATGTTACTTACTGGCTTGCTTCCCCTGCCTTGCTCAGCCTGCTCTCTTATAGAACCCAAGAATACCAGCCCAGAGATGGTACCACCCACAAGGGGCCCTCCCTGACTTGATCACTAATTGAGAAAATGCCCCACAGCTGGATCTCATGGAGGCACTTCCCCAACTGAAGCTCCTTTTCCTATGATAATTCCAGCCTGTGTCAAGTTCACACACAAAACCAGCCAGTACACCTAGCCAGTCACCCAGAGGTAGTG
Source organism: Apodemus agrarius (assembly GCA_964023405.1). Taxonomy (NCBI): domain Eukaryota; kingdom Metazoa; phylum Chordata; class Mammalia; order Rodentia; family Muridae; genus Apodemus; species Apodemus agrarius. The sequence continues at coordinate 49,944,416 of OZ030025.1, forward strand.
ACTAGTGATGTCTTGAGTCTTAGAGAAGTCATGCCTACTGTGTACTACACCAGTGCAATTCCTCCATGAATTCTAAATATCTCTCCTCATATAGACAGGTAAGTGTGCTCTCACCTCTCATCAAACAAACGCTGCTTACAGTAGCCAGAGACCGTCACTGAAAACCCAAAGTGGCTAAAATACAGTGAGCAAGTGACAAGGCTCATCCAGCCCTAACTGATAGATCTAAAACACAATTCCTCCACCCAAGGCTCGGCCAGCCCTAACTGATAGACCTAAAACACAATTCCTCCACCCAAGGCTCGGCCAGCCCTAACTGATAGACCTAAAACACAATTCCTCCACCCAAGGCTCGGCCAGCCCTAACTGATAGACCTAAAACACAATCCCTCCACCTAAGGTTCAGGGAACAGCATGAAAGAAGGGGGCGGGGTGGGAAGATTGGTAGAGCCAGAGCACCAAGGAAGCTGCTGTGAGATTATGTCTTCTAAAAATTGGCAGAGGCTACAGCCATGACACCTCAGTGATATGTATGACTGCCTCCCAAGACCTGAACAAGGCTGGGAGATGGCTCGTCAGGTAGGAATACTTGCTGTTTTTACGCACCATCCGTGTTTAATTCCAAGCACCACATGGAGACTTGCAATTGTCTATAACTCCAGTTCCAAGGTATCTGATACCCTCTTCTAACCTTCCTGGGCTCTAGACACAGATTATTATTAGATTAAAATAAATATTTAGGTGAGATATGGTCCACAGACATATATGTGATCAAGGTACACATACACGTTAAGTAAGGAAATACATATATACATACATGCATGCATGCATACATACATATATACATACATATATGCAGACCCAAGACCTGAAGAAGTGCAACACTGGTAGACATACTAACGTAGAAGAGGGAAATCTCACGGGGCCCCACCAACAAGAACAGACAACTGTGAAACACTGAGAATAGGAAAAATAGTCCTTCCCAGGAGTGAGCGTCCTACTGGGTTATTTAATTCAAATTGGTCAGCCCTGAACTGCATTCAAGCGACACTAGATGAATTTATACATGTGTATGCTGAGTACTCTGTATATGTGTGTGTATTCTGTTCTCTATACTGCATGCTGCGGAACATGAGGAAGATATTAGATTAAAATAAATATTTAGGTGAGATTTTTTCCATACAAATTTTGTGGTCTTCAAGATGCATTTCAATATTTTCATGTAGTATTTTTTTTTTTTTGAAAATGGCAAGTTCAGTTGTGTTCCTAGATAACAGCTACATCCTAACTGAAACATGTTACCAGCGCCCCTTTGACAGAGTCCCTGCCATGCAGTTACTTGAGAAAGCTGCAGGGGGCAGTCTCCATCCAAGCCACCTTGAAGAAGTTCCCTTCAAATTTGGTGAAGGTCCCGGGCAGCACTATGAGTAGTACATGCGCTCATCAAATATGACCTATACGAGATGTTAATGTAAGACGAACCTCAGGTGTGTGGCAACATTTAAAGGGATTACATGAGAAATGTGCTGTGAAAAGAAAGAAGGTAAAACGGAGAGTAAGACCTACGTGGTGCCCAACTGGATCAGTGTGAAAAACCGAGAACTTCAAGGAATGAGCTGTATTACTGGTCTGTTTAAAGTGAGTGAGTCATGAGGAAGAAAGACATGGTGAGTCTCTCTCTCTCTCTCTCTCTCTCTCTCTCTCTCTCTCCCTCCCTTGATATGCACATCAATCAATATTGATAGATTAGATACATATATAGTTATAGATGTAGGTATGGATAGGTATAGATATATAGATGATATAGATATAGATATAGATGATATGGATGATATGGATGATATGGATGATATGGATGATATGGATGAGATATAGATGTAGATATAGATATAGATATAGATGTAGATGTAGATGTAGATGTAGATGTAGATATAGATATAGATATAGATATAGATATAGATATAGATCTCTTATATCAATGTCAAGTGCAGAGAAAGGGTCCCTGATTCTGATAGGATGTAAGTGTGCAGGCCCATGATAGGAACTGGAAGGAGACATGGCATGCACATATTATGTAATTAAAAATTATGTAATTATATTTTAATTTAAAAAACATCAAAGGGGGAGAATTGCATCAACAAACCTGCTGATGTGCTAAGCTGAGAGGAGGGGACCAAGGACACAGGTTCTCAGCACAGCACGGAGGACCTGGCCTGCGGAGCACCCGGGGCCGGGTCGGGGGCTCTCAGTGCTTGAGCACGACTGCGCTGCAAGCTTTGGTTTCTCTAAGCGCCTGTTTGTGATTATGTGAGCTACGGACCGGGACATGCCGTCGTGGAGGTCAGAAGACCACTTTGGGGGTCGTTTTCTCATTTTTTACTTCGCTGAGGCAGGGTCTCTCCCTCTGCTGTTCCTTCTGCTGCATCCCAAGCTCGAGGCTGGCCAGCCTAGACTCCCTGGACGCCTCTGTTTCCACCCCTCCCTGTGTCGGAGGAGCGTGAGGATTGGAGACGCGGCTGCGTCTCGGAGTGCTTGCATCTGAGAACATACTGCATGAGATACTGTTCTCTGTGCCAAGTAGCTTTTGTGTGTATTGGGGAACGCTAAGGGAGTGCGGCACATGGTTTTTATCCCTTCCTCAGGTGTCTCTGCAGGTCCCTGTGGCTGTTCCTGCTGAGTCAGGAGCAAGTCTACTATTTGGTGGCTTTTAACACAGGCCCAAGGCTCACTGGGCTGGCATCTGTTACATTGTCTTTGAGTACATTTAAAACATTGAAACGAAAATGAACTATATTTGTGAAGAAGAATATTGCTTTACAAGTTTGTTAACAAAATCGTATTTTCCCAAACTGTGCTCTGATAGGCACACAAATCCCCACCCCACCCCCAAAACGCCAGGCTGGCTCTGACTTCTGCTTTCCTGTCTCAAGGCTGCCTCTGCCTCTGTGTCATAGATCACCAGTGAAAGTTACTAAATTAGGAGATAAACCTGAGGGAAGGCAGGGCACTGGTTCCTCCCGGGCAAGGGTGGACATGGGCAGGGTAGAGTTTGGGGAGTTTTTATGGAGTTGGGGGGGCTGGGGTGTTTTAAAGCTGGGCGATGTGTATGCCCGTTTGCCACATTGGCATTTCTTCTTCCAGAAGCAATTTAAAATAACTTTTTTTTTTTGTTTTTGTTTTTTGTTTTTTTTTTTCGAGACAGGGTTTCTCTGTATAGTCCTGGCTGTCCTGGAACTCACTCTGTAGTTCAGGCTGGCCTCGAACTCAGAAATCCGCCTGCCTCTGCCTCCCGAGTGCTGGGATTACAGGCATGCACCACCACTGCCTGGCTTAAAATAACTTTTTATAATTTGAAATTATAAAAGCAAGCTTCAGCATTGTAGATCACCCCCCTCTAGCCTCTAAAGCCTCTTCTGCTCAGCGTCTTCTGGGGCTGTGACGTCAGCTCTGCACGGAGGCGTCTTGAAGGTAAAGGTGCTTGGTCCATGCCTGATACCCGACTCTGACCTTGGAATAAACGGGGAGAGGGAGACTGCTGATTCTGAACTCCACATATTTCTGTGGAACTCCTGTGTCCCACTCCATAATAAACAAATGTAATATGGTTATTTTTAAAAAACACCCAAACACCACCATCGATCTGTATATACTTAGCGTACAGGCTGTGGGTGTTAATCAAGACTCCCATGGCAAGAAGCCGGGATCCAACTCAAATTGTTTAAGAATCTTTCCCCAAAAAGGGATAAGGAAAAGAATCCATTGATTGTGTAACAAGGAGGGACAGGCGTACGATTAATTTGGGCCACACCGCACTAGGGGTCTCAGACTCTGACACCCGGCCTATCTCTACTCTCAGATGTGTTTCTCTGTATTTTGACTTCTGTTTCTCTTGTGATAGATAACTTCATCTATCTAACCTCAGAAGAGTGCCACATACAACCAGTTGACATTTTCCTAATAACTCAGGATCATATAAAAGAAAATAAAGCATGTCTTCTGGTAGCCTGGGCGGCTACACAATTCGAAGCATCCCTTGTTCAAAAGGAGGAAGAACACTGTTCCTAAAGGTTTAAAATAAAATTTTATTCTATGTGTTCTTTCTCTTTTCCTTGTCATGTTTATTAAAGATATTTGTTTTTGTGTGTATGAGTGTTGGTCTGAATGTATGTATGTGCACCACAACAGGCCTGCTCCCAGAGAAGGACAGGAGGGGATTCTGGGTGCCTGGAACTGGAGTTAGGGACAGTGTGAGCCACCAGGTGCATGCTGGGAACTGAGTCCTGCCGAGAGCAGCAGAGCCTGCTAACCACTGAGCCATCTTCTGAGTCCATTTCAGGTTTTCAGAATTTTCTTATTTAATACCTAAGTAGAGAAAAATTACATGATGATGACTACAAACCTTATCAATGATAAAGAATGATCATATTTGTAAGAGTATTTAATTCATGTATAGAATAACCAAATCCAAAATTCATATTTTGTAAGCACACGTGTTCAACCACTGTGTTGAAAACAAGTTCATAGTAATGTTTAGGTATGGGCCTTGAATTCCTGTTCTTTCCAAGACTTTTTAGCATGAAAGGATGCTGAATTTTGTCAAATGCTTTTTCAGATAGAATACTTAAGTGACCCAAAAAACTCCACCAGAGAACTCCTACAGCTGATAAACAACTTCAGCAAAGTAGCTGCTTATAAAATCAACTCAAGCAAATCAGTAGCCTTCCTATACTCAAAGGATAAGCAGGCTGAGAAAGAAATTAGGGAAATAACACCCTTCACAATAGCCACAAACAATATAAAGTATCTTGGTGTGACTCTAACCAAACAAGTGAAAGATCTGTATGACAGGAACTTCAAGTCTTTGAAGAAAGAAATTGAAGAAGACCTCAGAAGATGGAAAAATATTTCATGCTCTTGGATTGGCAGGATTAATATAGTAAAAATGGCCATCTTGCCAAAAGCAATCTACAGATTCAATGCAATCCCCATCAAAATCCCAAATCAATTCTTCATAGATTTAGAAAGAGCAATTCTCAAATTCATCTAGAATAACAAAAAATCCAAGAATAGCTAAAACTATTCTCAACAATAAAAGAACTTCTGGGGGAATCAATATCCCAGACATCAAGCAGTACAGATGGTTGTGAGCCATCATGTGGTTGTGGGATTTGAACTCAGGACCTTTGGAAGAGCAGTCAGTCCTCTTAACCACTGAGCCATCTCTCCAGCCCTCAATGTAACGCTTACAAAGGACAGCATTTAATCAGGGCTTGCTTACAGGTTCAGAGTATCAAGGCAGGAATCATGGCAGTAACTAGGCAGGCATGGTGCTGGGTGGGCTAAGAGGCCTATATTTTGATCGAAAGGCAGTCAGAAGACTGTCTTCTAGGCAGCTAGGAGGACGGTCTCAAAGCCCACCCCTATAGTGACACCCTTCCTCCAACAAGGCCACACCTTTTCCAACAAGACCACACCTCCTAATGTGCCACTCCCCAGGCCAAGTGTATTCAAACCACCTCAGACAGCATGGTTATTTGATTGTTAACCGTTTACAGCTCATTTGTTTTGAGGCTCAGTGGTTCCTGCTCCTACTCTGGTGCATCTAATTTGCCCACTAGAGTAGATGCTTGGGAAGTGAGCTGTCCTGACCAACCTCACTTCTCCATGAAAAGCAAATCTTGTTATATAACAGGTCCTAGATGAGGCCCGTTGAATAAAGAAACAAAAGCTGCTGTCAGAAAACGGTGTTTTCAAAATGCCTTATGTAACATTAATTCCACGCCCAACAGAAGGCTTTCATAAAGGAATCCCTCATTTAGGATGTCACCAGATTCTATTTTCTCAAGGATCATGCTGTCTCCTGAGGAAAATGAAGCATCTTTTGGTTAAAACCGTGAAAGAAACCAATTAAGCGCAGAACCCAGCAGAGTAATATTTCTAATTCAGACTGGTTTCTGGGAGTCTGTGTCTTCAACAAAGCTCATTGCCTGGGGCGTGTCTTTGGACTCTAGGTAAGGTCAAGTACTGTCTGTGGACGCGGGAGGAGCCGGTTTCACCTTGCCGCTGGGCAGATCAGTTCTGGCAGAGTGGAATCCAAGGGCTACAAGTGTCAGGACTATGGGATTGGCCATTTATCAGCTTTGCCTTAAAACATTCTCTTATAATTTTTTTTCAGTGCTGTCTGGGACTGAGGGAAAACGACAACAAACAATTCGACCTTGCGCTCACTTCAAGATCCTCTCTCCGGCACCGTGTTAAAAGCTCCATCTCGGCACTCAGATTAAAGCACTGCTGCTCACCACACAACCTCGCCAGCCTGGCTCCAGGGAAGGAGCAGCCACTGGAACAACGCAGGCAATTTAATCTTGCCGCAGAGCGGGGTAAGCCAGACTCCGGAGGCTCGAGTGGGATGGAGTGCAATTCCCTCGACCCAATAGGAAGAATGAAAGCGGGGCTGAGGTGAACGAGAGACAACATCCAAAATGGCATAAAAATTAACCACCCAACTCAATGAATTACCCACAAGATAATGGGATAAATGCTTGTGAGTTAGACCAAGGAGCAAAGACACAACAGAAAGAAAGAATTCAGAACTGCAGACTGAAACCTTTTTACTTCGCTCTCTGTTCTGTGTGGCAAAATCTCGGTCTCTCTCTTTCCACTTTACTTAAGTTCAGGTTTTAAAACTTGGTTGTTCTCCATGGAATTGAGCCTGTGTAGGTCATTGTGCATAGCTGTACTTCAAATACTGCTCTCTGCTATCACTCAAACTCCTCGTTACACAGTTTGACCTGAAATTAAAGAACAGGATAGCTTCATGCTTTAAAATTAGTTCCCACTATTTTATAGTGATAAAAACGAGTTATGAAAAAAAAAAAACCCTTAGGTATAAGCCAAGCTAGAGTTCATAATTAAGATCACCAGAATAAAAAACATAGTCACATGTCTGCTCCCCTATTGGACCAGTTTAATTAATAATAAAATGTTCATTGTTCATTGCTGTAGTAAAAATTACTTGGGGGTTTCTACCCCATCCTTGATTATATTGTTCCCAAACAAATGGTACAACCCTTTATATTTATAGTATGCCTTACAGCACTAGAGCTGGGCACAGATCAACTCTCTGTGGCATTTGTCGACCTCACTGTCATCAAATGCGAGATTTCACTTTGCCATTTTCCCCATGGGCTCTCCACAAGCCACTGGCCAGCCCTCACGGCCACGCTCCCATGATGCACCTCCCTCATGCCTGTCGTCTCCCTTCTTCTCCTCACGGGCTCTGCCTCGGACCTGCAAGCCTGGGAACTGAAGTTCCGCTTCCCTCCCTCTGTCCAGCTGTAGGTTGTAGGCTTCTTTAGTCAAACAATCATTTCAAGTTAAGGAGCAAGGCTGTATAGCACCACTTGGTATATATGAAGAACTGCTTGTCAGGGACAACCGTGTCTTGAGAAGCCAGAATTTAGCATTAGAATACAAGCAGCATCCTTCTAACCCCCCCCACAGTCAATTATACCTATGCTAATACAATGAGCAGTGACTAAAGCAGTATTGGTTGGTTAGGTGTGGTACCAAGGGCTGATGGCTCAATGGTTAAGAGCACTTGCTACTCTTCCGAGGACCTGAGTTCCTGTTTCGGCACCCATGTCAGGCTGACCATGACTACCTGAGACTCCAGCTCAGGGGAATCTGATGTCCTCTTTTGGCATCTGCACACACACAAGGCATACTACCCATGGGACACACAGCCACTTAACTAAAATATCCTTTAAAAGAAAAACGAATGGCTGATATAAACTTTTAATTTTGATATCTGGTTAAAAACTTCATCGTCTTGGTGATTCAATTAAATCTTGAAAGAAGATGAATGCGACGTTAGCCAGTGACTTCTGACTCAGAGCATGGGTGACATCGCATGACAGCTGTCAAAGAGAGAAGGTCCACTAAATGAGACTAAGGGATGTGACAGAAATAAAGGCTGCAAAGTGATGATAATGAATATGGTATTTTTCTTTCACATAGTCTGTCGCCTCCTACACCCTTCACAGATGAGGAACCTAATTGGCCTTGGAGAGAGTATCCACTCAACCTAGTGTCAGAATAGCAGGTGGTTAGAAATGTGTTAAACAGCATACTAATTAGATTGATGTCCATGCATTTTCAAACATTTAAAACTTATTAAATGATTACTTTTTTTTGAAGAAATGTGTGACTTTATTTGCAAAGGGGAGACATCTCAAATTCAGATATAATTGAAAATTCTTGTTGACTTACTTAAATTGCAAGTTAAGTAGAACTCACTTTTGCCCTTATTGTGTAACCAGGCAGAGAGGAATTCTAGATGGGAAAAAGTTGGGACGAAGACCGAGTGCTCCAAGCTTTCTTGCATTCATGTGCATGTGGGACACACATGATCAAGCAAATGTCACAGTGCCACTCTGTTCCTAAGCTTCTCATTTGCATGGGCACAAACAATGCAGCACGGGCCCTCTATTTCCACAACTCCTCAGACGAGAGCAGAAAGCAGACGGAGGGGTGTTAGAGGTAGTCTGGAGATTCATTTAGAATCCGGACACAGTACCCTTTTTATTTTAAACATTAAATGTAGCAGCATAAGAGTCATGCACTCCTGGAGGTCAGCGGGTTCGTGCAGCGTAAGAGCAATGCATTTTCAGGGGTCAAGAGTTCCTGCAAACGTTTCCAGATGTCAGTGAGGGCTTACCATGTTGACTCAGTTTAGCAGCTTGCCTTTCAGATGAGACTGAGTCAGGCTGGTGTGGCCTTCCCCACTTTCTGCAAGCCAGTGCTGCTGGAGACCCCATTTCACCTTCTGTATCAGTTCTTCCCAACATAGTTATGGTCTGGAGTCATCTGGGAAGTGCATATATGAGTTATACATATATGCATGTAGAATACATGTGTACATACTTTCTGAAACACACTGAATTGAAATCTCTAGTGATGAAGGACCTGGGACATGCGTTGTCCACATCGCTACATGTGATTCTGATTAAGCCACACGGTCTCATTTCTCAAGCCAAGTATTAGAAGACATTTGCTACCACATTGCTCTCTTCAGTGTAAATCTTTTCAGTCTTCTCTTCACATGCTTAAAATGTTACCCAGCAAGGCACATGGATGGCGTTTGAAGAGGCAGGCTTCCCTGCCAGCTCCAACCTCATTGTCTTACTCCTGATATTCTCGGCCAAATCCACTGGCTGCCTTTCCTCAGTTGTATATTCCTGCATGCTTTTTGTGCCTTTCCGCAGGGTCTTTTCTCTTCTCTTCCAGGTCTGTGTTCTTTTAAGGCCCATTTAAATCTAGCATATGTATCAGACCTTTGGTCCACTTCATGCTTTCTGACCCCAGCAGCCTTTGTCATTTGTACCGCCAGACTGTCGTCTGTATTATAGTTACTTGTGACTAATAGACTCAACTCTTGGGATGCCTCTCAAGCGACTGGCATATATGACACAGCGTTTATAACATTTCCCTACCTGTAAGTACATTCAAATGTTTAACATTACTCCCTGGGGGCCATGTTGATGCGTTCGTTCAGAAGAGTCTTGGATGTTCAGCCTATCCCCGCACCACGCCCGTCTCCTTCTCTAGGATGGAGCTCAGGTCTCACACAGGCCAACGGTCACTTGTGTGCTCAAATTAGAAAAGAGAACAGACCCTTCGGCTGCCGTGCGCTCGCTGCTCAGCCCCTGCTGTGACGAGCTATGGAAGCTTTCCTCTCTGTGATCACGTTCTCGCTGTTTCCTGTCCACTGCACAGTCGTAGTGCAGCCTGCCCCTTGACTCCCTCCATGCGTAAGCTCATCCCAGAATGAAGCTGTTTATTGTGACTTCAGAAGGTAAACGGAGTGGCCTGAGTCTCTCCGTTCTTAAGTTGCAAAGATACAGGTTACTGCACAGCGAGCCTCCGGTCAGCCCCGGGAACTCATTGTTGTTGGCTGTCTGAGCATGTTTACTGTTAAAAGATGGAGGGCTACTTTGAAGATCTGATCCTGATTTATTAGAGAAGTTTTGGGATCCATTCAGAATGCTCAGAGGGTAGAGGCCTTTGCTGCCAAGCCGGACAACCTAACTTTGATCCCTCGGACGGAAGGTGAGACCCAGTTACCACAAAATGTCTGCCCTTTGCCATCTACCTGCTCACTGTGACATGTGCACAGTCTGAGAACATAACTCAGTTGATAGCATGTTTACGTTTTGAACCAGGCCACTCCATCTTGTGGCCTGGGTGGCATGTACCACCATAGTGAACAAATATATGACAGAGAGATAAGAAAGAGAAGTGGGGAGTCTACCTTGCATAGCCCCCAGGAGAGAAGGATCTCCCAGCAGTGCTTTCACTTTTGAACTCAGAGGATTAAGGACACAGGCTTAAAGCTCCACAGAAGGAACAAACTCCAGCCAGAGACAACAATACCAACAAGAGATAACTAGATGTCGAAAGGCAAGCACAAGAACCCTACCAACAGAAACCAAGGCCACATGGCAACATCAGAACCCAGTTCTCCCACCACAGCAAGTCCTGGATACTCCAACAGACCAGAAAAGCAAGAGTTGGATTTGAAATCATATCTCATGATGCTGATAGAGGGCTTGAAGAAAGACTTAAATAACTCCCTTAAAGAAACACAGGAGAACATTGGTCAACAGATAAAAGCCCTTAAAGAGGAAACACAAAAATCCCTTAAAGAAATACAGGAGATCATGGGTCAACAAGCAGAAGCCCTTAAAGAAGAAACACAAAAATCCCTTAAAGAATTACAGGAAAACCAGCTCGCAGGCTTGCTGCCAGGCCGCCATCTTCCCTCGGGTCACTGCGGACTGCCTGCCGGCTGCTGGGTTCAGATGCATGGACAGAGACCTAGCCTAGCATCGACTACCCCGTCAGGCTCTTGCTTGCGCCCAGAGCCAGAGCAGGTCGGCGGGAGATCTGTACACCAACAGCTCGGCAGTACACCCAGAGCCAGATCAGCTTGGCGGGTGGTCTCTGCGCCAACCCGCGAGGGCACCAACCTGCTAGTGGGTCTGTGCCTGGAGTACAGCCAGAGGCCGACATCTTGCCTCAGGACACCACAGACAGCTAACAAGACAGAGCCCTGTGGACTGAGAGCAACACCATCTAGGTTCTAGCAGCCCAACCAGGGAACCTCAGGTCCTGCAGGGGATCTGGTGGTTATACAGAGCCCCGAGACCCACCACCATCTTGGAGCTTGTGGCCTGAACAGGTCACCATAGAGAACCAACAGAGGAGCCCAGGTCACCATAAAGATCTAACAGACGAGCCCAGATCGGTGGAGGAAAAAAAAAAAGATTTGATTCTTAAGAGCTGGCAACTAGGCAGGCCAGGAGGATACTGTGGGAGGCCAATTGCAGGTCCAGCAGTGAGCCTGGGGAAGACTTGGATCTGGCCCAGCAAAGCTGAGGAGGTAATTCAGAGCCCAGTAACTGAAACCTCCTGGTCTCCACCTCAGGAGTTTGGACAGCCTCTATGACAGCAGCGCCAAATGCCAGGCTCACAGGAGCTTCAAACACCAACCAGTAACAACAAGACCAACTAACTCCAGAGATAAACAGATGGCAAAAGGCAAACGTAGGAACTTTACTAACAAAAATCAAGGCAATATGGCAGCATCTGAACCCAATTCGCCAACCACAGCAAGTCATGGATACCCCAACACACCAGAAAAACAAGAGCTGGATTTAAAAGCACTGGTCATGATGCTGCTAGAGGAACACAAAAAAGACATAAACAAATCTCTTAAAGAAATGCAGGGGAACATAAATAGGGTAGAAGCTCTTACAATGCAAACACAAAAATCACTTAAAGAATTCCAGGAGAATATGGATCAACAGACACAAGCCAATAAAGAGGAAATGAGAAAATCACTTAAAGAAATGCAGGAGAACTTGAATCAACAGGCAGAAGTCATGAAAGAGGAAACACAAAAATCTCTTAAAGAATTGCAAGAAAACACAAACAAATAATGGAACTGAGCAAAACCATCTAAGATCTGAACACAGAGGTAGAAACAACTAAGAAATCACAAAAGGAGACAACTTTGGAGATAGAAAACGTTGGGAAGAAATCAGGGGTTGTAGATGCAAATATCAACTACAGAATACAAGAGATAGAGGTAAGAATCTCAGATGATGAAGATACCATAGTAACCATTGACTCCACAGCCAAAGAAAATGCAAAATGCAAAAGGCTTGTAACCCAAAACATCCAGGAAATCCAGGACACAGTGAGAAGACCAAACCTAAGGATTATACGGATAGATGAGAGTGAAGATCTACAATTTAAAGGGCCAGCAAATATCTTCAACAAAATTATGGAAGAAAACTTTCCTAACCTAAAGAGAGAGATGCCCATGAATATACAAGAAGCCTACAGAACTCCAAACAGACTGGACCAGAACAGAAGTACCTCCCGTCACATAATAATCAAAACCGCAAACATACTAAACAAAGAAAGAATATTAAAGGCAGTAAGAGAAAAAGGCCAAGTAACATATAAGGGAAGACCTATCAGAATCACACCAGACTTCTCTCCAGAAACCATGAAAGCTAGAAGATCCTGGGCGGATCTTATGCAGACTCTAAGAGAACACAAATGTCAGCGAAGACTACTATACCCTGCGAAACTCTCAATCAACATAGATGGTGAAATCAAAATATTCCATGACAGGACCAAATTTACACAATATCTTTCCACTAACCCAGCTCTACAAAGGATAATAGGAGGAAAACTCCAATACAAGGAAGGAAACTGCACCCAAGAAAAAGCAAGATAGTAACCTTCTTCCAACAAACTCAAAAGAAGATAACCACTCAAAAACAAAAATAACATCAATAATGACAGGAAGAAATAATCACTCTTCCTTAATATCTCTTAACATCAATGGACTCAATTTCCCAATAAAAAGACATAGACTAAAAGACTGGATACGGAAACAGGACCCTACATTTTACTGCATACAGGAAACACACCTCAGATTCAAAGACAAACACTACCTTAGAGTAAAAGGCTGGAAGACAATTTGCAAGCAAATGGTCGCAGGAAGCAAGCTGGAATAGCCATTCTAATATCAGATAAAATTGACTTTCAGCCAAAAGTCATCAAAAGAGACACAGAAGGTTACTTCTTGCTAGTCAAAGGAAGAATCCACCAAGAAGAACTCACAATTCTAAACATCTATTCTCCAAATGCAAGGGCACCCTCATTCATAAAAGAAACTTTACTAAAGCTCAAAGCACACATTGCACCTAACACAATAATTGTGGGGAACCTCAACACTCCACTATCCTCAATGGACTGATTAGGAAAACAGAAACTAAACAGGGACACAGGGAAACTCATTGAAACGTTGGACCAATTGGATTTAATGGATATATATATAGAACATTTCATCCTAAAGCAAAAGACTATACCTTTTTCTCAGCACCTCATGGTATGTTATCCAAAATCGACCATATAATTGGTCACAAAACAGACCTCAACAAATATAAAAAGATCGAACTAATCCCATGCCTCCTATCAGATCACCATGGAGTAAGAGTGTTCTTCAATAGCAACAAAAACAACAGAAAATCCTCATATACATGGAGACTGAACAATATTCTACTCAATGATACCTTAGTCAAGGAAGAAATAAAGAAAGAAATCAAAGACTTTCTAGAATTTAATGAAAATGAAGGCACAACATACCCAAATCTATGGGACACAATGAAAGCAGTGCTAAGAGGAAAACTCATAGCCATGAGTGTCTCAAAAAGAAACAGAAGAGAGCATATACTAGCAACTTAATGGCACACCTGCAAGCTCTAGAACAAAAAGAAGCTATTTCACCCAGGAGGAGTAGAAGACAGGAAATCATCAAACTCAGGGCTGAAATCAATCAAGTTGAAACAAAGAGAACCATACAAAGAATCAACAAAACCAGGAGCTGGTTCTTTGAGAAAATCAACAAGATAGATAAACCCCTAGCCAGACTTACCAAAGGGCACAGAGACAGTATTCAAATGAACAAAATTAGAAATGAAAAGGGAGATATAACAAAAGAAACAGGAAATTCAAAAAATCATCAGATCCTACTACAAAAGCCTATACTCAACACAACTGGAGAATCTGGAGGAAATGGACAATTTCCTAGACAGATACCAAATACCAAAATTAAATCAGGATCAAATAGATCTTCTAAACAGACCCATAACCCCCAAAGAAATAGAAGGGGGTCATAGAAAGTCTTACAACCAAAAAAAAGCACAGGACCAGATGGTTTTAGTGCAGAATTCTATCAGACCTTCAAAGAAGACCTAATACAAATACTCTTCAAACTATTCCACAAAATAGAAACAGAAGGAACACTACCCAACTCAGTCTACGAAGCCATAATTACCCTGATACCAAAATCACCCAAAGATCCAACTAAGAAAGAGAATTCAGACCAATCTCCCTTATGAACATCAATGCAAAAATACTCAATAAAATACTTGCCAACTGAATCCAAGAACACATCAAAACGATCATTCACCATGATCAAGTTGGTTTCATCCCAGGGATGCAGGGATGGTTCAATATATGGATATCCATCAACGTAATCTACTACATAAACAAACTCAAAGGAAAAAAACACATGGTCACCTCATTGGATGCTGAAAAAGCATTTGACAAAATTCAGCATCCTTTCATGTTAAAAGTCTTGGAAATAACAGGAATTCAAGACCCTTACCTAAACATAGTAAAAGCAATCTACAGCAGACAGGTAGCCAACATCAAAGTAAATGGAGAGAAACTTGAAGCAATCCCACTAAAATCAGGGACTAGACAAGGCTGCCCCCTCTCACCATATCTCTTCAATATAGTACTTGAGGTACTAGCTAGAGCAATTCGACAACATAAGGAAGTCAAAAGGATACAAATTGGAAAGGAAGAAGTCAAACTATCACTATTCGCAGATGATATGATCGTATACTTAAACGACCCAAAAAACTTCACCAGAGAACTCCTACAGCTGATAAACAACTTCAGCAAAGTGGCTGGTTATAAAATCAACTCAAGCAAATCAGTAGCCTTCCTATACGCAAAGGATAAGCAGGCCGGGAAAGAAATTAGGGAAATAACACCCTTTACAATAGCCACAAACAATATAAAGTATCTTGGTGTGACTCTAACCAAACAAGTGAAAGATTTATATGACAAAAACTTCAGGTCTCTGAAGAAGGAAATGGAAGAAGACCTCAGAAAATGGAAAAATCTTCCATGCTTGTGGGTTGGCAGGATTAATATAGTTAAAATGGCAATCTTGCCAAAAGCAATATACAAATTCAATGCAATCCCCATCAAAATCCCAACTCAGTCCTTCATAGAGTTAGAAAGAACAATTCTCAAATTCATCTGGAATAACAAAAAACCCAGGATAGCTAAAACTATCATCAACAGTAAAAGAACTTCTGGGGGAATCAATATCCTGGACCTCAAGCAATACTACAGAGCAGTAGTGTTAAAAACTGCATGGTATTGGTACAGTGACAGGGAGGTGGATCAATGGAATAGGATTGAAGACCCAGAATTGAACCCACACATCTATGGCCAATTGATCTTCGAGAAAGGAGCTGAAAACATCCAGTGGAAAAAAGATAGCCTTTTCAACAAATGGTGCTGGCTCAACTGGAGGTCAACATGCAGAAGAATGAGAATTGATCCACTCTTATCTCCTTGTACTAAGATCAACTCCAAGTGTATCAAGGACTTCCACATAAAAGCAGACACACTAAAACTAATAGAAAAGAAACTGGGGAAGACCCTTGAGGACATTGGCTCAGGGGGAAAATTCCTGAACAGAACACCAATAGCTTATGCTCTAAGATTAAGAATAGACAAATGGGACCTCATAAAATTACAAAGTTTCTGTAAGTCAAAAGACACTGTCAGAAGGACAAATCAGCAACCAACAAATTGGGAAAAGATCTTCACTAATCCCACATCCAACAGAGGGCTAGTATCCAATGTATACAGAGAATTCAAGAAGTTAGACCCCAGAAAACCAAATAACCCTATCCAAAAATGGGGTACAGAGCTAAACAAAGACTTTTTACCT
Source organism: Apodemus agrarius (assembly GCA_964023405.1). Classification (NCBI taxonomy): domain Eukaryota; kingdom Metazoa; phylum Chordata; class Mammalia; order Rodentia; family Muridae; genus Apodemus; species Apodemus agrarius. The sequence continues at coordinate 49,960,533 of OZ030025.1, forward strand.
GAAGAAATTCGGATGGCTGAGAACACCTTAAAAATGTTCAACATCATTAGTCATTAGAGAAATGCAAATCAAAACAACCCTGAGATTTCACCTCACACCAGTCAGAATGGCTAAGATTAAAAACTCAGGAGACATCAGGTGTTGGCGAGGATGTGGAGAAAGAGGAACACTCCTCCACTGCTGGTGGGGCTGCAAGCTGGTACAACCACTCTGGAAATCAGTCTGGCAGTTCCTCAGAAAACTGGACATAATACTTCTGGAGGACCCAGCTATACCACTCCTGGGAATATACCCAGAAGATTCCCCAGCATGCAATAAGGATACATGTTCCACTATGTTCATAGCAGCCTTATTTATAATTGCCAGAAGCTGGAAAGAACCCAGATGCCCCTCAGCGGAGGAATGGATACATAAATGTGGTATATATACACAATGGAATACAATTCAGCCATTAGAAACAATGAATTCATGAAATTCTTAGAGAAATGGATGGAGCTGGAGAACATCATACTAAGTGAGGTAACCCAGTCTCAAAAGAATACCCATGGTAAGCACTCACTGAGAAGTGGATATTAGCCTAGAATCTTGGGACACCAGACACAATTCACATACCAAATGATGTCCAAGAAGAAGAAAGGAGTGTACACTGGTGCTGGAAATGATCAAAGCCTCAGTGTAGGGGAATACCAGAACAGGGAAGTGGGAAGGAGTAGATGAGGGAGCAGGGGGAAGGAATAGGATTTGTGGGACCTTTGGGGAGCGGGGAACCAGAAAAAAGGAAATGAAATGTAAATATAGAATATATCCAATAAAAAAAGATAAAAAAAAAAAGAATTACAGGAAAACACAAACAATCAAGTGAAGGAACTGAACAAAATCATCCAGGATCTCAAAGTGGAAGTAGAAACAATAAAAAAATCACAAAGCGAGACATCTCTGGAGATAGAAAACCTTGGAAAGAATTCAGGAGTCATAGATCAACAACAGAATACAAGAGATAGAAGAATGAACCTCAGGTGCTGAAGATACCACAGAAAACACTAACTCAACAAACAGTCAACGAAAATGCAAAATGCATAAAGCTGGTAACCCAAAACATCCAGGAACTCCAGGACACAATAAGAAGACCAAACCTAAGGATTATAGGTATAGATGAGAGCAAGGATTTACATCTTAAAGGCCCAGTAAATATCAACAAAATTGTAGATAACCTCGAGAAAGAGATGCCCATGAACATACAAGAAGCCTTCAGAACTCCAAACAAACTGGACAAGAACAGAAAGTCCTCCTTGCACATAATAATCAAGACACCAAATTCACTAAACAAAGAAAGAATATTAAAAGCAGTAAGGGAAAAAGGGCAAGTAGCTTATAAAGGCAGACCTGTCAGAGTCATACCAAACTTCTCACCAGAGATGATGAAAGGTAGAAGATCCTGGGCAGACCTCATACAGTTCCTAAGAGAACACAAATGCCAGCCCAGGCTACTATACCCAGCAAAACTCTCAATCATCATAGATGGGAAAACCAAGATATTCCATGATAAAACCAAATTTACACAATATCTGTCCACAAATCCAGCCCTACAAAGGATAACTGATGGAAAATGCTAACACAAGGAGGGAAACTATACCCTAGAAAAAGCACAAAAGTAATATTTTCCCAATAAACCCAAAAGAAGATACCCACACATACATAAAAATAACATCAAAAAATAACAGGAAGCAACAATCACAATTCCCTAATATCTTCTAACAACAATGGACTCAATTCCCCAGTAAAAAGACATAGACTAAGAAAATGTTTCTCATGTAAATCTTCAATTCTGTCAAAAAATGTTTATAATTCCCCGTTTAATTAATTTAGTAATGTTTTTTATGCCTACCATCTTATCTGCATTATTTTTCATGATAATCTTCAATTTTAATGTCTTTCTATATACTTCTTCTATTTTATCAAAAGTGTTTTCAATGTAAATCTTTGATTTTATCACAAATGTTTTAATTCTACCTTCACTTAATTTAGAAAGAGTTTTTATAGCTACCATTTTATATGTAAAATTTTCCCTGAAATAGTCAATTTTAATGTGTTTGTTTATTTATTTCTTGAATTTTACCAGAAATATTTTTCATGTAAATCTTCAATGTTACCTGAAAATTTTTATAATTCCACCTTCAATCAAATTAGAATTATCTTTATGCCTATCATTTTTATGCTTATATAATTTCCATGATAATCTTTAATTTTAACATGTATTTCTATATATTTCTTCAATTTTATCGGAAATATTTTCCATGTAAATCTTCAAGTTTATCAGAAAATGTTTAAAATTCCACTTTCAATCAACTTAGGAATACTTTTATACCTACCATTCTTATATCTATATAAAATTTCCATGATAATATTCAATTCTAGCATGTTTTTCTACATTTTTCTACAATTTTATCAGAAATATTTTCCATGTAAATCTTCAATTCTATCATAAAATGTTTCTATCCCATATTTTAATTAATTTAGGAATGTTTTACATGTCTACCACTTTACTCTTTAATTTTCCATGAAAATTGTTAATCTTAACATGTTTATCTGAAATATTTTTCATGTAAATCTTTAATTTTATCATAAAGTGTTTTTATTTCCCTTTTCAATAAATTAAAAAAAGAAAAGAAAAGAAATAAAAGGAAGCTATTGAAGAGAACTCTCAGAAAGTGTGGTATGGATGCTGAAGTGTAGCTTGCTTCAATTGACAGCTTCCGGTGGGGGTACAAGAGGGGGAGCACTCAGTTCTATTTAATGAGAGTTTGACTATGCTCCAGTGAGTATATAGATAACACAAATTGTACTTGGTTTTAAATTTTATTATTATTGTACTTGGTTTTAAATTTATTATTATTATTATTATTAATACTTTTGATTTTTTAATTTTGGGCAGGTCATAGAATGAAAGACATGGAAGGACTTGGAATTGAGTGTGATTAGGTTATATGATGTGAAGTTCCAAAAGAATCAATAAAATATTATGTTGAAATAAAAGGGATGTTTGCATCTTAAGCATGAGGCTCTGAGTTTCATCTTTATCATCACTGAGAGAGAGAGAGAGAGAGAGAGAGAGAGAGAGAGAGAGAGAGAGAGAGAGAGAGAGAAACGGTCATATACCTGGTCCTAGAAAGCATCTTCCTACTGCCAACGCCTCCTTCCAAGTGTCCTCCTCCGGTAGGACGCACTGTGCCAGACACCTAACTATACTTTGCTTATCGGGCTGGAAGTGTACACATACATTAGACCAAATGATGTGTACACTGATTCTAAATGGACCCTTGAGATTTAATCTCTTTCTTCCAGAGCTCAAGGCATAGATCCTAATAGTTCATCTGGCAGCAACCAAAGGCTATATTTTTTTTTCATTTGTTATTGATTAATAAAAGTCCAATTTGTGTTATCTATATACGCACTGGAGCATAGTCAAACTCTCATTAAATAGAACTGAGTCCTCCCCCTCTTGTATCCCCACCAGAAGCTGTCAATTGAAGCAAGCTACACTTCAGCATCCATACCACACTTTCTAAGAGTTCTCTTCAATAACTTCCTTTCTTTTCTTCTTTTCTTTCCTTTTTTTAAATTTATTTTCCCTCCATAAGCCCCCTATCACCTGCTCCCTTCCCCTGCCTCTATGAGGGTGCTCCCCCACACCCCCACCCACTTCTGCCTCAGCAGCCTAGTGTTCCCCTATCCTGGGTCATCAAGCCTCTACAGGACCAAGGGTCTGGGTCTCCCCTCCCATTGATGCCAGATAAAGCAATCCTCTGCTACATATCCAGCTGATCTCTACAAGTTCTCTCTCCCCTTTGTTGGGTATTTCAGTTAAAGTCATCCCTGTTGGGTCCTGGGACCCTCTTGGGTCCCTGGCATCTGGGACTTTATAGCTATACCTCTGAGCATATACCCAAAAGGTGCTCCACTATATAACAAGAACAGATGCTCCACTATGTTCATAGCAGCCTTATTTATAAAAGCCAGAAGCTGGAAAGAACCCAGATGTCCCTCAACAGAGGAATGGATACAGAAAATGTGGTACATTTACACAATGGAGTACTACTCAGCTACTAAAAACAATGATTTCATGAAATTTGCAGTCAAATGGATGGAACTTGAAAATATCATCCTGAGTGAGGTAACCTGGTCACAAAAGAACACACATGGCATGTACTCACTGATAAGTGGATATTAGGCAAAAAGAAGCTTGGAATACCCACAGCACAACTCACAGACCATATGAAACCCAAGGAGAAAGAAGATCACACCAAAGTGTGAATGCCACAGTCCTACTCAGGAGGGGGAAGAGAATAACCTCTGGGAAGTAGAGGGAGAGAGGGGTCTGGGAAGGAGAGAGGAGGAGGAAGAAAAAGGGGGTGCAGTTCAGATACAGGAGGAGATGGGGAGAAGTATACAGGGTCAGGAATTTGGAAGTAGGTGTGTAGCATTGGGGGAGGGGGAGCTGGGGATAGCCACTACAAGGGCTATATTTATAAATACATACAGTAATAGTTATTAAACATCAGTCCATGCTCAGGAACCACGAGAGGTCCTGATGTACAAAAATGAACAGACAAATACATATCTTTGTTACAAGGGAGTTGTGGCTTATCCAGATGAACAGCTGGGGTGATGTCAGTCGCTGTTGTGACAGTGTCTGTGAAAACCTCACGCACAGCAAGAGCTTGTAAGAGGCTCCAGCCTCAGATGGTATGTGATACAGAGCAGTGGATGAGAAGTGTTCCAAAGGCACTTCAGAAGGGCTTCTGTTTACGCTAGGGTTTAAAACACAAGACAGGGAGGGGAGGGGAAAATCACCATCTCGGACTATCACCGTCGGTACAGTCATTAAACCTAGTGGAGTAAAGTTTTCTTTGATGTGTCTCTTGACAGAGTAACACACTTTGACATGTCCTGGATCAAGTCACATCCACTGTGTCTTCCAGCTGTATGACAATGATAAGCAACTTGGATGTTTATTAAATTATCTTGCTGTTCCATACACCCAAAATACTCTACGACAGAAATATAGAAAAAAGGCAAGTCAGACAGAAGAATCAGACAGAAAATGAGGAAACAAGCAAGTTGTGTGACTGTAACAGATTACTTCGTGAAAAAAAAAACATGTTTAAAGTCAAGTAACATTCTTTCTCTTTCTCTTTCAGAAAGTCAACTGTTCCTTAGAACCAGATCGTTTTTATAGGGGTGAGCGTGGTTAAAATATGCTGATTGGAATATGCTGTCCCCTTCCCTCTGTCTCCCAGTGTGGAGTCTCTAGCTTTTCGGTGCGTTCATGATGCAGTTCCTGAGCTTCTTGTCAATGGCAGATACTGAATCAGGCTTAAGAGGCATAAAGGAAGAGGAAACTGGCACTGCGGTGGACCCCCGATGGTTGGGGGCCACCATCTTATGAGCTGGCGGCTTGACTTATGCTTTCGAATGTAATTCTAGCAACAGCTTTTACGTGTGGGAAAACCAGGGCTCATAGAGATTAACTAATTTGCAGAAGTATTTGAGCTAGGATTCAAGAGTAGTCTAAAGCCCATTTTATTATTTCTTTTAAATTAAAGAAAAAACTGTTTTCCTCTGTTAAAGAAAGCACGCCTGCTTTTCTTTATTGTTCTGGATTAGTGGCCGGGTATAACACTTGGGAGGGTCTCGTAAAAGTACACTTAATGTCTGTGTGGTTCAAAGAGAGTTTTCCTAGCTAGATGGTAAGTTGTTTCTTCAAAGAGCTGAGTAGAAACAAAAGCTGGATTACTAATGATTTTCTTGTTCGTGTATAATTTTTAAATTACATTTTTATTGCAGCAATAAGGTTTATTTTTCTAGAAGATTAGGAATACGTGGGAGCACAGGGGTGGGGGTCTATGTACTACCGCCCGAAGACAATTGTTTCATTAAAAAATTCTTACATTTTCTCCCAGCCTCTTTCCTCTGAATATTTATTCCCCCAAATGCATTCAAACCACATCTCATTTTGTGCTATGCCACATGTAATGTAGAAACCAGCT